>CM046431.1:14141061-14664069 GCA_025506505.1 Flaveria sonorensis | reverse complement strand
GTTAGATCTTCAAGAGGTGAATTTCTAGCCCCTTTTAAGCAAGTTTTTATGTTTTGGGGTATTATGCATACTAATTCTTGTTTATGCTTGTGATGATGTTGTTTATGGTGTTGAGCATGTTATTCCAACCTTAGAGGTGATAATTTGGGCTTAGGCGGGAAATGTAAGTCTTGCATGAATTAGATACCTTAAGCTATATGGATTCAAATTTGGCAAGTTCTCATGTGTACGTAGCTCTCACGCATATGTAAGTTTTCGCTCGAAATGATGTTGTCACGTGGATTAAGTTCTTGCACGACTTGCTGTCATATGTGTTATGTTAGCTTATGTTCTAACCGTTTTAAAATGATAAAGTTTTACGTTATGTCTTTACTGTATGTTATGTATTACTAACAGTAAAGTGGATAGTAATGAAAGTCTTGCAAGCAAAATCAACGAGGTGCACAACCATGTTGTAGTTAGTTAACTGGAGTGTGGCTTAGCTAGCCCATGAGGATGTGCTTCAGGGATCTAATCCTTGAGATTGACCAAATGGATACGGGATCCTTGTCGCTTTACCCCTGTACTGTAGTCGCTTCATGCCCAGTGTATGGGGGTTTATTTATAAGCCTCGATATATTACCAACTTCATGCACAATGTTGGGGTCTAGCACATGGCATTGATCCATTACAGTGAACGATAATGATGAAAGACCAAAATGATTGAAATGATGATGAAAGATAATGAATGAATATTATCAAGATGTATGTATTGATGTATGCTCACGTATGAAAAAGGTAATGGTTTCTAACAAAAGTAAAGTATTTTATTATAAAAACTAGAAATCACTCAGCATCGCTGACTTTGTGTGCATAATAGTTGGCACGTAACTGATGATGCTAAGGAGGTGCAGGTATGGACATAGAAGTTACTTGGATAGTTCAAGTCTGGCATCCATATTTTGAGAAAGATGTTTAAGTTAATACCATTTTTGAAATGTAAAGGAAAGGACATGATGTTTTGACACAAGCATAGTTTAAATTAAAGTTATGTTTTCTGTACAAATGTTATGTTTATTAATGTTTATGCTATGATTGACCATCTGTGAGTGTTCTCAGGAATGGGCCTACAAGTTGGTATCATAGCCAAAATTTAAAAGAATTGGACTTAATTATTTTCAAGGCCAAAACTTAAACTGAGAATGGGAAAAGGAAGGATGCCAGTCCTAGTAGTACATGCTGCAAGTAAATGTTTTATGAAAAGAAATAGAAATGGACTATGTGTGTGTGTTATGTGGATTAGGTGCTCATAGTAGATTTAGACACTAGTGTAATAAGGATAGGGAATGTTTAGGGAATGAAGAGGAATGTAAGTGGCTAATCTTAACTACCCACTGTAATTAAGGACTTAATATACTTGACATAATTTAAGCTAATACCTTGAATGATCATGTTGGTGTTTGGATGTTATAGTAATTAGGAGATGGCTGGTGGAAGGTCATCAAGAGCTACACGAGGTGGAGGTCGTGGTTGACATGGTGCTGGGTCGTGTGCCTCTAGGAGCAAGGCTAAGACTAAGTACGAGCCTTATAATCTTAAAGGTAGGGATGAGAGTGCTAATATGAAGGTCTCAGTGAATAAGGCTATAGTTGATGAGGTCATTAAGTCATGCAGATATTTTACCGTCTGTGGTGACTGAGGTTATTAGAGCCAAAGGGAAGATAAAAGGACGGAGAAGAAGGAGAAGAAGAACACTCCTAAGAAGAGAGATGAAGATGGAGGATCATGGGAGCAAGAGCAACTCGAGACCGTGACTATTATCTCAAGTGATTATGAGGAGGAGGAAGCTGTGGAGAAAACTACAAAAGGGTGCAACTATGTGGCATTTTAGAGATGCAAGCCCCCGACTTTTAATGGAATGGGAATGCTACTATGCTCACCGACGGGTGGCAGAGATGGAGGCTATGTGGATATCAGTGAGTGTGGGAGGATCAAAAGTTGAAGTTTGCTGGCTACGTTTGTGGATTCAGCTTTGTGCAGGTGGATAATATTGTACAAGCTGAGGGTAGCAGGGCCATTAGTAAGATGAAGTGGTTAGAACTGAAGTGGCTAGTGATTGAGTAATTCTGTCCTTACTAGGAGTTGGATACAAATGAAAGGGAGTTCTGCAGCTGGGGTAGGAGCCACGACACACCAACAAACATGACCAAGTTTAATAAGATGGCAAGGCTTGTGTTAGAGTAGGTGACACCCACGTCGCGAAAGATTAAAAGATACATCCAAGTACTGCCAGTGGACATCCGCAGACACATGATCACTGCCCGGCCAGATACGTTTAGGTCGATGGTAGATCTAGCAGGGAGATTGTACGATGAGTGTGGAGTGTGACTGTGGTGGAGGCAAAGAAGAAGTGGAATAACGACAAGAATGGTAATGGGAAACGATATGGTGGTTGGGTTTTATGTCTTGTGGTAAGAAGGCAAGAGTGGATGATTAGAAAGCCTCGACAGGAAGTATGGGGGAAAGGGCCTGTAGAAAGTATGGGAAGGATCATGTAGGGAATGCAAGTGGGGATCGAACCTATGCTTTAAGTGTGGGAAGGAGGGTCATGTGGCAACGGATTGTGGAGTGGTTAAGTGTTACAACTACGGTAAATCGGGGCATCTACGTGGAGATTGTAAGAAGTCAAGGGTTGAGAGTTCCCGGGCAAAGAAGTAGTCGAAAAAGGGAAGGAAGGGCAAAAGCCATATCCAGGGCATTCACTATGACAAGGGAGGAGGCTAGGATGGATCAATACGTGTGTCAGGTGCATTCCTAGTAAACCAAACTGTGACCTGTACTCTTTTATTCTGGTGCTAGTAGAAGTTTTATTTCTGTCACCTTTTGCGATAAGGTGCCTACTAGGAGTAAAAAGATTGATGAGCCCTTCAAAGTAGAAACTACCATTGGTAAGTCTACCAGGATTATGGATGTGATAGATGATTGTGAAATAGAATTGGATGGCCATAGGTTCTTTGCTAGGCTGTTTATGATGACCTTAGGCAGATGATGTTGATGTAGTCCTAGGGATGGATTGGCTAGCCGCCTATGAGACCAGTATCGTGTGCCCAAGAAGATTATTCGACTGACCGCATCCGATGGAAGTTCTGTTACGATTTATGGGGATAGAGTTCGCACGGTCCGAAGGTAATTTTGATGATTTCGGCGAGAAGTGTATGAGGCATGAGTGTGGTGATCTAGCCTATGTGAAGGACTGAATACATCAAAATCGCGACTGTCAGAAGCGCCGGTCGTGTGTGATTTGCCTAAATTTTTCCTGAATATCTATCAGGGGTACCACCTGACCATAAGATCGAGTTCCAGATTGATTGCTACCTGGGGCTCAACCTGTTGCTAAGGCGCCGTATTGTCTAGCTCCTTCTGAGATGAAGGAATTGATGACTCAATTGCAAGATTTGTTGGATAAGGGTTTCATTCAACCGAGTATCTCTCCATGGGGTGCTCTAGTTCTATTTGTGAATAAAAAGAATGTTAGTATGAGGATGTGCATTGACTACTGTGAGCTGAACAAGTTGACTATAAAGAACAGGTATCTGTTACTAAGGAATGATGACTGTTCAATTAGCTTCAAGGTGCCAATTTGTTCTTAAGGATATACCTTCGATCTGGTTACCATCAGTGAATGTGAAAGAGTAGGATATTCCTAAGACAACATTTCACACGCGTTATGGACACTACGAGTTCCTCATAATGTCTTTCGGTTTAACCAATGCACCAACTACTTTATGGATCTTATGACTACTTGTGCCGACCGATGTTAAAAGATCAATGATTGTATTCAGTGACTGACATTCTAATCTACTCAAAGAGCGAAGATGAGCATGCCCATCATCTCAAGGAAGTACTCGAGACACTTAGAAATAAGAAGTTGTACGCAAAGTTCTCTAATATGCATTTGGCTACGAGAGGTCCAATTATTTGGACATGTGATTAATCCCGAAGAAATCATGGTGGATCCTTCAAAAGTCGAATAAGTAATGAAATGGAAAGCCCTAAAGACGCCATCTGAGATCCATAGTTTCTTGGGTTTAGCAGGCTACTACATATGAAGTTCGAATGGAGTTCAAACCAGGAGAATGCCTTCCAAGTGTTAAAAGACGAGGTTAACTCAAGCTATTGTCTTGACGTTACTGAAGGGAGTGACGACCTAGTGAATTATTGGGACGCTTCGTATTCAATATTATGATGTTGTGTTAATGCAACGAGGGAGGTATAGCCTATGCATCCCAGCAGTTGAAGATCCATAAAGTTAAGTACCCTACTCATGATTTGGAGTTGGCCGCTGTGGTCTTTACGTTGAAGATTTGGAGGCATTACTTGTACGGGACCAAGTGTATTTTCACAGATCACAAGAGCCCAAAGTACTTCTTTAAACAAAAGGATCCTAATATGAGGCGAGAAGGTGGTTAGAGTTGATCAAGGACTATGACTATGAATCACTATCATTCGGAAAAGGCAAATGTGGTTGCTGATGCTCTAGTCGAAAGGATCGACCTGAACCAATTCGGGTGAAAGCTTATCAATTGATTGTAAAGCCGGGCAGATCAAGGAGTTCAAAGATGAGGCGCTGAAGGATGATATATCAACTTGAGTGATGAAGGGACATGTTTCAGATTTGGGTGAGAACACGCTTGGTGTTAGAACCCGATCTAGGCAGATGTGGTCCTTGCTATAGGGATCTGAGGAGAAGGATTATGGATGAAGCTCATAAAACTTGGTATTCCATTCATCCCGATGCTACAAAGATGTATCATGACCTGAAGATGGTATTGGTGGCTGGGGATGAAGCGTGATGTGGCGTAATATGTGAGTAAGTGCCTAACTTTTCTATAAGTGAAGGCCGAACACTAGAAGCCTTACGGGAAAATTCAACCTTTGGATTGTGGACCGCTTGACGAAAAGCGCTCACTTTTTGCCAATCCGAGAGACCTATTCCTTAGAGAGATTCGCGGATCTATTCATCAAAGAGATTGTAACTCGTCATGGTGTGCAGGTGTCCATTGTTTCTGATAGGGACGCTCGGTTTACATCCATGTTTTAGAGGAAATTCCACTATGCGATGGGGACGAGGTTAGACATCCGTACTGCTTACCATCCTCAGATGGATGGTCAGTCAGAAAGAACGATACAGACACTAGAGGATATTCTCAGAGCGTGTGCTTTCAATTTTGGAGGAAGTTAGGATGAACACTTAGCGTTAGCAGAGTTTTCATATAATAAGATTTATCATGCCAGCATTGGTATGACTCCTTATGAAATGTTGTATGGTAGGAAGTGTAGAATGCCTATATGATGGGGAGACATTATGAAGAAGGAACTGGGAAGTATTAAGGTGATTGAGGCCATAACAGAGAAGTTGGATAAGATCAAAGCTTTTATGAAAGCGGCAAAGGATCGGCAAAAGTCTTATGCCAATAAGAGACGAAGGCCGGTTGAGTTCCAAATTGGTGATAAGGTGATGTTGAAGGTATCTCTCTGGAAAGGGATTATCAGATTCCAAAAACAAGGAAAGTTGAGCCCAAGGTATATAGGGTCTTTTCGGATCATCGCAAGGGTAGGGGAGGTGGCCTACCGATTAGAACTACCTGATGAGCTAAGTGGTATACATCTGACATTCCATGTATCTTATCTGAGAAAGTGTTTAGCTGATGATGATGGTTGTGCCACTTGAAGATATCGAGGTAGATGAATGGCTGAATTATGTGGAGCAGCCCGGGGCCATCCTCGATAGAAAAGAAAAGCGTTTAAGAAATAAAGTAGTTCCGCTTGTACGGTACAGTGGAAACATAAAAAAGGATCAGAGTCTACATTGCAGAATAAGGAGGAGATGAGGCGGCATTATCCGTAGTTATTTGAGGACTGACAGGTTTCACTGATGAAACCTAAATAAGGGGGTAAACTTGTAACACCCCAAAATTTCCAAGAAACTTTAGAAGAAGAAAGTTCTCGCGTGAGGGGAAGTTCTCGCACGGTTATGAGTTCTCGCGTGAGAACTCTGACGATATTTTGGGGGATCTTATTAATATATGAGAGCACCTGTTTGCCCATATGCTCTCATAAGAACTACTAGTACTAGAGAGAGAAAGATGCGTAGTAGAGAGAGAAAGCAATGTTTTGAAGTGTTTAAGGGGATATTTTGCACACAAATTACTTGTTTATGCTTGTGATGATGTTGTTTATGATGTTGAGAATCTTATTCCAACCTTAGACGTGATAAGTTGGGCTTAGACGGGAAACCCATAAGTTATCACGCGAATTAGATATGTTAGGTTGCAATGGATTTCAAATTTGATAAGTTCTCGCGCGATATGTAGCTTCTCACACCATATCTAAGTTTTCGTGTGAAATGATGTTATCGCGTGGATTAAGTTCTCGCGCGACTTGTTGTGATATGTGTTATGTTATCTTGTGTTCTAACCATTTTCAAAATGTTAAAGTTTTACATTATGTCTTTACTTGGTATCTTATGTATTACTATCAGTAAAGTATTATGTAATGAAAGTGAAAGATAACAATATCAAAAAGTGGAAAGTAATGAATGAATGAAAGTCTTGCAAACAAAATGAATGGAGGTACACAACCATATTGTTGTTAGCTCAACTAGAGTGCAGCTTAGCTAGCCCATGAGGATGCGCTTCAGGAGTCTAATCCTTAAGATTGACCAAAATAATACGGGATCCTTATCGCTTTACCCCGGTACTGTAGTCAACTTTGTGCACAATGTATGGGGGTTTGTTTACAAGCCTTGGCACAATACCAGCTTCATGCACAATGTTGGGGGTCTAGCACATGGCATTGATCTGTTACAATGAAAGATAATAATGAAAGAACGAAAGGAATGAAACGATGATGAAAAATATTGAATAAAGAATCAAGACATGAGACTCTTGCTCTTTATTCTGAATGGACCATATGTCCCCAAGGTACAACCCACTAGTGAAGGTGGAGTCATGATTCCTAAAGATCCCATAAAATATTCAAATGAAGATTTGAAGAAGATGGATGTGGATTCAAAGGCTATGTGTTGATCAGAATGAGCATACCAAACTACATAATGCATGGCCTCAAGAAATTCACAACTGCTCAAAAGTTGTGGAAAGCATTAAAGGCTAGATTTGAAGGAACGGGGATATGAAAGAAAAGAAAATATATTTGAAGAAGATGGATGAGGTCCTTACCAAATCATGGACAGCATCCTGAGTGCTTATCAAATGGAGATGGATGCAGATGAAGAATCACTGGGAGATCTTTAAACCCCTCAAAGTCATTAGCTCTTATTGCCCCTATTCATAAGCCCATTCACTATCACTCCCACTCTAAAGGCTATCAAACTCCTATCGAGGCTCATTAAGTACAGATGATCAAATGGAGATGGATGTAGATGAAGAACTAAAAATATGAAGACAGTGACTCTTGAGGATTTATACAGCATCCTGAGTGCTTATCAAATGAAGATGGATGCAGATGAAGAATCACTGGGTAGATCTTTAAAAACCCTCAAAGTCATTAGCTCTTATTGCTCCTATTCATAAGCCCGTTCACTATCACTCCCACTCTAAAGTCTATCAAACTCCTATCGAGGCTCATCAAGTACGGATGATCACTTACCTTCAATTTCCAATTGCTGAATCTGAATCATAACCATCATTCAATAGATGGAATCAGCAAGCCTCACCATCCTTTTCACAATCATATCCCTCAAACTCTACCTTTGTTAGTGAAGAAGCCAACTTTTTTAACCTCTCTAAAGAAGATCTGGAGTGCATTCATCCAGACGACCCTAAGGAAATGGATATCAACTACCAGATAGCCTTGATTTCCTTCAGGGACAAGCTGTTTCAACAGAGAACCAGAAGAAAATTCCTGATGCAGAGAAGATCAGGATTCGGGTTTGACAAAAGCAAAGTGAAATGTTTCAACTGCAACCAGCTGGGATATTTTGCTAAGGAATATAAAGCACCAAAGTCAAACCCATCTCCTCCAACTTCATCAAACATTCCACAACACTCAACTCATCAAAATCCTTTTACTTTATTTAGCCAAAGAAATAGAGTAGTTGTAGCCTCAGGAGAAGAGGTGATTGACCGAAGCTTCTAAGTGGAAGATGTTACTCCTATCAACAATGCATTGATAGTGGGAAGCTCAAGCTACTCACCTTAGGTAACTTGTCACACCCTCAATTTCTACAAATGGGGTTTTACCGTTAGGCGCGTGACATACCAGGATCTCAGCCACTAGTTATACCGAACGACACATCAATTACAAAACATAATTGCTCGTTAACCTTTGAAATTCCCAAAAACAGAGTTAATAATGTAAACGTGAAAATAATTGCGGAAGCATAATAGTTTATAAATCAAATGGCGCAGACACGCGCAAACCAAATAAAGTATAATGGATAGAAATTTATAAATCTTTCATTAGACCCAACGATGATGAATGCATTAGTGAGATGCTCCTAATCATGCACACCTTAAGAACCTAAAAGAAACATGCTAAAGTGTCAACACAAGGTTGGTGAGTTCACAGGTTTATCAGAAAACAGTAAGTAATAGTAAGGAAATCCTGATTCAATAATCAAAGCATATAAGTAGGTAGCTAGCCTACAACAAGTCACTATGTATATGAATTTCGCAACCGAACTAACAGTAATAATGTAATGAATGCCCCGGCTATGGATACCAGACCACATCACAGTAAAACAGGCTAACCATTCACCCCGTTTGACCTCCAGTCAAGCTAGCGCGACTAGCCCGGGCAGGGATTGTCAAACACAGTAGATCTACTAACAATCACCTCGCTAATACTATATTAATGGTTCGAATGAGGCATAGTGGTATCAAAATAGTAAACCAGTATATGCAGTATTACTAATCTAAAGTACCGTATAGTTTATGAAAACAGCATGTTTCTCGCCCCCAAAAGAGAGAGATAGTATGAAAGTGGGGCTGTAAACTCACCTTAGGGTGCACGGTAGACAAATGAAACCAAATACCACAATGGTAACCTCAACCTATTACACAAATAGGTTTATAAGTTTGTGCACAAAACTTGCTTACGATGCCCAAGTCATATGTATAAAATTAGGCTTTGATAACAATTCACACGAGAATTCATCACAAGTCATCTATACACTATTTTGTGATGAATCCACTTGGAGGTGCTCCAAGACTCATGGGGTTACTCCCCAAATCATTTACTTTGACCATAACCTTATCAAAATACAAACCGTGTATCAAAACACTGGACCCTTTGTTTGCTGTCAAAAAGGACAGTTTTGACCTATACTAAAGAGGCAATAACTCGAGTTTCACATATCCAAATCGAGTGTGGTTGGAATTTCTGGAAACTAGACTCAAAATACACAATTTGGACTCAAGAAATGCAGTGATTGAGTTTATTATCATCAATTTATAACGTGCACAAGTTGGCTAACAGAATCTGCAGAATTAGGAAACATTCAAGTTTACACTAAACAAGCATCCTAACAATGACCAAATAACTTCACAAGACCATGTTATCATCTAAAACAAGTTTGGACACTCATCCAAGTGTCTTTGCATGATCACAAGCTTTAGCAAAACTCAAACCATACGATTTATACTCAATCTCTTTCCAATGATCATTACCCCGACCCGATAACTTCATTTTCACATAACAATCGACAAACACAACCCATATGCCCCCACTTTAATCAACTTCCAGCCCCAAAATAAACCCTAATCAGGATTTCTATCAAACATAACACAATACCTATGATCTCTAACAAGAATCTTAGCAAAAACATAATCAAATCAATGAATAACACATCCAACGCACATAATCATCAAGCTTCAGCCTAATGATCGATTTTTACCTTAGAACTCAAAGTGAGCAGACAAGAAAACACGTTGCGATGGCTGGAGGATCAAGAGAATGGATGTATGAGGAGAGAGGGTGGCCGATTGGGAGGAATGGTTGTGATCGGCGGCGGTTTTGGGTGATCTTGAGGTGATTGGCCGATTGGGAGAGGGGGGGGGGGGGGTTCTAGATCGGTTTTTGGGTGAATGAAGGCGATTTAGGGTTTACATGAAGTGTGTGTAGTATTTTTGCATGATAAGGGTCTTTCGTGGGATTTCGGGTTGGGCCGGGTTTACATGTGATGACTACAAGTATTTAACTTCAACTACCAACACTTGCCACGCTTAATATTGTTTTCCAAATTTGTTTAGTTGGTAATTACAATAACAATTATTATATATAATAATAATTATTATTATTTAATAATCGAAATTTGGTTAATCATAGATTAACATAATTTATCAAAGGTTAAGTTAAGGGAACGAGGTTAACCAACAAATAACAGGTTCAATAACGACGACAAAAGGGTGTTCAGAAGCTTGCGTTGGGTACGGTTTCTGCAATATCTGAAACAAACTCAAAACAAAGGAATGTAAGGAATGTTAGGTTTCACGACAGTTGTGATATCATCCCCTTGTTAAAGGGAATTTTGTCCCGAAAATTTGAACATTAGGTTCAACAGGGAGCACCAGATTCAACAATCTTAGGAAGTGGATGCTTGATATATGAATAGTTACGGGTACTTCTTTTTCATCTGATCTTCGCATTCCCAGGTAAACTCTGGTCCACGCTTTGAATTCCATCTAACGCACACTATAGGAATCTTGTTACGCTTTAAGGTCTTGACTTCTAGATCCATAATCTCGACTGGTTCCTCAATGAAACAAAGCTGTTCATCAATCTCTAATTCCTCTAATGGAATGACAAGTGCTTCATCAGCTAGACACTTCTTCAAGTTTGAAACATAAACACATTATGAACACCATTGAGTTCCTCAGGTAAGTCTAGCTGATAAGCTACTGAACCGATCCTTTTAACAATCTCAAACGGTCCAACGTATCTAGGGTTTAGTTTTCCATGCTTCCCAAAGCGTATCACACCGTTCCAAGGTGAAACTTTCAATAACACCTTGTCACCAACATGAAATTCCAAAGGCTTCTCCTTTAATTGGCATAGCTTTTCTGACGATCCCGAGCTGCAACCATACGGTTTCGAATCCGAACAATCTATCTGTGGTTTCATGAATAAGCTCAGGACCAGTTAACTGAATATCACCGACTTTTGTCCAACAAAGTGGTGATCTACACTTTTTACCCTAAAGTGCTTCAAATGATGCAGCCTTAATGCTCGTATGATAACTATTATTGTATGAAATTCAACAAAAGGTAGATGAGTTTCCTAACTATTCATAAAGATAACGCATGCCCTAAGCATATCTTCAAGGGTTTGAATCATGCGTTCTGTCTGACCATCTGTATGTGGATGATAAGCCATACTCATATCCAAACAAGTGCGTAGTGACCTCTGTAGTGACTGCCAGAAGTGCAAAGTAAATCGCGCATCACGATCAGAGATGATCGAGAGTGGCACGCCATGTCATGACACAATTTCCTTCAAGTAAATCTTTGCCAGTTTATCCATCCTATATCTCGCGAATTGCCAGGAAATGTGTTGATTTGGTCAAACGATCCACTATCACCCAGATAGTATCGTTCCCAGCTTGTGAACGAGGTAACTTGGTAAAAAAAATCCATAGATATGTTCTCTCATTTCCACATTGGAATATCTGGCTGTTGAAGCAAACCCGACGGTTTCTGATATTCCACCTTAACCTTAGAACGTGTCAAACTCTTCAACACGTAAGTGGCAATTTAGCTTTCATGTTAGGCCACCAGTATATGACCTTCAGATCTTGGAACATCTTGTCAAATCCAGGATGTATCGAATAACAAGACTTGTGAGCTTCATCCATCACCAATTCCCTGAGATTCCTGAATAATGGAATCCATACCCGATCTTCATAAGAATAAAGCCTATCGGATTACTTGAAACAATTTCTCAGCTCCTCGGAGAGATTCAGACTTGATGTTTGGCTCTTGTAATGCCTCAACCTAGGCATTCTTGATCCGTAACGGTAGATCGAAATGAATGGTTAGTTGTAACGCACAGACACGATGAGGTTTTAGGGTTTCCTTTTGACTAAGGGCACTGGCTACCACATTAGCCTTTCCCGGATGATACTTGATGGCACAATCATAATCGTTCAAAAGTTCCAACCGTCATCGCTGTCTCATGTTCAGTTCCTTCTGTTCGTAGATGTGCTGAAGGCTCTTATGATTAGTGAAAATCGTGCACTTAGTTTTATTAAGATAATGCATCCAAATCTTAAGTGCAAACACCACAACTCTCAACTCCAAGTCATGAGTTGTGTAATTCTTCTCATGGACCTTAAGCTATCTTGATGCATAAGCTATCACTTTCTCGCATTGCATCAACACGCAACCCAACCCTTAGATTGATGAGTCGCAATACACCACGAAGTCATCTGTTCCCTCTTGTAACGCCAAAATTAGTGCACTGCACAGCTTGTCTTTAAGCGCTTGGAAGGTCGCTTCCTCATTACTGCCCTATTTGTATACAGTTCCTTTGTGAGTTAGGGCAGTCAGAGGCTGTGCAACTCTTGAGAATCCTTCTATGAGATGCCGGTAGGAATCCGCTAATCCAAAAATTAGCCTACCTCTGTAGGCGTCGACGGCGTAATTCTTGATGCCTCAATCTAAGACGGGTCAACATGAATGCCATTCTCGTTAACGACATGTCTTAAGTATTGTACTTCTGTCATCCAAAAGTCACACTTAGAGAACTTATCATATAGCTGTTTTGTCTTCAGAAGCTCTAGAATGAGTCTAAAATGTTCCTCATGTTCTTCCCTATTCTTGGAAAAAATAGTATGTCATCAATGAAGACGATGACAAACTTGTCTAAATAGGGTTTACAAACATGGTTAATGAGGTCCATAAAGACTACAGAAGCATTTGTCAAACTCAAAATGCTCGTATCGAGTTCTGAAAGCTATCTTGAATATGTCTTCTTCTCGAACCCTGAGCTGATGATATCCAGATCTCAAATCAATCTTTGAGTAGTAACTTGATCCCTGAAGCAGATCAAAAAAGTAGTCGATACATGGAAAAGGGTAACAATTTTTGTATGGTAACCTTGCTCAGTTCCTAGTAGTCAATGCACATTCGAAAGGTTCCATCTTTCTTTTTCAATAATAACACAGGCTCTCCCAAGGTGAAGAGCTGGGACGTATGAATCCCTTGTCTAACGATTCTGGCTATTGCTTAGACAATATTGTAGTTCGTTTAGTGCCAAATGGTATGGCGCCCAAGCAATCGGAGCAGCTTCCAGTGCTAACTCAATCTGAAACTTTACCTGCCTGTGTGGGGGAACGCCAAGTAATGCTTCTAGAAATAATTCTGGGAAGTCTCTAACAACCGGAATGTCTTTAATGCTCTTCTTATCCACTGTCTTTTCTGTAACTAATGCCAGGAGGGCGAATTACCCTTCCGAAGACATTTCTATGCTTTCAAGTATGATATGATGCCGACCCCAGCATCTTTTTGTCACCTTTCACAACGAGTGTCTCGCCACTAGGAAGAGGTAACGTAATGAGTTTGTCTCCACAAATGATCTCTGGTTGGTTCTTGGATACCAACCACAACTTCAAAGCTACCGAGTGTAACAGGAATCAGATTCATATCGAATGAATGTCCAGCTAAGCCTAGTTTACATCTGCTATATACCTGGGTAGCCGCTATTGTTCTACCATTAGCTATCTCTATGGTAAATTAAGAACTTAAGTCAGTAGGCACTACCCCAAGCAGATTACTAAACTTATTCGATATGTAGCTTCTGTCGGCACCCGAATAAAAAAAAATACTGAGGCGAAACAACCGTTTCTGTCAGTTTTCCTTCTTCTTGAGCCTTGGATAGTTTCTATTAAAATACACAGATTGTCCACACTCATAACATCTCTTTGTGATTCTTGTGGCTGAGGTGACTTGGCCGGGATGTTCACACGATGGTTCTTAATGGCATGACTGAATTTCCTACCATGCTCACCGATTTTCTTATTGCATGGCCCATTACGATGCTAGATGCACATGTTGCAAGTGGAAACACAGAGAGGTAATGGATGGGGTCATCACAACACCTTGCCAATCAATCATACGCCAAATGTAGTCGACTAGGTAAATCCAATTTGAATCCCACCATTAGGAAGCGTAACATACACTGAAACATGATAAATACCAAATGAAATGAATGCTAAAATATTCACTCTGCCAAGACTCTAAGTCTTAAAGTCAATCCAATGATTAGATAAATACGTGTAGGGAGTATCATCACTCTGTTACCACTTTTCAAGGACCACGTACGTTATAGATAGATAGTGTTACACGATCACTGAAATGCTAGAAAGGGCAACGTCTCATAGAGACGAGGACTAATGCCATAATATGAATCTCATTAAGGCTCGAGGTAGATGAAAACTTTCATACAAGTAGAAATGAAGGATTGTTTCCATATAAATAGTGAAGTTTTATGAGAATCAAGACTCTCATGTCCCAAAGTTTAGAAATGAAAATTTGTACTAACTATGACTGTTATCACCCAACAGAGTTTGCCAGACTTCTCATGCATGATAAATTACAATTACGTGTGCACCCGTAATGGTAATTTGCTTTGCATGGTCACCCCTGGTTCCTTCTATCCGAGATAACATACCTTGTCAAGTACAGAGTGTTATCAATGATAGAATTATCAAAGATATTATCATTAAACCAAAGGTCAATTAACCTAGGTTATACGAAGGAATCAGTAAGGAAAACATGCATTTGGGCAAGAAACCTAGATGTACTCAGATCAAATGGATAAGATAGTGTTATCGTAAGTAAACCTTGATAATTGACTCTTAATGTTTATGATAACTGCCAGCGTAGCTATTTCCTACCTCCATAGGGCAGGGAAGGGAAGTGGCAAGGTAGGTAAAGAAAGTATGACAGAAATAGCTCTCGTTTGAGAAAGCATTCAAGAGGTGGCAGAACATGCTCCCGATGAACCATCCAAGTCAGGTACCAATGGTATTGTATCTGATTCCAAAAGGTATGATGTAAAAGGTATGGTAAATCGTTAATCGTAATTAACCTTCTCGTGACTCACAGTAACTCGGAGTCACCCGCACTAAGGAACGGGCGGTAACAAAGGGAAATCAGGACGAACTGGCCTTTTCCCTTTAAACTTAACATAAGAAGATGAAGACCATCCCTGTAGACAAACGCTCACTGGAATGAACAAAAGCAAGCAATCCAGTAAAACAAAACAAATAAGGCCAGCAAGCAAAACTAAACGTGTCTCTATGCATGTAACTAAGGCATCAGGCTATAGTCTAAATGTAATGCAAATGAAATGCAAATTTATTTTAGTTCGCTCTAACCATTGGCTCTGATACCAATCTGTCACAACCTCAATTTCCACAAACAGGGTTTTACCGTTAGGGGCGTGACATACCGGGATCTTAGCCACTAGTTACACCAAACAACACATCAATTACAAAACATAATTGCTCTTTAACCTTTGAAATTCCCAAAAACAGAGTTAATAATGTAAACGTGAAAATAATTGCGGAAGCATAATAATTTATAAATCAAATGGCACAGACTCGCGCAAACCAAATAAAGAATAATGGATAGAAATTTATAAATCGTTCATTAGACCCAACGATGATAAATGCATTAGTGAGATGCCCCTAATAGTGAGCACCTTAAGAACCTAAAAGAAACATGCTAAAGTGTCAACACAAGGTTGGTGAGTTCACATGTTTATCAGAAAATAGTAAGTAATAGTAAGGAAATCCAGATTCAGTAATCAAAGTATATAAGTAGGTAGCTAGCCTATAACAAGTCACTATGTGTATGAATTTTGCGACCAAACTGACAGTAATAATGTAATGAATCCCCCGGTTATGGATACCAGACCACAACATAGTAAAACAGGCTAACCATTCATCCGTTTGACCTCCAGTCAAGCTAGCACGACTAGCCCGGGTGGGGTTTGTCAAACCCAGTAGATCTACTAACAATCTGTGAATCCAAGGATCAAAGCAGGAATTATCAGTTTGATTTAACAAATAAAGATTGTGGAATTATCAATATTTGTTGTTTAGTTAATTTTTTATGAAATTAAAATCGACAAAAAACAGATGAAACAACTTGAAAACAGAATAAACACTGCAACAAAAGATTGTTTCAATTGATTTTCATTGACAATGAATCGATTTCAATGATGTTGATGCTTTGATGATTTGATGATTGCTATGATGATCTTGGTGTTCTTGGTGTTTCGCTATATTGATTGATTGATTGAGTGATATCATTTCTAAGAATATGAATCTCTATTTGTATATCGATATCTCTCTCAATCTGTTTATGATCTCTATATTTATCTCTTCCTATGATATATATCTATTCCTAAATGAGTGCAACCATGCCTTATCTTTATAGGAAGAGGGATTCACTTTACAAAAGGAATATTATTGATGTGACGTGGAATATTTGCTTGACATAAATAGAGTCTTTCGTGGTCGTTGACTTGATGACGTCACAGGTTGACTTGTTGACTTTATGTTGCGTACTTGATGATTTGAGATCATACAAGTATTTTTTCTTCCGTGGGAGTAAGCCTTCCGTAGGAGTTGGTTCTTTGATCTTGAACATCCTTAGGAGCAGACTTCCTTCTTCTGTAGCAGCAGCAACTTGATCTTTGAACTTGTTCTTCAGTAGATGTGATTGTGCTTCCGCAGGAGATCTATGGATGAATCTTGGACTTGGTCATTTAAGCTCAGCAGAAAATCTACGGAAGCACAACTTGTTCATCCGCAGGAGTTTTGCACTTTGTCAATTTTCCAAATTGACCAAGTATGATGTTTTCCTGCAATACACAAAATCAACACAAATAATATTTGGGTTAACATATATATCTTGCATTACATAATGATAAAGAATTACATATCTTCATTACAAGAGATTACAAATCATCTAAACCTATACAAAAGATCTAGATCTAACAATACTCCCCCTTAGGTTTAGATTCTTGTAATTATCTGTTCAGATCTTTTAATTCTTGAACTCTGGCCAAACTCTTTATGTTAAAATATCCAACAGCATCCTTTTGGTCTTGGTATGGATACTTGATCTTCATTTTCCCATTTTCTTCAATGTTTTAAGATACAGCCCAAGAATGTCTTCTTCTGTGGTCAGTGTTGCCGCTACACTATTTTGAGATACCACTTCCAACTCATCTTGCTCTGACATTCTATGCTCAGTGATTGATGGGATTTCAGATCCTATAAGCTGACCTGCCTCAAATCTTCTCTCTTGTGTGCTTTAGCATGCAGCTTGTCTATGACTTGAATGATGTGCACATATAAGCATATAAGCATCTTTATCATTCAACTTTAGGAAATACTTATCATGTAGATAAGATGTGTAGCTTGGATGTAGTAGTTTAATTTCCACTAGATCAAATAATCTTATGCTTGGTGCCTTCTTGTGAGGGTCATTCCTTTGCACCACCAGTTCCTTTGTTCTTTCTATAAATCCTCATTCAGTGATGGGATATAATAACTGATTTCCTTCAATTGTTTTGATTGATGCATCATCCTTGTCTGCATATCCAATTCTTCTCAGAAATTCATCATCAACAAGTTTTTAAGAATTGGAATGCGATCTTTTCTGTCTTTGTTTTCTTCCTTTGTGTTCTGCATCCTCTCTTTTGGCTTGTTTCAGCACATCTCCCTTAAACACGTTTCTCAGTTTTGTAATCAGAATAGAAAAATCTCTTCCCCTTGGACTGATTGGGTAGTTGGAGATTGGAATGTCTTGTAGAGTAGAAAGGTCTGCATTTAGGAGTGTAAGAAGGGTCTCCATCCATGGAAAGTATTGAACCATCCCAGATGCCCTTTTAATTATAGCACAATCCCACTCTTAATCAAACTTCCAAGCTATAATCTTGTTGTCTGCTAATGATCTTGGTGTAGTCATCTGATCAAACAGTTGAATCAGAGTTGTTTTCTATTATGTTATTTCCCTCACAGCTGTTCCCAAGGGCCAGATTTTGTTGGGGATTACATCCCTCGTCTTCCTGATCAGTTTCTCTTTGCTTCTATGCATATTCAACTACTATTGGCTCAGCAGGAGATTGTTTTGACTGTTTGTAAGCTGGATTGGGTGCTCCGGTTCTGAATCTTACTCCAGTTTCTAGTTCAGCCTTCATCACATAATCCATCATTACTCTTAGCTCACCTATTATTCTTCCCTTCAGTTCATCTGACCTATAATTATGACTTTGCAGCCAACAAATCATAGTGTATTTACTAAGATGTTTGGCTTCATAGTGACCTAAATCATTCTTTATCTTTTTAATTGCTTTGTACTTTATGAAGGTTTCATAGTTGCATATACTGGAAGCATTAATATGGCAGCCTCAAACTCCTGCAGTACTTGTATCATCTCATTCATGTTCATCTTTTCTACCATGTCATATGGAAAGATATTATTGATTAAGTCCATAAACATAGATGATTGTGCTCTTTCCTCAAAGATATCATCAGCTGATAACAAGTCACCTTCCTTTGCTTCTTCATCAGACTTTTGAGTCTCATCTTTTGTTAAATCTACCTACTCAGCATCACTTTCTTCTTCAATGTCTTCAATGGATTTGAGTTGAAAGATCAACTGATGGAGTGTGCTCAGGAGACATGTCTTTTGATTTCTTTGGGGTATTCTCAATTAGCGTAGCTTCATCTTCAATTCTTCCCAAATACTTTTTTTTCCTGTTGTATTTGATTGTTGGTTCTTTTGCTTTCAACAAGGTAATGTCAGCAGTTTCTTTGATTTGTTCTTTATGCACACTCACTTCCTTTTTAGTCACCTTCTTCTTTAAGACTTCTAACTCTTCATCTTTAGTTTTTAGCAGATCCAACTGCTCAGAGATAGTTTTCATTGCATTGTTGAGCTCAGTCAATACTTTCTCATTCTCTTTTTTTTCTTTCTCAACAGTCTCATAGGACTCAGTCACAAGCTGATCCATAGTATCAATCGCTACATTGTTGGTTTCAATCTCTTCTCTTAGCTTCTTGATTGTTACTTCTAAAGATGCAATAGTTTCATCTTTCTCTTTCATCTCCCTTTTGAGTTTTCTCAATTTCTCTAGTTTTTGATTGCTTTAGATGGTGAGATTGTTTTAGATGGTGAGGTTGTTGTATTTAGCAACAAGAAAACTTTTGCTCATATTTATCTCCTCCTCTCTTAAATCATTTTCATCACAAGCAGTGACGTCAACAAAATGACTATCACTCTCATCTAGTTGTTCAACTGCTTGTTCATTCTCCCCCTCAGCTTCTAGACATATTTCTTCTGTGGCACCATCCATAACTTCATCAAACTCATCATCTTCAATATTCATTTCTTCAGTGAGAGTTGGGCTTTTGGAAGATGAGGTTGGTTCAGTAGATGGGGGGTGAGAAAGTTGGTTGTGTTGTTGGATGAGAAGGTGTTTGATTGAGAATGGGTGAGAATGGTTCTATGGCAGCAGTGTTTAATGATGATTGAGATTGGGAAGCTGAGAAAGGTTGTGTATGCTCACTGAATGGTGAATTCAATTGAGTTGGTGGAGATTCTGTTAAGTCTATCACAGGAGTTGGTCTATGCGCAAGAATGTATTTGGAATAATTGTATTTCCTCCCTTCAAATAAACCAATGATTCCTGAAGAAATGTGCCTTGAAAACCTATCCAAACCAGACTTTCTGTTGGACATACACTTTAAGTATGTGTGACACAAGAATCTGTAGGGCTTGCACAACCTTCCTTTTTTGATTTCACCATTTCGTTAATCTCCATCATAACCCATTAAATGAAAAATTCTTTGGATATACTCATGGTCGAAAACATTTGAATGACCCTCTTCTTCTTCTCCAAACTGTAGCACCCTCCTGATAGTTCGTTCATCTACCCTCAACTCTTCATTTCTTATTGTTGCGAAAATCACCCTTTCATCATTCTCCTCTTCAATCCTGGCTGTGTGCCAAAAATCTATCATATGCAATTGATAGATGATTGGGTCCACAGACAACACATAGAAAATCCTTGATCTTCTTAGATAGTTAATAATCTCCCTGCATCCCTCCGTTGCTGGATCCTCTGGATTCAGAAAGGCACAAACGTTATGATCTTTTACAAATCTGTTGGCCATATTGATGATGTTGTTTGAGAGGTTATTTAGGTGTGGATTGTTGTATGGAATGAAAAATTTGAATGTTTGCGGATAATTGGGTTTATGATATGAGCGTTTTTCTAGGTCTGAAAAGGGTTTCTGAAAAAGTGAATACAAATGACAATGGTCAGGTTATCATTTGTACTTGCTTAGAAAATTTAAATCCTTTTATTTAATGATGTGGGACCCTTAACCCTCATTACCCTTCCGTGGTTATCCACAAGTTAAATCTTCCGCTGAACATCTATGAAAGGCAAAACTTTTCTTTTTATCCGTATTAACAGGTTAAGTCTTCCGCAGAACATCTACGGAAGGCAAAACTTATGATTTTGCTGTTTTAACAAAATAATTCTTTCGCAAAACATCTACGGAAGGAAAAATTTGTTATGTTTTTGCTGTTTTATTCGTAGGGTACCAATCTACGGAAATTCAGTTTTGTTCTTTGTGTTGTATGATCTTAACATCATGTTGTTAGATCATGTGTTGTTTTTTGTTGGACCTTGTTGACTCTGCTTCATGGCAAATGTGCAAAATTGATTTAGTTAAAAACTTCAGATATCCAGCAGCCAAGTTAGTCCTCAAGTTCCAATTTTCTTCATGTAAAAAATGTTAAACTCGTTTTCATGCTGATGACTACTCCCCCTAAATTTGTGATTAATCATGAAATTATGTATTTATCAGAAAATTATAAAGAGAATGGCATGAAAACCAATTATCTGTCAATCTTATTAGCAAATAAAAGAACAAAAACAAAATCTTTTGTTTTTTTTATTGTTTATAGGCAGAAACTTAAATATATTTACAAGCATTTACATCATATAATGTGATCATACTATGACACTAAGCAACTTCCTAAAATAGTTTTGTTTAATGATAGTAGACATAGATCTAGTGTTGATTGCAAGTATTATTATCCACATAAATTCAAGCAAGAGTATAGTTTCAACTTGTTTTGCTTTTTACCATGTTTTGGTATTGATTAAAGATAGACAAATATGGACTCCACATTCAATTCACATTGAGTTTGTCCACTGTTTATGAGTCAATTTATCATTTTTCACACTTAAAACTATATTCCTTAAGTTATAAGCTCTATCTTAAGATTTCTTTGAAATCTTATTAATGCTGATATGATATTTGAAGCTCTTGAATTAATATACAATTGATCACATTGGATTCTTTTAGAGCTGTTCGTTTTTGGAACTTTTTGATGATCATCATCGGAACACCAGGTCTTTACTTACGTAAAACAGAGGTGCCTGTGAACCTAGGTCTTTGTTTACATAAAACAAAAGGTTCATGATGCGCAAAGATAGAGGTTATAAAGTTTCAAAACATAGTGTGCTTAGGTGAATAAGTTGATCACAGCAGGATAAGACTTACTTGCTTGTTCCTCAAAATGGAATTGTCCACAATTAGTCACTGTAAGGCCCCGTTCCCGGAAACTTCACAGTTGGACATTCACAGCACAATTTATAAAACATTTCATAATTTATCAAGCATTGCAGCGGAACTTAAATATCAAAAGCCATTCATTAGTTTATAACCACTGTTGCTAAGCAATACATATTTGTTAAAAGTTACAAGAGATTATTAGTTTGCAATACAAAAAAACAATGTTATATTCATGAATGGATGTTAGCCTTGTCCCGACAAGTAGCCTCCCCGAGTGCCATCCTCAGCAATATTACCTGCCAACTGAAAATGCATAAAAGTCAACTTTGCTGAGTGAGGTCTAGTTTTAAAATAGTAAAAATACTTTATGAGTTTTGTATAGGAAAATACTTATTAAAATACTGTTTACTCTTTTGTATGTGATCATACGTCATATATACATTCAAATATTATTCATTGTCAACATTAATATCTTTCTTCACCATTTCCATGGTCGTTCACTTGAACTTTTACTTTTAATCTTTCACTTCGATATAGACCAAAGTGCTATACCCCCATATAATGCGCATAAACCTGGTACTGGGCCTGAGGTCTATAAATAGACCCCATCCGTGGTGCACTAATGCTGACTCCAGTACCGGGGCAGCAACAGTGGTCCCCTCAATCTTAAAGATTGACCCTACGTGTATCCTCTGGGTTAGCTAAACCACACATAGTTGAGCTAACAACCTAGCGGTTGTGAACCTCATTGTGAATTTGCTTGCAAGACTTTCTTACGTTCTTTATGTTCCATTTTTCATTAGCATTAATCTTTCACTTGATTAATAATACTTCATAATTATGAACAAACCACATAAGGCCACATAATAATATCATAATAGGCACATAAGGGTAGCCCACAACATGCATAAGATAATCAAATAAAAGCATCAAGTCAACCATGGTCAAAACCTAATTTCTGATCTTCCAAAATCCCAAAAAATTCCTTAAGTCCTAAAGAAATGCGGATGAATGAGAACAAATGCGGGTGAACAAAACTAATGCGGGTGAACAACTTGCAAATGCGGGTGAACACTTGGTAATTATTTCGTCTTAAAGGAAATGCTGATGAATACTGTAGCAAATGCACATATACAAAAGAAATGCTGATGGACAATGTAGCAAATGCGCATGTACAAAAAGAAATTTGATGAACACTTAGGCTGAATTAAGGCAAATGCGATGAACCATCAGACTTAAAAATGAGACTTATGCTATAACCAGTTCTAAAACCTCATTCTCATACATTCTTAACATAGATCTATCATGCTAAACTCTTAGAGCAAGCTTACATCCTCATAAAACACAGAAATTCATACACATACACACATGGTTAACATTCATGATGGTTGTAAAACATTTTATATGCATTTTGAGCCCCAAAAAAGGTTAAAAACATAAAACCGAGGTCATAGAACTCACCTAGTGTAGAAGACAAGTAAAACTCCTCCAAACTTGCTTTTACACACAGGTCCGAACACCTAAACAGGCAAAATAACCAACCAAAGTATAAACAACACTTAGAAATCGGTTTCTAAGGTGGAAAACCTCAAAGAACCGAGCCAAACATCAACAAAAACCCACTAACCTTGAAGATTTCAGTTCTATTTCCTTCTTGGAACCGAGAGAGCTGGTGTGTAGCTTTCTTTCTTCTTTTTTTCGGTCGAACAACAACAACAGCAAGATGATATGGGCGGCCATGCCCATATAAAGTGCATTTTTGACTTTTTGGTACTATTTACACAAAGCACCCCTCAACTTTGCCTTCTTTTTATTTTCTTTAAAATACTTTTCTTTCCTTTTTTTTTGACCGAGGTTTCGGGTGTTACAAGTCTACCCCCCTTAAAGAGGTTTCGTCCCTGAAACCTGTCACTCTTGAATAACTATGGGTAATGCTATCTCATCTCTTCTTCAGTCTCCCATGTAGACTCAGAACCCTTCTGGTGTTTCCACTGCACCCGCACAAGTGGAACCACTTTATTCCTCAACCTCTTCTCCTTTCGATCGACGATTGCCACTGGTTGCTCTACATAGTTAAGTCGTTCATCCACTTCGATATCTTCCAGTGGTACAATCATGTCTTCGTCGGCTAGGCATCTTCTCAGATGAGATACATAGAATGTCATATGAATTCCACTTAACTCCTTAGGCAATTCTAATCGATAGGCTACGTCCCCTACTCATGCAATGATTCGGAAAGGCCCTATGTATCTCGGGCTCAGCTTGCCCCTCTTTCGGAACCGGATGATCCCTTTCTAAGGTGAGACCTTCAACATGACTCTATCACCCATGTTGAATTCAATCAGTCTAAGCCTTTTGTCGGCATACGACTTCTACATATCTTTCGCCGCCTTCATAAAGGCTTTGATCTTTTCCAACTTTTCAGCCGTAGCCTCTATCACCTCGATACTTCCCAACTCTTTCTGCCCGATGTCTCCCTAACACACGGACATTCTACACCTTCTACCGTACAGCATCTCATATGGTGGCATACCAATGCTAGCATGATAACTGTTGTTGTATGAGGACTCTGCTAACAGTAGGTGATCATCCCAACTTCCTCCAAAGTCGATCACGCATGCTCGGAGCATATCCTCGAGCATCTGACTTGTCCTCTCAGACTGACCATCTGTCTGAGGATGATAAGCCGTACTAATGTGTAGCCTCGTCCCCATCGCATCATGGAATCTTTTCCAAAACATCGATGTGAACTGGGTGTCACGATCTGACACTAGCGCGCCATGACAAGCTACAATCTCTTTGATGAACAGATCTGCCAATCTCTCGGATGAATACATCTCGCAGATCGGTAAGAAGTGCGCACTCTTTGTTACACGATCAACTATCACCCATATGGTATCATACCCCCTCGCCGTACAGGGTAGCTTCGTGATGAAGTCCATGGTGATGTGCTCCCACTTCCACTCGGGTATATCCAAGGGTTGGATCTTCTCGTATGGCTTTTGATGTTCTGCCTTCACTTGCAAGCAAGTAAGGCACTTACTCACATACTCCGCCACGTCACGTTTCATACCCGGCCACCAGTAATCTTTCTTCATGTCTTGATACATCTTGGTAGCTCCGGGATGAATGCAGTATCGAGTCTTATGAGTTTCGTCCATAATTCGCCCACGTAGATCCCCATATCGAGGAATCCACATCCGTCCAAAGCGGGTTTTAACCCCGTGGGTATTCTCTCCCAATTCTACGACTAAACCTCTCATCCTTTCGGAGTTAGGGCGATCTTCTTTTAACGCTTCATCTTGGAATCCTTTAACCTGCGCCATCACATCTGAGGTCATCACCAACTGATACGCCTTCACCCGAATCGGCTCGGGTCTCTCTTTTCGGCTAAGACCATCGGTCACCACGTTGGCCTTGCCCGGGTGGTAATTGATCTCGCAGTCATAATCCTTGATCAACTCCAACCACCTCCTTTGTCTCATATTAAGATCCTTCTGCTCGAAGAAGTACGTCAAACTCTTTTGGTCCGTGAAGATTGTGCACTTTGTTCCGTATAAATAGTGCCTCCAAATCTTCAATGCAAAGACCACTACAGCTAATTCTAAGTCGTGAGTGGGGTAATTGACTTCGTGGGTCTTTAACTGTCGGGACGCATAAGCTATCACTCTTCCACGTTGCATTAGCACTCAACCCAGTCCCGAATAAGAAGCATCTGAATATACCACTAAGTCTTCACTCCCTTCGGGCAATGTCAAGATAGAAGCTTGGGTTAGTCTAGCTTTCAACTCCTCAAATGCATCCTCCTGTTCCCGTCCCCACACATACTTTACATCCTTGTGTGTCAACTTAGTCAAAGGTGAGGCTATCTTGGAAAAGTCTTGGATAAACCTTCGGTAGTAACCCGCCAAACCCAAGAAACTGCGAATCTTGGATGGCGTCTTTGGAGACTTCCATTGCATTACCGCCTCAACCTTTGCCGGGTCCACCATAATTCCTTTGATATTCACCACATGACCCAGAAACTGAACTTCCCGCAACCAAAAAGCACACTTAGAGAATTTAGCATACAACTTCTCCTTTCTAAGTGTCTCCAACACTTCACGTATGTGGCCGGCATGTTCTTCTTTGCTCTTCAAATAAATCAGAATATCATCAATAAACACAATCACTAATTTATCTAACATCGGCCGACACACTCGGTTCATCAGATCCATAAAGGCAGCTGGCGCATTAGTTAAACCGAATAACATAACGAGAAACTTGTAATGTCCATAACGCATGCGGAACGCTGTCTTCAGGATATCTTGTTCCTTTACCTTCAGCTGATGGTAGCCAGATCGAAGATCTATCCTAGAAAACCAACTGGCACCCTGAAGCTGATCAAATAGGTCATCAATTCTCGGTAGGGGGTATCGGTTCTTTACTGTCAACTTGTTCAACTCTCGGTAGTCTATACACATTCTCATACTACCGTCTTTCTTCTTTACGAATAATACCGGTGCACCCCAAGGAGAGATACTCGGTCTAATAAACCCCTTATCCATCAGTTCCTGTAGCTGATCCATCAGTTTTTTCATATCGATCGGAGCTAACCGATACGGTGCCTTGGCAATGGGTTGCGTACCGGGTATCAGGTCAATCTGAAATTTAATCTCGCGGTCAGGTGGCACACCTGGCAGATCTTCTGGGAACAAGTCCGGGAAGTCACACACTACCGGCACATCGGACCATTGCGGTATCGACGTATCCACATCCTACTAGCACCAGAATCAAATAATACAGAGGCACAAGTTTGATTTACTAGAAACATATCCGACATGACATTGGGGTCTATCCGTGCTTCCTCTCGGGTCATCGTGAAGGCTCTAGCACTTGCCCTCTGCCCCCCTTCTTCAGCCACCTTCTTGCCCCCAGAGCTCTCATCCCTCGGCTTCCTGCACTCTTAGCTTCTATGGCCAGTCCCGCCACAATGGTAGCACCTAGACACCCTACAATCTTTTGCCATATGACCGGGCTTCCCACATCTAAAGAAAATATTTGATCCCAAATGACATTCCTCTCTATGTTCCTTCCCATACTTGTCACACCGTTTCAACCCTGAGCTTGCAGCAACAACCCGGCGGTCATCCATCCTCAGCCTCTTGCTATTTGGGGTGAAACTACCACGCCCAAACCTCTTCCCACTCCAGTTCCTGTCACCACCACCTGTCTTCTTCACCTCAACCACCGACACCTCTCTCTCATCGTAAAGCCTCTCAGCCAGATCCACTGCCGACCTAAAAGTTCTTGGTCGGGCGATAATCAAGTGCCTGCGGATATCAGCCGGCAGTCCCTGCACATACCTCTTAATCTTCCTCGACACTGGCGTCACCTGATCCGGCACCAGCCTCGCCATTTCGTTAAACTTGGTGGTGTATTGCTGGTGGGTCATGGTTCCCGCCTCAAGCTGTAGGAACTCTCTTTCTATCTTGTCTAGTTCCCTGTGAGGACAGAATTCCTCAACAACCAACTTCTTCAAATCTCCCCATCTCATCCTCCCAATGGCCCTGCTGCCCTCGGCTTGGACAATATTGTCCCACCAACACAGAGCCGAGTCAACAAATGAGTGAGTGGCAAATTTCACCTTCTGATCATCCCTGCACTCATTAATATCCAACACTGCCTCCATCTCTCTAACCCAGCGGTGGGCAGTAGCAGCGTTACCGTTGCCGTCAAAAGTAGGGGGTTTACACCGTTGGAATGCCCCGTAGCTGCATCCCCTCGTGGTTTCCCGCACCTCTACATCTTCTTCATCACTGGAGGCTCCCGTTTCAACATTCATCTCCTCCTCATCATCATGATCTCCCTCATTCTCCCTTCTCCCAGCAGCAGCCCTTCTCTCTTCCTTCTTTTCTTTCCTCTCATCCTTCCTTACGGCCCGGATCACCTAAGTCACGACAGACGGTAGGATCGTCTGCATGATTTGGTGAACCTCCTCCACCACTGCCTCTTTCATTGAGGCCCTCAAATTGGCACTCTCATCCACTCCCTCCGAGTGATGAAGCTCAGACTCAGCAGGAGCCGTCTCTATAGTTCTCGTCTTGTTCTTTGCGGCCCGGGGTCTACCAACACGATCACCCCGTACTCCACCTCTAGAAGCCTTGGATGATCTACCTCTAGCCATACTCTAACACTATAAGATTCAAACACTCACACGGTCATTCAAGGTAATAACTCAGTTAATTTAAGTATAGTAAGTCCCTAATTATAGTGGCCAGTTCTGATTAGCCACTTACTTTAATCTTCATTCCCCGAGCATTTCCTATCCTGAGTACATTTGTATTCAAATCTACTAAAGCACATAAATCAAATAGCATGCGCACATAATACCTGTTATTATAATGAAAAGAAATACCTGATAGCACGTAGCTACTCGGGCTGGCATCCCTCCATTCGGTCCCATTTTCAGTTTAAGTTTAGGTTTTTGAAAATATTTACCCATTTCTCTTAAACTTTGGCTCTGACACCAACTTGTAAGGCCCCGTTCCCGGAAACCACACAGTTGGACATTCACAGCATAATTTATAAAACATTTCATAATTTATCAAGCGTTGCAGCGGAACTTAAATATCAAAAGCCATTCATTAGTTTATAACCACTATTTCTAAGCAATACATATTTGTTAAAAGTTACAAAAGATCATTAGTTTGCATTACAAAACAACAATGTTATATTCATGAATGGATGTCAGCCTTGTCCCGACAAGTAGCCTCCCCAAGTGCCATCCTCAGCAATATTACCTGCCAACTAAAAATGCATAAAAGTCAGCTTTGCTGAGTGAGTTCTAGTTTTAAAATAGTGAAAATACTTTATGAGTTTTGTATAGGAAAATACTCATTAAAATACTGTTTACTCTTTTGTATGTGATCATACGTCATACATACATTCAAATATTACTCATTATCAACATTAATATCTTTCTTCACCATTTCCATGGTCGTTCACTTGAACTTTTACTTTTAATCTTTCACTTCGATATGGACCAAAGTGATATACCCCCAATAATGCGCATAAACCTGGTACTGGGCCTGAGGTCTATAAATAGACCTCATCCGTGGTGCACTAATGCTGATTCCAGTACCGAGGCAGTAGTAATGGTCCCCTCAATCTTAAAGATTGACCCTACGTGTATCCTCTTGGGTTAGCTAAACCACACACAGTTGAGCTAACAACCTAGCGGTTGTGAACCTCATTGTGAATTTGCTTGCAAGACTTTCTTACGTTCTTTATGTTCCACTTTTCATTAGCATTAATCTTTCACTTGATTAATAATACTTCATAATTATGAACAAACCACATAAGGCCATATAATAATATCATAATAGGCACATAAGGGCAGCCCACAACATGCATAAGATAATCAAATAAAAGCATCAAGTCAACCATGGTCAAACCCTAATTTCTGATCTTCCAAAATCCCAGAAAATTCCTTAAGTCCTAAAGAAATGCGGATGAATGAGAACAAATGTGGGTGAACAAAACTAATGCGGGTGAACAACTTGCAAATGCAGGTGAACAACTTGCAAATGCAGGTGAACAACTTGCAAATGCGGTTGAACACTTGGTAATTATTTTGTCTTAAAGGAAATGCTGATGAACACTGTAGCAAATGCGCATATACAAAAGAAATGCTGATGGACACTGTAGCAAATGCGCATGTACAAAAAGAAATGCTGATGAACACTTAGGCTAAATTAAAGCAAATGCGAATGAACCATCAGACCTAAAAATGAGATTTATGCTATAACCAGTTCTAGAACCTCATTCTCATACATTTCTAACATAGATCTATCATGCTAATCTCTTAGAACAAGCTTACATCCTCATAAAACACAAAAATTCATACACATATACACACGGTTAACATTCATGATGATTGTAAAACATTTTATAGTCATTTTCAGCCCCAAAGAAGTTTAAAAACATAAAACCAGGGTCATAGAACTCACCTAGTGTAGAAGACAAGTAAAACTCCTCCAAACTTGCTTTTACACACAGGTCCGAACACCTAAACAAGCAGAACAACCAACCAAAGCACAAACAACACTTAGAAATCGGTTTCTAAGGTGGAAAACCTCAAAGAACCGAGCCAAACATCAACAAAAACCCACTAACCTTGAAGATTTCAGTTCTATTTCCTTCTTGGAACCGAGAGAGCTGGTGTGCAGCTTTCTTTCTTCTTCTTTTCGGTCGAACAACAGCAACAATAAGATGATATGGGCGGCCATGCCCATATAAAGTGCATTTTTGACTTTTTGGTACTATTTACACAAAGCACCACTCAACTTTGCCTTCTTTTTATTTTCTTCAAAATACTTTTCTTTCCTTTTTATTTTGACCGAGGTTTCGGGTGTTACAGTCACCTTGGCATTATGTTATGCATGAACTTGTATATTTTCCACTCAAGCTAAACCTTCTCACATATCAAATCACATCTGATCAGTCTTTATTATATGATGAAATTCAGGAAAGTAAGCAAAGGCATAGTGTACTATCATTTCCCATAATATGAACTACTTTTACTAGAAAGAAAGAAAAACATATTAACAAGACAATATTTTTGGATTTTTATATGTTTTATAGATTTTTTTTGGCTTTTTCATATAATGAATTTGATAGACAGAACATGCTTTTCTTTGTGATGAAGACTAATCTAAGTTGATCATGCCTAAAGACTCAATTTAGAAATTAAATCTAACTGAATCAAAGGCTTTAGTGAATAAATTAGTAAGCTGATTTGTTGTATCCACTTTGATCAACTTGATTAAACCTTTTTCTGAGCAGTCTCTCAGGAAATGGTATCTGATTTCAATATGTTTTGTTTTACTATGCTGCACTGGATTAGTAGTGATGAATATAGCAGCTGAGTTATCTATGTGAATTGGTGTTTGAAGAAAATTGTAATCATAATCAAGTAATTGGTTTTGCAACCATAAAACTTGAGAGCAACCAGTTGAAGCAGCTATTTACTTAGCCTCAGCTATGGATACTAAAACATTTGTTTGCTTTTTGCACTGCTAAGAAACTAGTCTTGGTCCTATGAATTGACAACCACTAGTTGTTGATTTTCTGTTGTTGTTGCAGCCTCCAAAGTCACTATCAGAATATGAGTAGAGGTTGAAATCTCCTTCTTTGGGATACCAAAGCCCAAGAGCTGGCTTCCCTTTGGGGTATCTAAAAATCCTCTTCACTGCATTCATATGTGACTCCTTGGGGTCTGATTGGTACCTAGCACAAACACACACAACAAACATTATGTCAGGTCTGCTAGCAGGTAAGTACATTAATGATCCTATCATAGATCTATATAATCTTTGATCAACTGACTTTTTTTTAGGATCAGGTACAATCTTATCTATTATTGATGCTGGTGTTTTGCATGAAGAAGAATCAGCAAGGTTGTACTTCTTCAAGATTTGATTCACAAACTTTTCCTGATTGATAAAAATGCCATCTGATTTTTGAAGAACTTGTACACCAAGGAAGAATGCTAATTCTCCCATGGAACTCATTTGGAACTCAGATTTCATCAAAGATTAGAAGTCTTGACACAATCTTTTGTTTGTTGACCCAAAGATGATATCATACACATAGATTTGGACAACCAATAGGTCCTGATGGTCATGTTTGAGGAAGAGAGTCTGATCAATTGTTCCTCTTTTGTAACCATGCTTGAGCAGGAAAGATGATAATGTTTCATAGCACTTTCTTGGTGCCTGATGAAGACCATACAAAGCTTTGTCAAGCTTGTATACCCTGTGAGGGTAATCAGGGTCTTCAAAACCTGGTGGTTGGGTAACATAGACTTCTTCATCAATTTTACCATATAAGAAGGCACAATTTACATCCATTTGGAAAGCTGTGAACTTCTTATGTGAAGCATAGGCTAGCAAGACTCTAATGGCTTCAATCCTTGCAACTGGGGCAAAGACTTCATCATAGTCTATCCCTTCTTCTTGAGTATAGGCTTGTGCTATCAACCTTGCTTTGTTTCTGATGATGATACCTCTGTCATCTAGTTTGTTCTTGAAAAGCCACCTTGTACCAATAGGATATTGCCCTTTAGGAAGATCAACTAGATTTGAAACTTTCTACTTTTTGAATTGTTGAAGCTCTTCTTGTATTGCTTCAATCTAGCTGTTGTCTTTCAATGCTGTAGTTATGTCGGGTGGAACCACTTGTGAAAGAAAACAGGAGAACAGACAAATATTGGCAGCTCCCCTTGACTTCTTGTGGTTCTTTCATTAAGATCACCAATAATGTTTTCTAATGGATGATACTTATGAATTATTGTTGTTGGTATTGATTCAACTGGAATAGATGATTCCAAGTTGGTGATGTTAGTTGATGGAGATGGATCTAGCTGAGATGGGGAATCAACAAAGTGGTCAAAATTCCCATCATTTTGGTTTTCTGATGCTGAATGTAATCCATCTTCATGATTTTGTGTTTCCGCAGATGTAAGTATAACTTCCGCAATAGTTACAGGAATAACTACAGATGTTGTATTTTTTGTTATGCAGATGTGAATGTTGTTGGAATGTCTTCTGATGAATTAAGAACTCCAGTTGAAGGAAATAAGTCATCTCCAAAAGGAGATGGAACATCTACGGATGTAGAAGGAACTTCTATGGAAGCATTGTTAACTACTGCTGAAGTTGAATTTCCATGTCCATCAGAATTGTCATTGCTTGTTTTTGAGATGAAGGTCCTGGATCAGCAACACTTGAAGTGTGTGAATGAAATAATCTTGGAGGATCAGTAGTCAGTGGCACTTCACTCAATCTTGGAGGTACATAAGGATAACATGTATCCGTAGGACCTGCAATATTCAAATAACCAGAGTTAAATGAATTTGTTAATGCATCTATATCAAACAACCAAGATGATCCTTTTACAGATTTTAGAAATAAGGATTCATCAAACGATACATTAGGTGTTTCCTCCATAATGTTGTGATGTGGATTGTAGAGTCTATATGATTTAGATATTGATGAGTAATCAACAAAGAAACCATCATAGGCTTTTTCATCAAACTTTCCTAATTGATCTTTGGTGTTTAAAATAGACACATAACACCCAAAAGCTCTAAGATAACCTATAAAATGTTTTCTTTTAAAAAAAAGTTCATAAGGTGTTTTATTATTTTCTTTGACAATCAAGGTTTTGTTTTGAACATTGCATGCTGTATTCACTGCTTCTGCCTAGAATGTTATTGGTAATTGTGAATCAGCTAGCATTATTCTTGCTGCTTCAATTAGAGTTCTATTTCTTCACTCATCAATTCCATTTTGTTATGGAGTTCTTGGTGAACTGAATTGTCTAGCAATGCCTTTGTTCCTGCAAAAGAAATCTAAAATATGATTAACAAATTCAGTTCCATTATCACTTCTTAAAATTTTGATCTTTAAATCAAGTTGATTTTCAATCTTAGTGATAAACTCCATTAATGTTTCTGATGTTTTACTTTTATATTTTAAGAAAAATACCCATGTGAATCTAGTGAAATCATTAACAATCACCAAACAATATTTCCTTTTACCAATGCTCAATACATTAGTTAGACCAAAACAATCCATGTGTAGCAATTTGAGTGGTGTTGTATTTCTGTTGATTGTTTGGACTTGTGTGACACCCTATGTTGTTTTCCTTTGTAACATGATAAACAATTATTAGAACAGTAAAATTCTTTCTTGGGAAGGCCAATAACTAAGTCATTTTTGACCAACTTGTTCATGCTATTTATGTTTGAATGTACCATTCTTCTATGCCACATTTAGCTTCATCTTCTGATGACTTAAAGATCAGGCAGGTTTCATTGCTTGTTAGAGAGGTGTTGTTCATGTCCAAAACATATGTGTTGCCTTTTCTTGGTGCTTTAAGAAGGATCCAGTTTGCTAGAATTTGAAAACCTGGCTTAAGAATGTAACAATAAGTGTTATTAAATAAAGTGGTATATTTTCATCATAAATTTGAGACACACTTAACAAGTTGAATTGTAAATTTTCACAGAAGTTAACTTTCTCAAATTTGAGTACACCATTTGTTACCATTCCTTCACCAACAATTTTACCTCCCTTCTTATCTCCACCAAATGCCACATATGAAGCATTTTTATGTTTGAAATCATAGAGGAGAGAATAGTTTCCTGTCATATGCCTGGAACAACTGCTATCCACATACTACTTGTTGTCTGTCCTCCATGGATGTTCCTGCACAAATAATGAAATCAATTAGAAAGTGGAGCCCAAGCCTTGATGGTCTTGGGCTTGCCATTGTTATCTAGGATTGTTACTCTATCATGAATGAGCCTGGATTTCTCAAGATTGTTTTTTCACTCAGTTGATTCATTATGTTCTTTTTGGGGTGAGGATGAGTCTGTTGAAGATGAACTTGAAGTACTTTGTTTCTGATCCTCAATCACTTCTTCTGTTACCTCTTCTTTGAGTATCTTCTTCTTTAAACTTGATGAGATACTTGAGTAGAGAAGGTTTTTGCATCTTTTGTCTTTGATTGAGGTACATGATTACCCTTTTCAAAGTGATCAAAGAAGGCTTCATCTTCCTATAACACTAACTTCTTGTGAGGAGTCTTGCTTTGAGATTGTTGCTTCTCCTTCTTCTTCTTTGATTTATTATCAGCAGATGTTGGTTTCTTTGTCTTAGAGATCTTTTGCTTTAGTTGCTTTTGCTTTGAGGCCTTTGATTCATTCTTCTCAAAAGATTGTGAGTCTGATTCAACATTTTCATCTTTTTGCTTCTTTGAAACCTTTGATTTGTTCTTTTTGTTGAAGAAGCATTCTTGAGTAGAATGATTGTTTTTGTTGCAGATGGCACAATGCTTGTTAAAGTAACAATCAGCAGTCATATGGTTATTCATGTTGCAAATGGAGCAATAACTGCTGAAGTAACAATCAACTGTATTATGGTTATGCATATCACACCACTTGTAGTACTTTTCTTCAGCTTCACTGTCAGACTCCACTACTACCTTTTTCTGCTTCTTCATCATTGCCTTCTTCTGCTACTTCAATTATTTTTCAAACTTTGCAGCTGATGAGTCTTTACCTTTTCCTGACATGATGTCTAATGGTTCTTGTTTCTGAGGATTCACCATTCTATGTTTCTTGATTTTGTTGTCACTGGGTGATTCCTCAGATGATTTCTTCTTCCATAGATCTTCTACAGAAGTAGATGATTATTGCTTCTGTAACTTTTCTACGAAAGTTGAATGTTTTGGAAGAACAGTTTTCCTCTGCTTTTCTACGGATGGTTCTAAATCAATCATTTTCTTCCACAGGTGTTATGCGGAAGTGATTTTCTTTTCATCCATAGTTCTTTTTAATGACTGATGTTTTTGCTTTTTGTTGAGCTCCTGAATCCCTTCATTCAGCTGACCAATTCTGGTATAGATGGTCTTCAACAAATTTCTTTGTTTTGGGGGATAAGGCAGCTTGATCTCATAAGAACTTTAGGAACTAAAGGTTCAATTACCACATTCTTACCTCCCAACCCAGCATTAGGCTCATCAAATTCATTCAAGTCATCACACTCATCAAAGTCCAATTCTGAATCAGTTTGTTTTAAACATTTCTGATTCAGATGACCCAGTCTTAGTTTCACTCATCTCAGTATCTTCACCATTTACCAATGTATTAGTTTCAATTTCTGGTTCAATTTTGGTACTTGATACAAAATGGTTTGATAGACTGTTGGTCATTGACTCAGGTAAAGTGGTGTAGTTATCATTTATAGGAGGTGCAACAACATTAAAACCCAACCCATACCTGTTCTTTGATTCAATATGAGAGTTTAGGAGTTTTTCATATTTCTGAGATGATAGTTGAAACTTTTGAAGTTTCACTTCAGTAGATGCATGATCAGACACTGATTTTGTTAAAGAGGTTGTCAGATGCTCAACTTGTGATTTAAAATTATAATTTTTAGATACAAGTTTATCCAAATCCTTTTGTAAGGAGGTGATTTGACTTGATATAATTTATGTTCTCTCAAATGAGATTTATTTAAAATCATTGTTTCTTTGACTTTGATGAAATCAACTTTACTATGTGAATGAATGTTTGCTGTTGAGTATGAACAACAACAACAAACACTGGTTGATTTCTCCCAAGGATCTTTTCTAATCTTTCAATCAAAAAACATGAACCATGCTGCAAAAACCCATCATAGATGCTATGATATCAGTGTTGTGTATGTTTGTGTGTGATTGTGTGATTGCTAGTGTGTGTGTTTTGATGCTTGTTAATGGTTTGTTTGTTAAGAAAATGTGTGTGTGTTTGATATGAAAGATTGTACTGATTGTGTGTTATCACTTAAACTGTTTGATTTCATGATTGTATGTTATTGAAATGGTTTGTTTGTTCACAGCGGATGAACATTTGTTCATGCGCTGTGGATCCTTGAAACATTTGATTGTTTGTTCATAGCGGATGAACATTTGTTCATGCGCTGTGGACACATGAAATGTGGTGTGAATGTTTACAGTGTATGATTACCTGTGTGCATACGCTGTATACACATGCATTATTTCTACAACGGATGACTTATGTTAGTCATGCACTGTGGAATGGCACTGTATTCACAGCGGATGCCTTACCAACATCATGCGCTGTGAACACTTGTATGTTCATAAGTGGATAGCGGATGTTTGTTTGTTTAGTCCACGATATACACTTGGTGAATTTTGCATGTTATGATGATTACTGTAGCTACAACGGATGTATGCTTGTGTGTCCGCTATGACAACAGTTTTTTTCAAAAATTTCAGATTTTTGTTTGTTTTGAACTAATGTCTTCTGAAGCATATGTTTGATAAAATTTTCTTTCGAAAGAACAGTTGTTTGATGAAACTTGTTTAAATCAAAATGTTTGTTTAAATCTTTGATTTAAAATATATGTTAAAATATTGAAATTTTAACATATTCAATATATGGATGTTAAAATATCACTCACAAGCAATATTGTGCAATAAAATAAACAAGTGTATGTGTGTCAACCTGCTGTTTGGGTGTTGGCTTGACTTGGCTTTGTTTAAAACTCAAAATTTAGAAAATTTCAAAATTTAAAATGTATGAATATGCACAATTCTGCTGCCTTTGATATTTTCATGTTCAATTTCTCCCCCTAAGTATGATGTTGCCACTATTTTTTGTTTGTTTGATAAATGTTTTGTTTAATAATGTTGATTGATTTCTACTGTTATCAAAATAACACAAGCATGAATGTTTGTATGATGTCATATGCATAAAAGCATATGTATGTATGTTTGTTTGATGATATCGATGTATGATTGTAAGATAAGAGACAAGGAAATATGTTTGTTTGTTTGTTTTCCTAGTTGTCTGTTTAGAAACCTCATGAATGAGATGGTCCTGCTTCTTCATTTGTTTCTGAGCCTCTTCCATAGCCTTGAGTGTATCTTCAATGTCTTGTTCTATGGCTTGGTCAGCTTCAGCTTCCTTAACTTGATCTTTTAGAGAAGATATCTTGAATGTATTCCTGCAGTTGACTATATGTTCAACAAAATAGCCAACTGTGCTCCTTTGATCATTGTACTTTCTTTCTATAGATAAATGAACCATCTGCTCTATGGTTGATTGATCGAGGCTTTGAATGTCAATGTTGCTCACCAAGGTGGTGACAACATGTTTTCCTTTATGAATTTCCAGGTTGTTTTGTTTTGTTGGTATCTTGTGATTGAGTGGGTACAAGAGATGAAGATACTGGAGTGTCTGATGATGTTTCTCTTGAGGTGTTTGGTTGATCAGGAGGTGTTGACACAGTTGTGCTTGATGGTGTGTTAGTGGTTCTCCTTGGAGGATCAGCAGTCAATGGAACATAAATGGTTGATGGTGGAACCATTGGATACTCATTGTTCTCCTTTGAACCTGAAACATCAAAATATGTTATGTCAAATGATTTGGTTAATGCATCAATATCAAACAGCCAGTTAGATCCAATGACTTTCTTATTGAAAGAATGTTCATTAAAAACAACATCTGTTATTTTTTTCACTATATTAAGCCTTGGATTGAATACTCTGTAAGCTTTTGAGCTTCCAGAATATCCAACAAATAATCCATCATCTACTTTTGAAGAAAATTTGGATAATTGTTGTCTGGTGTTTAATATTGTAACAGGACATCCAAAGGCCTTAAGAAATCCTATATATGGTTTTCTTTCAAACACTAATTCATAAGGCGTTTTGGAATGTTCTTTGATGATTAATGTTCTATTTTGTATGTAGCATGTTGTGTTTATGGCTTCAGCCCAAAAGGATATGGGCAATAGAGAGTCAGCTAGCATGGTTCTAGCTGCTTCTATTAATGTTTTGTTCATTCGTTCAGCTACTCCATTCTGCTGAGGAGTTCTTGCTACGCTGAATTGATGACTTATTCCTTTTTCTGCACTAAAAGAAGAAATGTAGTCATTCTGAAAATCAGTGCCATTATCACTTCTTAAAGATTTGACTTTAAGATCAAGTTGATTCTTAATATTTGTGATAAAGGATGTAATGATTTGTGTTGTTTCTGTCTTGTGTAGTAAAAAGAAAACCCATGTGAATTTGGAGTAATCATCTACTATGACAAGACAGTATTGCTTCTTTCCTATGCTTAGGATGTTTGTTGGGCCAAAAAGGTCCATATGAAGCAATTTGAGTGGTGTGTTGTTAGAGTTTATCAATTTTGATTTATGTGAAACTCTATGTTGTTTGCCTTTCAGACATGTTGTGCAGTGGACTGAACAAAAAAATTCCTTTTGTGGTAGACCTATGACTAGATCATTTTTAACAAGTTTGTTCATTCGGTTAAAATTTGGAGTAATCATCTACTATGACAAGACAGTATTGCTTCTTTCCTATGCTTAGGATGTTTGTTGGGCCAAAAAGGTCCATATGAAGCAATTTGAGTGGTGTGTTAGAGTTTATCAATTTTGATTTATGTGAAACTCTATGTTGTTGCCTTTCAGACATGTTGTGCAGTGGACTGAACAGAAAAATTCCTTTTGTGGTAGACCTATGACTAGATCATTTTTAACAAGTTTGTTCATTCGATTACAATGATATTGATGCTTTGATGATTGCTATGATGTTCTTGGTGTTTTGCTATATTGATTGATTGATTGAGTGATATCGTTTCTAAGAATATGAATCTCTATTTGTATATCGATATCTCTCTTAATCTGTTTATGATCTCTATGTTTATCTCTTCCTATGATATATATCTATTCCTAAATGAGTACACCCATGCCTTATCTTTATAGGCAGAGGGATTCACTTTACAAAAGGAATATTCTTGATGTGATGTAGAATATTTGCTTGACATAAAAAGAGTCTTCCGTGTTCATTGACTTGATGATGTCACAGGTTGACTTGTTGACTTTATGTTGCATACTTGATGATTTGAGATCATACAAGTATTTTGTTCTTACGTGGGAGTAAGCCTTCTATAGGAGTTGTTTCTTTGATCTTGAACATCCTCAGGAGCAGACTTCCTTCTTTCGTAGCAGCAGCAACTTGATCTCTGAACTTGTTCTTCAGTAGATGTGATTGTGCTTCCGCAGGAGATCTACGGATGAATGTTGGACTTGGTCATTTAAGCTCCGCAGAACATCTACGGAAGAACAACTTGTTCATCCACAAGAGTTCTTGCACTTTGTCAATTTTCCAAATTGACCAAGTATGATGTTTTCCTGCAATTACATAAAATCAACACAAATAATATTTGGATTAACATATATATATATATCTTGCATTACATAATGATAAAGAATTACAGATCTTCATTACAAGAGATTACAAATCATCTAAACCTATACAAAATATCTAGACCTAACACAATCGCCTCGCTAATACTATATTAACGGTCCGAATGAGGCATAGTGGTATCACAATAGTAAACCAGTATATGCAGTATTACCAATCTACAGTACAGTACAATTTATGAAAACAACATGTTTCTCCCCCCCCAAAAGAGAGAGATAGTATGAAAGTGAGGCGGTAAACTCATCTTAGGGTGCACGGCAGACAAATGAAACCAAATACCACAACGGTAACCTCAACCTATTACACAAATAGGTTTATAAGTTTGTGCACAAAACATGCTTATGATTCCCAAGTCATATCACACAAGGTTCAACCCAATTCAACGTATAAAATCAGGCTTTGATAACAATTCACACAAGAATTCATTACAAGTCATCTATACACTATTTTGTGATGAATCCACTTGGAGGTGCTCCAAGACTCATGGAGTTACTCCCTAAATCATTTACTTTGACCATAACCTCATCAAAATACAAACCGTGTATCAAAACCTTGGACCCTTTGTTTGCTGTCAAAAAGGACAGTTTTAACCTACCTTTACTAAAGAGACAATAACTCGAGTTTTACATATCCAAATTGAGTGTGGTTGGACTTTCTTGAAACTAGACTCAAAAATACACAATTTGGATTCAAGAAATGCAGTGATTGATTTTATTATCATTAATTTATAACGTTCACAAGTTGGCTAACAGAATCTGCCAGAATCAGGAAACATTCAAGTTTACACTAAACAAGCATCCTAACAATGACCAATGACTTCACAAGAACATGTTATCATCTAAAACAAGTTTGCACACTCATCCAAGTGTCTTTGCACGATCACAAGCTTTAGTAAATGTCACACCCTCTAAATCCGCGTGCGGGGTTTTACCGCGAGGCGCGTGACATACCAGGATCTCAGTCATTAGTTACCAAGAACGACTCTATATGATTAATAAACAAAACCAGAGTTAACGTTTAAAATACTGCGGAAGCGTTTTTAAAACTAGAAAACTCAAAACAAGTAGTATGTAAAGAGAATGCGCAAAACATACGCGCCCCAAACACAAATGTTTAATAGGAAAATAAACCCAAATGTGTAAACAAACAATGTAGACAACTCAACGATGTTGGTGTGCGTGCTCCTAGGCAACTGGCAACCTTAACCTGAGAATAGCATACTAAACAAGTCAACACATGGTTGGTGAGTTCAAGAGTTTGCGTTAAAATATAAACCAATCAACAGTTTCCAGAGCATAAGTAGTGTATTGCAATAGATAGCTAGTCTATTAACATAAAATATTAATCATAGTGATTTCGCGATCGAAGCTGACTGTGTTACGTTTGTTGCCTCCCGTCACGACTTACCGTGTCGTGATGAATATGTGTTAGGACAAAATTGTACCCGTTTGACCTCGAGTCGCACAGGTGGGGCTCGTCAGACCCAGTAGTACTACCCAAGATTTCCCCGCTATTCAATATTAACAATCCGAAAGTGTGAGGACCTTCCATGGTAAACAGCACTATATCAATATTATACACACTCATATATAAAAGCGTTTGTGATCAACAGTATGCTATCTCCCCCAAAAGAGATTATGTAAAATAAGTGGGGCAAGAACTCACCTGATACGCCCAAGAATTAACTTAGGGCTTAACTTGAAAGAAAAAGACAACCTTCAAAGGTCACCTAGAACACAAGAGTACATAAGTACATGTATACAAAATCAACACGAAACCCTAAGTGCTCTACAAACCAAGGAACTCAAGGTTTAAGAAAGACAAGACACATTTGACCCAGTTGACCCGTTTGACCCGTTGGTGACATTATAGGTGATAATTCGTTAATACTAACACAACAGTATGTCATACATGATCAACATACAACTTGATTACATATAGCACATCATTAACCACATGTACTACCTAGATCATCATACAACCAATTATCATACAAGTCATGCGAATTACAACAGGCCAAAACAGGTAACAAACCAAATCAACATTCATATAACCTAGACAAAACATTTAATCAACTTAGAAATCATCCATGAACACACTAGCATGATCCTAATATCCCAAACATGCTCAAATCATCCAATTCAAGGATTTGCACAATTAAAGTTTCCCTTTTGGGAAAGTTCATCCCAAATTCATCAAACTCACACTACATTCATGAATTCATCAATTATATACCAATTCAAGTCCATGACAACATCTAAACATGATCAACAACACTTAATCATCATGATTCATCAACATTCAACACCAAAAGTTACTATTTTTAGCAATGTATGAACTATAACACATCTTCTTGATTTTCAATTGTTCATAACATCAACTTAGCATCTAATCATCATCACAAACACATCCATAACAATCATACATCATCCAATCATCAATTCATGCAAAATAAAGTTACTATTATTAGTAACCTATGAACCATAAATCAAAATCGAAGCTTTCTTGCAAAATCGACGTTAACCAATATGCATACAACCTAACTAGCATCATTACAACATCAAACAACCAACATTCAACATCCAATTTGATCCAAAATTGCCTCAACCTCTCGGCCAAAGATGATCATGTGAACAAACAACCAAAATCCAAACTTTCTTGCATAATCAACGTTAACTAGCATATATACAATCCAACTAACATATTAACATCACCAAACAAACAAGAATTGACCTTCAATTGCAGGTTTCGAACTAGGGTTCGGCCAAGACTAAAAATCCATGAAAACCACAAAGAAACTAACCTTTAATCACGTAATGGATGAGAAATGAAGCCTCTAACGTGTTGTAGTTCTTGGAATCGACCAAAACCGAAGCACAATTGCTTGTTCTAGGTTGAATTCGCAGGTGTGTGTGTGTGGAGGTGATGATCGCGGCCGAGAATGGTGTGGGGGCTAGGGTTGGGTTTTTTTTTTTTTTTTTAATTACTCATAATTACCCTTTTAACCCTTATAATTTGTAATTTTATAAAATTAAGCTTTTAACACCCTTTTAAGATGTTTTTAACCAAAATAATAAACACATGAACTAGTAATAACAATTATATGCTTTATCTTTACTAGTCACACAATCCACGAATTAAATACACACGTTTCCACGTTACGCGATAAAATTCACAATAAACATTTAAATCACATAATCACAACTAATAATCAACATAGAAATTGTTGTTTAACATTATTAATTATTATTATGTCACCAACGTTCAACGACAACTAGTGTGTGCTCCCGACACGTGTATGCAAGAGTTAACGGAACAAACGGAGTTTGGTAACGGAAAATTACCGGATGTCACAGCAAAACTCAAACCATATGATTTATACTCAATCTCTTTCCAATGATCATTACCTGACCCGATAACTTTATTTTCACATAACAATCGACAAACACAACCCATATGCCCCCACTTTAATCGACTTCCAGCCCCAAAATAAACCCTAATCAGGATTTCTATCAAACATAACACAATACCTATGATCTCTAACAAGAATCTTAGCAAAAACATAATCAAATCAACGAAAAACACATCCAACACACATAATCATCAAGCTTCAACCCTAATGATCGATTTTTACCTTAGAACTCGAAGTGGGCAGACAAGAAAACATGTTGCGATGGCTGGAGGATCAAGAGAATGGATGTATGAGGAGAGAGGGTGGCCGATTGGGGAGGAATGGTGGTGATCGGCGGCGGTTTTGGGTGATCTTGAGGTGATCGGCCGATTGGGAGAGGATAGGGGGGTTCTAGATTGGTTTTTGGGTGAATGAAGGGGATTTAGGGTTTGCATCAAGTGGGTGTTGTATTTTTGCATGATAAGGGTCTTTCGTGGGCTTTCGGGTTGGGTCAGGTTTACATGTAATGACTACAACTATTTAACATCAACTACCAACACTTGCCACGCTCAATATTGTTTTCCAAATTTGTTTAGTTGGTAACTACATTAACAATTATTATTTATAATAATAATTATTATTATTTAATAATTGAAATTTAGTTAATCATAGATTAACAAAACTCATCAAAGGTTAAGTTAAGGGAATTAGGTTAACCTGAGAACTAGGGTTGTCACATAACTTTTGAACCCTACTGTACATCTGAATGCATTGCTAAGGTTAACTTGTATAGAAATCACAATTTGGATCTCATTAAAGACGTTGAATCAATCAATCTTCTTAAAACTAATTTAAAGAAAAATGATCAGGCTCAAAAGGAAAAGGTAATAGAGCTAGAAAAGATTTTGTTCACAACTAAAACATGAGCAAACTAACCTGGAGACCCAAATTGATGATCTCTTGAGAAGATTTAAAACAGCACAATATGATTTGGCCATAGCTAAAACATATGCTAATGAATAAAATGTTCAAACTGAAAAGTTTGAAAAATTACTTGCCTTTTCTGAAACTCCCAAAATTAGTATCAAACCAAGATAGGTTTTGGGTATAATTTTGTGGAACCACCGATGACATACACACCCACTATACCCCTAAGCTGAACCCATCTGAACAAGGGTATCTTCTAAAGAGATTGAGATAGCATAGAAGGAAGAGAAGGATGGAATACTTAAGGAAGTAGATGAAGAGGAAGAGGAAACAGAAAAGGAGGAGAAGGAAAGGAGAAAACAAGTCAAGGAAAAAACAAAGAAGACTGTGATTCGAAAGATGGAGTTTGTAAAGAAAAGCCATCTTCCGGAATAAACCAGTTGCCTGCCAAGTTAAATCCCTTCATCAAGACAAAGCTTCATTCAAAGCACAGCTTCAACAAGAAGAACCACAACAAAATTTGTTGTGCAAGAACTTCAAACTCTCTGGAAAGGAGACCCTAACTGTATATTCAATAGTCCATTTTTGAAGCAGTAGAAATCCACAACAAAAGGTTTCTAAAGAAGAAGATAAATCTAACCACCCATGATGACCACAAGATAAATAAAAGGATTGGTGGAGCTGAAGGAAATAAGAGTGAAGAGATGAAGAAGGAGCTACAAAATATTAGGCAGATGATGAAGTCAACAAAGACCAAATGAAAATCACATGGCAAATGTGTGCGAAAGATAATTACTTTGCAAAAGATTGCCAATACAATCCTCTGGCCCACTCCATCAAACATTCTAACAAGCCTAAACCCTCAAGGAAGTCTGCAACTGCCAAACAAGATTCACTTGGGTTTTCTTGTTAGAAACTAAGATGAAACTGCTAAAATTTTAAAATCATTTATTATCGAAATTTTGAACCAGGTTTATCAAAAGGTTAAAATAATTAGATGTGATTAGGGCAAAAAAATTCAAAAATCACACCCTTAATTCTTTTTCTAAATCCAAAGGTATTTCAAGGCAATATAGTGCTCCTAGAACTCCTAAGGAAAACAAATTTGTTGAGAGAAAAATAGGACACTTATTGAGGTTTCAAGGACTATGATGTCCAATTCCAAACTTCCTATAACATTCTAGGCTAAAGCAGTTAGGACTGCGTCCTATTTTCAGAACGTAGTGTTAATCAAGACACATGGAAAAACCTCATATGAATTTTGGCATAAGAGAAGACCATTCATATTGTTCCTAAGACCCTCTGGATGTCCATGCACCCTTCTAAATACCAAAGATCCTTTATCCAAGTTTGTTGAGAAATTAGTAGATAGGTTCTTTGTAGGATATTCATCACAAGCTATATAAGGCCCCATTCCCGAAGACCTCACAGTTGGTCAATCACAGCATAATTAAATAAAAACATTACATAATTCTTAAAGCATGGCTTTACCCCTGTACTGTAGTCATATGTGTTATGTTAGCTTATGTTCTAACCGTTTTCAAAATGATAAAGTTTTACGTTATGTCTTTACTTGGTATGTTATATATTACTAACAGTAAAGTGGATAGTAATGAAAGTCTTGCAAGCAAAATCAATGGAGGTGCACAACCATGTTGTAGTTAGCTTAACTGGAGTGTGGCTTAGCTAACCCATAAGGATGTGCTTCAGGGATCTAATCCTTGAGATTGACCAAATGGATACGGGATCCTTGTCGCTTTACCCCTGTACTGTAGTCAGCTTCGTGCCCAGTGTATGGGGGTTTATTTATAAGCCTCGATATAGTACCAACTTCATGCACAATGTTGGGGTCTAGCACATGGCATTGATCCATTACAGTGAACGATAATGATGAAAGACCAAAATGATTGAAATGATGATGAAAGATAATGAATGAATATTATCAAGATGTATGTATTGATGTATGCTCACGTATGAAAAAGGAAATGGTTTCTAACAAAAGTAAAGTATTTTATTATAAAAACTAGAAATCACTCAGCATCGCTGACTTTGTGTGCATAATAGTTGGCACGTAACTGATGATGCGAAGGAGGTGCAGGTATGGACATAGAAGTTACTTGGATAGTTCAAGTCTGGCATCCATATTTTTGAGAAAGATGTTTAAGTTAATACCATTTTTGAAATGTAAAGGAAAGGACATGATGTTTTGACACAAGCATAGTTTAAATTAAAGTTATGTTTTCTGCTACAAATGTTATGTTTATTAATGTTTATGCTATGATTGACCATCTGTGAGTGTTCCCAGGAATGGGCCTTACAAATTGGTATCATAGCCAAAGTTTAAAAGAATTGGACTTAATTATTTTCAAGGCCAAAACTTAAACTGAGAATGGGACAAAAGGAAGGGGATGCCACTCCTAGTAGCTACATGCCTGCAAGTAAATGTTTTATGAAAAGAAATAGAAATGGACTTATGTGCGTGTGTTATGTGGATTAGGTGCTCTTATTAGATTTAGACACTAGTGTAATAAGGATAGGGAATGTTTAGGGAATGAAGAGGAATGTAAGTGGCTAATCTTAACTACCCACTGTAATTAAGGACTTAATATACTTGACATAATATAAGCTAATACCTTGAATGATCATGTTGGTGTTTGGATGTTATAGTAATTAGGAGATGGCTGGTGGAAGGTCATCAAGAGCTACACGAGGTGGAGGTCGTGGTTGACATGGTGCTAGGTCGTGTGCCACTAGAAGCAAGGCTAAGACTAAGTACGAGCCTTATAATCATAAAGGTAGGGATGAGAGTGCTAATATGAAGGTCTCAGTGAATAAGGCTATAGTTGATGAGGTCCATTAAGTCATGCAGATATTTTACCGTCTGTGGTGACTGAGGTTATTAGAGCCAAAGGGAAGATAAAAGGACGGAGAAGAAGGAGAAGAAGAACACTCCTAAGAAGAGAGATGAAGATGGAGGATCATGGGAGCAAGAGCAACTCGAGACCATGACTATTATCTCAAGTGATTATGAGGAGAGGAACATGCGGAGAAAACTACAAAAGGGTGCAACTATGTGGCATTTTAGAGATGCAAGCCCCCAACTTTTAATGGAAATGGGAATGCTACTATGCTCACCGAGGGGTGGCAGAGATGGAGGCTATGTTGGATATCAGCGAGTGTAGGGAGGATCAAAAGTTGAAGTTTGCTGGCTACTCGTTTGTGGATTCATCTTTGTGCAGGTGGGATAATATTGTACAAGCTGAGGGTAGCAGGGCTATTAGTAAGATGAAGTGGTTAGAACTGAAGTGGCTGGTGATTGAGTAATTCTGTCCTTACTAGGAGTTGGATACAAATGAAAGGGAGTTTCTGCAGCTTGGGTAGGAGCCACGACACACCAACAAAACATGACCAAGTTTAATAAGATGGCAAGGCTTGTGTTAGAGTAGGTGACACCCACGTCGCGAAAGATTAAAAGATACATCCAAGTACTGCCAGTGGACATCCGCAGACACATGATCACTGCCCGGCCAGATACGTTTAGGTCGATGGTAGATCTAGCAGGGAGATTGTACAATGAGTGAGGAGTGCTGACGGTGGTGGAGGCAAAGAAGAAGTGGAATAACGACAAGAATGGTAATGGGAAACGATATGGTGGTGGTGGTTTTATGTCTTGTGGTAAGAAGGCAAGAGTGGATGATTAGAAAGCCTCGACAGGAAGTATGGGGGAAAGGGCCTGTAGAAAGTATGGGAAGGATCATGTAGGGGAATGCAAGTGGGGGTCAAACCTATGCTTTAAGTGTGGGAAGGAGGGTCATGTGGCAACGGATTGTGGAGTGGTTAAGTGTTACAACTACGGTAAATCGGGGCATCTACGTGGAGATTGTAAGAAGTCAAGGGTTGAGAGTTCCCGGGCAAAGAAGGTAGTCGAAAAAGGGAAGGAAGGGCAAAAAGCCATATCCAGGGCATTCACTATGACAAGGGAGGAGGCTAGGATGGATCAATACGTTGTGTCAGGTGCATTCCTAGTAAACCAAACTTGTGCACCTGTACTCTTTTATTCTGGTGCTAGTAGAAGTTTTATTTATGTCACCTTCTACGATAAGTTGCCTGCTAGGAGTAGAAAGATTGATGAGCCCTTCAAAGTAGAAACTACCATTGGTAAGTCTACCAGGATTATGGATGTGATAGATGATTGTGAAATAGAATTGGATGGCCATAGGTTCTTTGCTAGGCTGTTTATGATGACCTTAGGCAGATTTGATGTAGTCCTAGGGATGGATTGGCTAGCCGCCTATGAGGCCATTATCGTGTGCCGCAAGAAGATTATTCGACTGACCGCATCCGATGGAAGTTCTGTTACGATTTATGGGGATAGAGTTCGCACGGTCCCGAAGGTAATTTTGATGATTTCGACCGAGAAGTGTATGAGGCATGAATGTGGTGCTTATCTAGCCTATGTGAAGGACGTGAATACATCAAAATCGCGACTGTCAGAAGCGCCGGTCGTGTGTGATTTGCCTAAAATTTTTCCTGAATATCTATTAGGGGTACCACCTGACCATAAGATCGAGTTCCAGATTGATTGCTACCTGGGGCTCAACCTGTTGCTAAGGCGCCGTATTGTCTAGCTCCTTCTGAGATGAAGGAATTGATGACTCAATTGCAAGATTTGTTGGATAAGGGTTTCATTCAACCGAGTATCTCTCCATGGGGTGCTCTAGTTCTATTTGTGAATAAAAAGAATGTTAGTATGAGGATGTGCATTGACTACTGTGAGCTGAACAAGTTGACTATAAAGAACCGGTATCTGTTACTAAGGAATGATGACTTGTTCAATTAGCTTCAAGGTGCCAATTTGTTCTTAAGGATATACCTTCAATCTGGTTACCATCAGCTGAATGTGAAAGAGTAGGATATTCCTAAGACAACATTTCACACGCGTTATGGACACTACGAGTTCCTCATAATGTCTTTCGGTTTAACCAATGCACCTACTACTTTTATGGATCTTATGAACTACTTGTGCCGACCGATGTTAGAAAGATCAATGATTGTATTCAGTGACGACATTCTAATCTACTCAAAGAGCAAAGATGATCATGCCCATCATCTCAAGGAAGTACTCGAGACACTTAGAAATAAGAAGTTGTACGCAAAGTTCTCTAAATATGCATTTTGGCTACGAGAGGTCCAATTATTTGGACATGTGATTAATCCCGAAGAAATCATGGTGGATCCTTTAAAAGTCGAATAAGTAATGAAATGGAAAGCCCTAAAGACGCCATCTGAGATCCATAGTTTCTTGGGTTTAGCAGGCTCCTACATATGAAGTTCTAATAGAGTTCAAACCAGGAGAATGCCTTCCAAGTGTTAAAGACGAGGTTAACTCAAGCTATTGTCTTGACGTTACCTGAAGGGAGTGACGACCTAGTGAATTATTGGGACGCTTCGTATTCAAGATTATGGTGTGTGTTAATGCAACGATGGAAGGTTATAGCCTATGCATACCAGCAGTTGAAGATCCATAAAGTTAACTACCCTACTCATGATTTGGAGTTGGCCGCTGTGGTCTTTACGTTGAAGATTTGGAGGCATTACTTGTACGGGACCAAGTGTACTATTTTCACAGATCACAAGAGCCCAAAGTACTTCTTTAAACAAAAGGATCCTAATATGAGGTAGAGAAGGTGGTTAGAGTTGATCAAGGACTATGACTGTGAAATTCACTATCATTCGGAAAAGGCAAATGTGGTTGCTGATGCTCTTAGTCGAAAGGATCGACCTGAACCAATTCGGGTGAAAGCTTGTCAATTGATTGTAAAGCCGGGCAGATCAAGGAGTTCAAAGATGAGGTGCTGAAGGATGATATAATCAACTCTGAGTGAATGAAGGGACATGTTTCAGATTTGGGTGAGAACACGCTTGGTGTTAGAACCCGATCTAGGCAGATGTGGATTCCTTGCTATAGGGATCTAAGGAGAAGGATTATGGATGAAGCACATAAAACTTGGTATTCCATTCATCCCGATGCTACAAAGATGTATCATGACCTGAAGATGGTATTGGTGGCCGGGGATGAAGCGTAATGTGGCGTAATATGTGAGTAAGTGCCTAACTTTTCTATAAGTGAAGGCCGAACACTAGAAGCCTTACGGGAAAATTCAACCTTTGGATTGTGGACCGCTTGACGAAAAGCGCTCACTTTTTGCCAATCCGAGAGACGTATTCCTTAGAGAGATTCGCGGTTCTATTCATCAAAGAGATTGTAACTCGTCATGGTGTGCAGGTGTCCATTGTTTCTGATAGGGACGCTCAGTTTACATCCATGTTTTAGAGGAAATCCCACTATGCGATGGGGACGAGGTTAGACATCCGTACTGCTTACCATCCTCAGATGGATGGTCAGTCAGAAAGAACGATACAGACACTAGAGGATATTCTCAGAGCGTGTGCTTTCAATTTTGGAGGAAGTTAGGATGAACACTTAGCGTTAGCAGAGTTTTCATATAATAAGATTTATCATGCCAGCATTGGTATGACTCCTTATGAAATGTTGTATGGTAGGAAGTGTATAATGCCAATTTTCCAAATACTAGTAAATAAATTATTATATATGAGTCCACAACCAACCCTAGTGATCGAATTCCCTCCCATCTTGTTGGGTTCAACAATTGATAAACTGAAGCTTTCCAAACCACAATCAAAGCCAACTGAAGATCTCATTGTACAAGTTCAGAGACCAAGTTGATAAACAGAACAAAACAAACACAAGACAAAGTCAACATGACAAAGTCAACATGACAAAGTGAACATCAAGACCACAAGAAAAGTCAAAATTAGGTCATGATGTAAAAACATTATAAATAGAACCACTAGTGCCACTTGTAATGAGTTGTTATTGCAAAGTGTGTGAGTGGCTTGTAGTTCTTAAGTGTGTGTATTTCATGGTGTAAATCACCACCCAAGGAGAATTTCTCTCCTTTGGGTGGGTTTGATGTTCATCCATCTTTGTATATGTTTCTTCATTGTATTTTGTTATTCAACATCAATGAAATCATAAAATTATACATTACACACACATCCTTGTTCTTCAATTCACACACTTCCACCCGTCTTTAATTTTGAATTTTCGAATCTGAAACTGATGAATCCTAAGATCCAAGCTCAACGAATCTAAAATATTGATTCAGCACATCTATCCCCCTAACCTAAGAGGTTAGACTAATAATAAGTTAATTTAGTAAGAAGTTTCTTAGCATCCAGCTCCTTTCAAGTCAAAAAGAATACATTGACTAAAAGGATGCTCGGTATTGATTGGCATGCATCAACCCGAGTAGTGAATGGGATTCTCAGGTCAATAGATCTATTTACATACTCCTGTGGCTTTCCGGAAGTTAATGGTTGTGTAGATTTTAGAATTTGAATAGAAAGTTTGCCATTGAGTTTGCATAAGACTAGTTTTGACTTTAGAATTTGAATTTCCAGTTTGCTGTAGAAAGCACGTTTCCACCCCAAAATACAAAACGAAAGGCGGCTATGAACTTACCTTGTAAAGCAGTTGGATTGATCTTGCAACTTCTAGTAACTTGGAGTGAGGATTGCCCTAAGTAAGTTTATTTAGTTAGTTTATTGTATTTGTGGATAATTGAGGGGTTGGTATTGTAAAAGTTCAAGAATGGTTGTTGTATACTAGATATGTGTCATTCCAGAGTAGCACATCCAACAAAAGGATCCCCAGGAAAGAGTTGGTGGATTTTTATCACTTAAGTACCCCGTCTTCCTTAACCAGAACCTTTTGCTTGCCCTATAACTATATTCCGGGTGAAACAATTCTAGATGTATACTAGACCAAGTCAAAGGTGTGTTTGGTATGTTTATGAAGTATAGGGAACAATTGTAAATATAAGTCTAGCAAGGATGGAAATGAACAAGTTGTATAGTATAGGGTTACAATTGAAAATATAAAGAATTTTTTAGAAACATGATTCAAAGTTGATAGATAATCATAAGAATCATTAAAGTTTGGGTTTTTTTAAAACATTTTTATTTTGATTATCTTATAATAAAAATCGTTTCTTTACATTATATTTTTGAAAATATTGAAAAGTTGAAAATTTTAGGGTTTTACAGCTTTGGACAAATTCAAGCAATAAACTTGCGCGAGCTATTTAAGGGTCAAATCAATGAGTTAGAATACACTCTTTATATCGTTTCAACGATAAGACTTTGAATATAATTTTAGAAAAACGAATCATCAAAAAATGATTTGTTATGAGGGAGATATGGCTGTCCGAAGTTGGCCTCTTGAATCTGTCAAAATCTAAAAATTAAAGCTTGATACGTTTTAGCAAAGTTTTGATGATTTCGTGTTTATTTAGTGCTTTGATCCATCTTAGATCTAATATTATCACACAATAATGTTATTTAATCATAGATCCAATCTACTTATAATTCAATTTTGATAAAACTCAATTGGAAAGGTATGAACACGAAAAACACGAAGAACATGGAGAACATGAAAACTTACTCGATAGAGAAAACTTTTTGTATCTTACAGAGAGGTGCTATGAGTTGATATTTGATTCTATGAGAGCTCTAGATTTAGAGTTTGGTGTGAAAAATAATAAGAATGAGACCTTCTATTTATAGTTGCAAAATTCGGTTTTTGGGTTTCAATTAGGATAGGTTTTCTTATTATTTTATTAATAAAATTCATTTTTTAAAGGAGTATATGATAAGAACGAAAATTTTAGGGTATTTTAAGATTAGGATAAGTTTGATTCATTATTTGTTAAATTAAGAATAATTACTAGGTAATTATTTATTAGCTTATTAGATATATATCTCTTAAATAATTAAAACAATAAAATAATATATATATATATATATATATATATATATATTATAATTTGGTAATTATCCATGCCTATATATATATATATATATATATATATATATATATATATATTTATTATGTTTATTTAATTATACGAATTAATTTGATTAATTAAATCTTTACCTTTTAATAAAAGTTACATATGTACCTCTAAGTTACACATATGTAAATTACCATCCTTATAGTTTTCATTTGTTTTGCTTATGTTAAAATTTAGCACTAATCTTTGATTAAGTCTAGGATAATTCCAAGTTACTATTTCAATCAAGATCGAATATTTACACACATGTTATTATAGAATCACATTAGCATGAGATATTATCACAATGAATCACAATGTATGGAATATAAGATAGTTTTCACAAATAGGTTCTTGAATTCAATCAATGATTACATATGGAAATAAGATAATCATTAAAAGAGTTAAGCAAGTAGGTTAAGAATGAAAAAATCAAGGATGTTACATGATTCAATGTTATGGTATCGTTGACTAGGACATGTCAATATCAAGAATATGAATAGATTGGTGAGGGAAAATCATGTTGTTGGTCTATTAATGATAGAAGTTCAACTTGTTGAACATTTTCTATCATGTTCCAAGGGTAAACAAAATAAACTTCCCCACTAGCCCAAAGGTCATAATTATGTTGATTCAATTATTCAATTATTACACATGGATTTGTTTGGTCCCGTAAATATTTTAAGCAAGCGAAGAAGATCTTATTGTTTGGTTGTTACTAATGATTTTTCAAGATTTACTTGGGTTTTCTTTTTAGCAACAAAGGATTAAACTCCATATTTGCTGATAAAGTTTATGATACTTGTGGAAAATCAAACTGACAAGAAAATCAAGTGCATTCAAAGTGATAATGGAACCAAATTCTGCAATCATATCTTAAATGATTTTTGTAATTTAAAGGGCATAGAAAGACAATTCAGTACTGCAGGAACTCCACAACAAATTAGAGTTGCTGTGAGAAGAAATCAAACCTTGATTGAAGTTGCTTGAACAATGATTTCTGTTGTAAAATTATCTTTATTTTTTTGCGCTGAAGTAGTCAATACTGTTTGATATGTTCAAAATCATGTTTTGATTAATAAAAAACAACAAAGACTCCATATGAAATATTCTTTAAACATAAACCTAAAGTCAAATATTTTAAAACATTTGGTTGTTGTACTTTGGTACACACTACCGATTTGAAATCAAAATTTAACGCAAAGGCTAATAATTGTTACTTTATTGGCTATTAAGCAAATAAGATAGCATATCATGTTAATAATAAAAGAACTAAACATATCATTGAGTCTTTTAATATTTGATTGTCACAAATCTAATAAAACTAACACAGGATCAGCTCCAAATTGAGTATATGATTATGCATCATTGTTTGGCAATTTTAATCGATCTTCTTCTATTGCTACAAATTCTGGTTCAATCAGCACAACATTGTCTGATATTTTCTCTAGTGAAACCTTTATTGCTTCATCACATACTTCCGGGATAAGCTCATAACAAACTTCTTGCTCAAATCTTAATGATGATCAACCATTCGTTTCTAATTTTGAATAAGAACATGCTTTTGAAAATATTTTGGTAGATGAAGAAATTGCTATTGAACAAGTTTTTGCTTCTCTAGATATTTCTACATCTTCCACATAAGATTTTCAAGTTGAAACTATTCAAGTACCATTTGAAAATTCCTCTACTAAGGATGTTTCATTGGACACTCCTATGTGTGATAATCCTCAAGAAGAGATAATTGTATATCAACCGGAAGGTGGGGTTATTAGGTATGAACCTTTTGGTCATATTTCTAGGAAGTTATTATTGAAGATGCTATTCCACAAATGAGAATTCACAAGAATCATAACCGATGCAATTATTGGTCCATTATCTGATGGTGTCCGTAGTCGAAGTTAGTTAGGGGCAATCAACACATGTTTTTATACATGCTTCATTTCTCAAATTATGCCCAAGAATATTGAAATGGCATTAAAAGAACACATTTAGGTTGAAACAATGCAGGATGAATTGATGCAGTTCAAGAAACTTTATGTGTGGCATTTATGTGAGCTACTAAAGGATAAGTTGCCTATTGTAACAAAGAGGATATTTCTCAACAAAACTAATGAAAACGCTATTATTGTTCATAACAAGGCTCGTCTTGTTGTACATGGATTCTATCAAGTTGAAAGCAATTCGTATGTTTCTTGCAAATGCTTTATTCATAAACTTCAAAATCTATCAAATGGATGTCAAGACTGCTTTCTTGTATGGGGAAATGAAAGAAGAAACTTATGTATGTCAACCTCCAGGTTTCGAAGATCCAAATCATCCTAATTATGTTTACAACTTAGCCAAGAGCTTTATGGTTTACATCATGCACCTCGTGCTTGGTATGCCACTCTCACTAAACATTTTCTTGCAAATGGTTATACTAGAAGGGCTATTGATCAAACCTTGTTTATACATAAAACTGGTGATGATCTTATCCTTGTTCAAATTTATGTTGATGACATTATTATTAGATCTACAAATGAAGATATGTGCAATGAGTTTGAAGCAGTTATAAAGAAGAAATTTGAGATGAGTTCTCTTGGATAGATTTTGTTTTTCTTGGTAATTTAAGTTAAACTCGATGATAAGGGTATCTTAATGCATCAAGAAAAGTATGTTCAGACTATTCTTGATAAGTATGAATTTAAAAAATCCAAAATTGCTCCAACTCCTATGTGTTCTCGTCCTACTTTAGCTCTAGATATAACAGGTGAGGATGTTGATCAATATTTGTACAGATCTATAATTGCCTCCTTGATGTATCTTAATACAAGTAGGCTAGACATTATGTATCCTATTTGTTTGTGTGCACGTTATTAGATAATCACACATGAAAGCTGTCAAGAGAATTTTTAAGTACCCGAAAGGCCTACCATAACTAGAGCTTTGGTATCCTAAAAATTATGAATTCAATTTGTATGCATACACTGATAGTGATTATAGTGGTTGTAATTTAGACAAGAAATCAACAACAGTTGGATGTCAATTTCTTGGAAATAGGTTGATCTCATGGCAATGCAAGAAGCATAACATTGTTTCCACATCCATTACAGAAGTTGAATATGTTGGTGCATCAAGCTGTTGTTCTCAAATTGTTTGAATTCAATAACAACTACTTGATTATGGTCTAAACATATATGACACCTCTATTTGGTGTGATAACACTATAGTGCTGAATATTGTGAAGAATCCCATTCAGCATTCTAAGGCGATTGAAAAGGTTGTTAAAAAAATTTTCTTTTGATGATCACAATTTTAAGGGGAGAAAAAGAAAAAAAGGTTGTGTAAAAGATTTTTCATTTAGGGGGAGCTAAAAATATAACCGAAAACTTTTCAAAATGATTTTGTTTGATTTTTGTTTAATACAAGTTCTAAATCTTGGAGTTTTCTGTATGAATAGAAAATAATAGTATATTTCTTTATTTTGATATATTACATACAAAAGGCTTAAACAACTATTGAATTGTATTTGTTTGATATGTTGATATACTCTACTTACAAGAATGAAAAGCAGTATGAATTGTGATGAACTGAAACTAAATCTACTATGTCTGAAGTGAGTAACATATCAAAGTTTTGTAGTAACACTGATTTCATGTTAAAACATACTGAAAATTACAGTCTTGTGATACTCAAGCCTAACATTATCTGAATCAGTGAATTTCGTAAGAGTATATATATATATATATATATATATATATATATATATATATATATATATATATATATATATATATATATATGTGTGTGTGTGTGTGTGTACCGTGTGTGTATATATATATATATATATATATATATATATATATATATATATATATATATATATGAAAAGAAAAAGGAAAGAAAAGCAAAAACAAAGAAAATCATTATACGTAAAGATAAGCAAAGATATGCCAAATGGCCATAAAGGAATAAAAGATGCCAATGCGCACACAAATAAAAGATATGTCATAAACATACATATTTTATGGTAAATATTTTCATTTTTGAGAATAGATTCCGACACGGGAGGCAAAATTAAAAGATGGGGCATGTAAGTCCGGATTGGCATGCAAGTCCTAAGCATCTTAAGAGCGCAAAACATAAGGCCAACTGGCTGTTATAAGTCCTAAAACTTGTTAATATTTTGTCTACTGAAATGTTTCTCAGGCTAGTTATGCTCAAATAAATATAATTATAGTTTCAAATAATAATGATGAAGTTACTAATCAGAAGTGAAAGGTTTAAGTCAAATTGGGGTGACTTGAAATCTCAAATGTGTCTTGAAACTAGATAGGAGTTCTATAGGATTTCTAATTATGGAACCCATTGATTTCATATAAATAAAAGATAAACATGAAAAAAGTCACAACATGCTTATCTTAGTAAAGATTGAAGTGTCAGTTTAAATTGGACAATCATATCTTTGACTAGAGATTAATTTGGTACAATTTGAAAAAGTGTTAGAACTATAATCATAAAATTAACATGTCATTCGATGAAATTAACAGTAATGATACTCAAATACATGATAAACGACACCCAATGATCATGTATGAATGGTTGAAAGTTGTTACAATGTGAAAATGTGAATTGGTAAAAAGATGGTTTTCGCATGCGAAAAGTCATCTTGAAGATGAACATATGCGAGAACTCATTGATCGCATAGAACTTGTTGTATGCGAATATTTGACCATTCACGTGAATTTTTGACTTTTGGTCAAAGTTAATACGTGCGATAAGTAATATCTTTCACGCAACAAGTTAAATTTTGGTCAAAATATGTAAATGCGAAATGTTTATGTTCTCACGTGAAATGTTCATTTTTGTCAAATTTCAAGATTTTCAAGTTTTATTTCTAATTAATTTGAAACTGATTAAGTGTCTATTTTGATTACAGATGGCAAGATCGATGGGTTTTAATATAAACCATAATGCTGTGGGTTATCTTGGAGATGTAGCTGATTAAAAAGCCCTATTTAGATCTCTTATTGAAGGGCTTAAGACGTCACAAGTTTATTATGTTGTCTCTGCAAATCCTTCTATATACTTGAGCTTATTGACGATTTCTGGAACTCAGCAGCTAACGAGAGAGATGACGATGGTGAACAGTTTATAGTTTCCATTGTAAGGAGAAAAGAGTTGTGATCATAACTGAGATCATTAAGCAATTGGGTGATTAGGCAATGCCTTAACCAAGATTGATGACGATGTTTCTAGAGATTGTTTTACAAAGAATAGGATATGATTACAGATATCCATCACTAGAGAAGAAGCATCTACGCTCATTTTGGAAGTTTTTATTTCACATTGTGATGCATTGTCTAAGTAACCTGAAGGTTGTATTGGATAGCTTAAGTGTTGTGTTTGGATCTTTATTAGTATTACTTGTTGATGACGTTCCGTACACCATTTCGAGAGCTATATTTGCTGAGATGCAGAAAAATGTTTTAGCTTCAGCAGGGAAGAAATTTATCATGTATACAAGGTTCATCCAACTCAATGTTAATGCTGCTCACCCTGAGTTAGCTAATTTGAATTCTACGACTTATTCTGTTATGGTGATAAAGAAGGATATATTCACATATCTGATGTGTGCAAGAGAAAATGCTTGGAAAGGATATCACTTTGCTAAACTTGGTAGATTCTAAGAAGATTTCCAACCCGATTCGCAAGCTGAGTAGCAATAGCAACAAGAAGAAGAGTTGCCTCATCAGACTGAGCAGATTGAGTCTCCTACTAGAACTTTAGAAGAGATGCTTAGTAGTTCTACACAGAATAAGGTTATGAATCATGATGAGGAGATAGAGTCTTGGTTTGATGATAGTTCTGGTGATGAGACTACTCATGAAGATATAGGCATAGTGCCTTACATTCTTTAAAAGATCGAGAGTGTCGGTTACATCGACCAAAGGCACTATTGATGATACAGATGCTAACTTTGTTGCTGAAGACTCTCCGGCTACAAAGAAGAGGAAAAATCTATGTCTAGGAAGAGAGCTTCTCCTAATACTAGTGTATGTGGTAGGGGTAGAGGAAGAGGCATTGTTATTAGAAAACCACAAACCCTGATGACCACTGTGTCATCTAGTATAGATATTCCTGTGTTTGAGCCATCAATGACTATTAGTGAAGTTGCAAGTCAAGAGATTCAATTGTTTCTTATAGAATCAAGTACTATAACTGATTCACCTATGCCTACAACAAAAGATGTCCAAAGTACACCTTCTCAAGATCAAGACAATGATGAAGCTATAGATGTGGATTATCTGATCAACACTCCTGAGGATATACGTCCTACTCAGGTTCACCAACACCTGCTACATTGGAACACAGGGTTCAGTTATTAGAGAGAGAGAGAGATGTTGGATAAGACTAAACTGACAGATTATCCCTAGCTAGAAAATCAGGAGAAAGAAATTAAGATAAAGAGCTTAGAGAATCAGCTGTAATTTCTATACAACTATGTACATATTATGGAAATTCAGTTTAAGGAGTTTACTTCATCATTTACATTAGTGCAACCTAATCAAGAAAGATCTTTTGAGTTTGGAGAATCTAGAGGACAACATTCAGCTGATCCTATTCCTGTTGATGAGACTTTACAGACAGAGTTGATCCTGAGCCTAATATGATTGTTACTAAATATATCACAGTAGATCAACCTTGACGCAAGCCTCTTTTAATCTAATTGTCAATCCAGAACATATAATGGAGAGTTCATAGCTTGATGATAAAGATGATGGGTTAGATAAAGTTGATTATGAGGATGATGATGATGGTGATGATGATGATGGTGATGGTGGTGATGATGGTAAAGATGATAAAGGAAATAAGAAGGATGACGGAGATGATGACCAAGGTGGAGATTTGGGTTCAACAGCTGGTCCTTCTAGAGAATCAGGTTCTTAAAATGTCTCTTGATTACAATAGTAGATCTTAGCTGAGGAGTCAGATGATCAGATGGGTCCGTTTGATGATTTGGAAAAGACTCTTAATTAGATTGATATATTTAATGACAATCTGAAGAGCCTATTGAAGAAGGAGAGATTCCAAGTGATTCAGGAGTTGAGCACCAAGATGACACTACTGATCCTTCTGATCTCACAACACAACCTATTGTTTGAAAAGTTGGAGATTTGATTATGTTTGCTCCTCCGCCACCAGGATAAGTTCACACACTTAAACATTCTAAACCATTTACATGGTATAGGAATTCAAAAATTGTGTTGAGTTGGACATATGATGCAAAGAAGAAGATGTATGTAGTAAACAGGAAAGCTAGAGCTATCTAGTATTATCTTGATGAGTATGATTTTCATACCATCAGAGCTTTAGATCTTTATGCTATAAGACGAGTACTATTTTTTAACCCTAGAAACTACAACAAGGCTAAGTGGATAAGGAATTTGATTTAGAGACATAGTAATACCAAATCTAAAGTGATTGAAGATAAGTCTAGGATTGACCCAAACACCAACATGTCTATGAAGATTAGAGTGTTCAAGCATCCTATGTATGCTAGAAAGATTCCAATTCATGCTCCTATGCCACCTAATAGTTTGTCAAAGCTTATGAGATGGATTTGTGAAAAAAACACTGGACATGCGGTCATCTACGGTGTAGATAAAGATTTCCATATCATTGATCCTATTGATCTGCTGAATTTCAAGAAAAAAGATTTGATGTGGATTCAGGTTTGTTCAATGAAACTGATGAATCTGTACATTTTATAGCAGCTTTGTTAGGTTGGTTGATTACGAAGGACCTGGATAAAAAGATGTATGCTTATGGCAGAAGTTACAAAGTTGTAGACGTGAAATTTTGAATGTTTGATTCACCGAGCCTAGGGGGAGATTGTAGGGATTGCACCTAGAGGCTCGGGAAATCAAAACAAGCTTTTGAAGAAACAATCCACATGAGAACCTTTTGGTTTATTATAAATATAGATTTTGATGCTTATTTTTTAATATACTTGAAATCATACACTTGTAATGTAACACCTCGAAATTTCCATGAAACTTGAGAAGAAGAAAGTTCTCGCGCAAAGGGAAGTTCTTGCGTGGTTAAGAGTTCTCACGTGAGAACACCAGGGATATTTTGGGGGATCTTATTAATAGATGAGAGCACTTATTTTCCCATATGCTCGTGTAAGAACTGCTACTGCTAAAGAGAGAAAGACGCGTAATAAAGAGAGAAAGTGAAGATTTAAAGTGTTTAAGGTATGTAACTCATGTAATGGCTCGTGTAATGTATCAAGGAAGTAGTTTCCATTTGAAAAACTCTCGAGAAGGTTGGTTTCATGTTAGATCTTCAAGAGGTGAATTTCTAGCCCCTTTTTAAGCAAGTTTTTATGTTTTGGGGCTATTATGCATACTAATTTCTTGTTTATGCTTGTGATGATGTTGTTTATGGTGTTGAGCATGTTATTCCAACCTTAGAGGTGATAATTTGGGCTTAGGCGGGAAACTTGTAAGTTCTTGCATGAATTAGATACCTTAAGCTATAATGGATTTCAAATTTGGCAAATTTGGCAAGTTCTTGGTTTCATAATGGATTTCAAATTAGATACCTTAAGCTATAGGGATCTGAGGAGAAGGATTATGGATGAAGCACATAAAACTTGGTATTCCATTCATCCCGATGCTACAAAGATGTATCATGACCTGAAGATGGTATTGGTGGCCGGGGATGAAGCGTGATGTGGCGTAATATGTGAGTAAGTGCCTAACTTTTCTATAAGTGAAGGCCGAACACTAGAAGCCTTACGGGAAAATTCAACCTTTGGATTGTGGACCGCTTGACAAAAAGCGCTCACTTTTTGCCAATCCGAGAGACCTATTCCTTAGAGAGATTCGCGGATCTATTCATCAAAGAGATTGTAACTCGTCATGGTGTGCAGGTGTCCATTGTTTCTGATAGGGACGCTCGGTTTACATCCCTGTTTTAGAGGAAATTCCACTATGCGATGGGGACGAGGTTAGACATCCGTACTGCTTACCATCCTCAGATGGATGGTCAGTCAGAAAGAACGATACAGACACTAGAGGATATTCTCAGAGCGTGTGCTTTCAATTTTGGAGGAAGTTAGGATGAACACTTAGCGTTAGCAGAGTTTTCATATAATAAGATTTATCATGCCAGCATTGGTATGACTCCTTATGAAATGTTATATGGTAGGAAGTGTAGAATGCCTATATGATGGGGAGACATTATGAAGAAGGAACTGGGAAGTATTAAGGTGATTGAGGCCATAACAGAGAAGTTGGATAAGATCAAAGCTTTTATGAAAGCGGCAAGGATCGGCAAAAGTCTTATGCCAATAAGAGACGAAGGCCGATTGAGTTCCAAATTGGTGATAAGGTGATGTTGAAGGTATCTCTCTGGAAAGGGATTATCAGATTCCAAAAACAAGGAAAGTTGAGCCCAAGGTATATAGGGTCTTTTCGGATCATCGCAAGGGTAGGGGAGGTGGCCAACCGATTAGAACTACCTGATGAGCTAAGTGGTATACATCTGACATTCCATGTATCTTATCTGAGAAAGTGTTTAGCTGATGATGATGTGGTTGTGCCACTTGAAGATATCGAGGTAGATGAATGGCTGAATTATGTGGAGCAGCCCGGGGCCATCCTCGATAGAAAAGAAAAGCGTTTAAGAAATAAAGTAGTTCCGCTTGTACGGTACAGTGGAAACATAAAAAAGGATCAGAGTCTACATTGCAGAATAAGGAGGAGATGAGGCGGCATTATCCGTAGTTATTTGAGGACTGACAGGTTTCACTGATGAAACCTAAATAAGGGGGTAAACTTGTAACACCCCAAAATTTCCAAGAAACTTTAGAAGAAGAAAGTTCTTGCATGAGGGGAAGTTCTCGCACGGTTAAGAGTTCTCGCGTGAGAACTCTGACGATATTTTTGGGGGATCTTATTAATATACGAGAGCACCTGTTTGCCCATATGCTCTCCCAAGAACTACTAGTACTAGAGAGAGAAAGATGCGTAGTAGAGAGAGAAAGCAATGTTTTGAAGTGTTTAAGGGGATATTTTGCATACTAATTACTTGTTTATGCTTGTGATGATGTTGTTTATGATGTTGAGAATCTTATTCCAACCTTAGACGTGATAAGTTGGGCTTAGGCGGGAAACCCATAAGTTATCACGCGAATTAGATATGTTAGGTTGCAATGGATTTCAAATTTGATAAGTTCTCGCGCGATATGTAGCTTCTCACACCATATCTAAGTTTTCGTGTGAAATGATGTTATCGCGTGGATTAAGTTCTCGCGCGACTTGTTGTGATATGTGTTATGTTATCTTGTGTTCTAACCATTTTCAAAATGTTAAAGTTTTACATTATGTCTTTACTTGGTATCTTATGTATTACTATCAGTAAAGTATTATGTAATGAAAGTGAAAGATAACAATATCAAAAAGTGGAAAGTAATGAATGAATGAAAGTCTTGCAAACAAAATGAATGGAGGTACACAACCATATTGTTGTTAGCTCAACTAGAGTGCAGCTTAGCTAGCCCATGAGGATGCGCTTCAGGAGTCTAATCCTTAAGATTGACCAAAACGATACGGGATCCTTATCGCTTTACCCCGGTACTGTAGTCAACTTTGTGCACAATGTATGGGGGTTTGTTTACAAGCCTTGGCAAATACCAGCTTCATGCACAATGTTAGGGGTCTAGCACATGGCATTGATCTGTTACAATGAAAGATAATAATGAAAGAACGAAAGGAATGAAACGATGATGAAAAATATTGAATAAAGAATCAAGACATGAGACTCTTGCTCTTTATTCTGAATGGACCATATGTCCCCAAGGTACAACCCACTAGTGAAGGTGGAGTCATGATTCCTAAAGATCCCATAAAATATTCAAATGAAGATTGAAGAAGATGGATGTGGATTCAAAGGCTATGTAGTTGATCAGAATGAGCATACCAAACTACATAATGCATGGCCTCAAGAAATTCACAACTGCTCAAAAGTTGTGGAAAGCATTAAAGGCTAGATTTGAAGGAACGGAGGATATGAAAGAAAAGAAAATATATTTGAAGAAGATGGATGAGGTCCTTACCAAAGTCATGGACAGCATCCTGAGTGCTTATCAAATGGAGATGGATGCAGATGAAGAATCACTGGGTAGATCTTTAAACCCCTCAAAGTCATTAGCTCTTATTGCTCCTATTCATAAGCCCGTTCACTATCACTCCCACTCTAAAGTCTATCAAACTCCTATCGAGGCTCATCAAGTACGGATGATCACTTACCTTCAATTTCCAATTGCTGAATCTGAATCATAACCATCATTCAATAGATGGAATCAGCAAGCCTCACCATCCTTTTCACAATCATATCCCTTAAACTCTACCTTTGTTAGTGAAGAAGCCAACTTTTTTAACCTCTTTAAAGAAGATCTGGAGTGCATTCATCCAGACGACCCTAAGGAAATGGATATCAACTACCAGATAGCCTTGATTTCCTTCAGGGACAAGCTGTTTCAACAGAGAACCAGAAGAAAATTCCTGACGCAGAGAAGATCAGGATTCGGGTTTGACAAAAGCAAAGTGAAATGTTTCAACTGCAACCAGCTGGGATATTTTGCTAAGGAATGCAAAGCACCAAAGTCAAACCCATCTCCTCCAACTTCATCAAACATTCCACAACACTCAACTCATCAAAATCCTTTTACTTTATTTAGCCAAAGAAATAGAGTAGTTGTAGCCTCAGAGAAGAGGTGATTGACCGAAGCTTCTAAGTGGAAGATGTTACTCCTATCAACAATGCATTGATAGTGGGAAGCTCAAGCTACTCACCTTAGGTAACTTGTCACACCCTCAATTTCTACAAACGGGGTTTTACCGTTAGGCGCGTGACATACCAGGATCTCAGCCACTAGTTATACCAAACGACACATCAATTACAAAACATAATTGCTCGTTAACCTTTGAAATTCCCCAAAACAGAGTTAATAATGTAAACGTGAAAATAATTGCGGAAGCATAATAGTTTATAAATCAAATGGCGCAGACACGCGCAAACCAAATAAAGTACAATGGATAGAAATTTATAAATTGTTCATTAGACCCAACGATGATGAATGCATTAGTGAGATGCTCCTAATCATGCACACCTTAAGAACCTAAAAGAAACATGCTAAAGTGTCAACACAAGGTTGGTGAGTTCACAGGTTTATCAGAAAACAGTAAGTAATAGTAAGGAAATCCTGATTCAATAATCAAAGCATATAAGTAGGTAGCTAGCCTACAACAAGTCACTATGTATATGAATTTCGCAACCGAACTAACAGCAATAATGTAATGAATGCCCCGGCTATGGATACCAGACCACATCACAGTAAAACAGGCTAACCATTCACCCCGTTTGACCTCCAGTCAAGCTAGCGCGACTAGCCCGGGCAGGGATTGTCAAACACAGTAGATCTACTAACAATCACCTCGCTAATACTATATTAATGGTTCGAATGAGGCATAGTGGTATCAAAATAGTAAACCAGTATATGCAGTATTACTAATCTAAAGTACCGTATAGTTTATGAAAACATCATGTTTCTCGCCCCCAAAAGAGAGAGATAGTATGAAAGTGGGACTGTAAACTCACCTTAGGGTGCACGGTAGACAAATGAAACCAAATACCACAATCGTAACCTCAACCTATTACACAAATAGGTTTATAAGTTTGTGCACAAAACTTGCTTACGATGCCCAAGTCATATGTATAAAATTAGGCTTTGATAACAATTCACACGAGAATTCATTACAAGTCATCTATACACTATTTTGTGATGAATCCACTTGGAGGTGCTCCAAGACTCATGGGGTTACTCCCCAAATCATTTACTTTGACCATAACCTTATCAAAATACAAACCGTGTATCAAAACACTGGACCCTTTGTTTGCTGTCAAAAAGGACAGTTTTGACCTATACTAAAGAGGCAATAACTCGAGTTTCACATATCCAAATCGAGTGTGGTTGGAATTTCTGGAAACTAGACTCAAAAATACACAATTTGGACTCAAGAAATGCAGTGATTGAGTTTATTATCATCAATTTATAACGTGCACAAGTTGGCTAACAGAATCTGCAGAATTAGGAAACATTCAAGTTTACACTAAACAAGCATCCTAACAATGACCAAATAACTTCACAAGACCATGTTATCATCTAAAACAAGTTTGGACACTCATCCAAGTGTCTTTGCATGATCACAAGCTTTAGCAAAACTCAAACCATACGATTTATACTCAATCTCTTTCCAATGATCATTACCCCGACCCGATAACTTCATTTTCACATAACAATCGACAAACACAACCCATATGCCCCCACTTTAATCAACTTCCAGCCCCAAAATAAACCCTAATCAGGATTTCTATCAAACATAACACAATACCTATGATCTCTAACAAGAATCTTAGCAAAAACATAATCAAATCAATGAATAACACATCCAATGCACATAATCATCAAGCTTCAGCCCTAATGATCGATTTTTACCTTAGAACTCAAAGTGAGCAGACAAGAAAACACGTTGCGATGGCTGGAGGATCAAGAGAATGGATGTATGAGGAGAGAGGGTGGCCGATTGGGGAGGAATGGTTGTGATCGGCGGCGGTTTTGGGTGATCTTGAGGTGATCGGCCGATTGGGAGAGGGGGGGGGGGGGTTCTAGATCGGTTTTTGGGTGAATGAAGGCGATTTAGGGTTTACATGAAGTGTGTGTAGTATTTTTGCATGATAAGGGTCTTTCGTGGGATTTCGGGTTGGGCCGGGTTTACATGTGATGACTACAAGTATTTAACTTCAACTACCAACACTTGCCACGCTTAATATTGTTTTCCAAATTTGTTTAGTTGGTAATTACAATAACAATTATTATATATAATAATTATTATTATTATTTAATAATCGAAATTTGGTTAATCATAGATTAACATAATTTATCAAAGGTTAAGTTAAGGGAACGAGGTTAACCAACAAATAATAGGTTCAATAACGACGACAAAAGGGTGTTCAGAAGCTTGCGTTGGGTACGGTTTCTGCAATATCTGAAACAAACTCAAAACAAAGGAATGTAAGGAATGTTAGGTTTCACGACAGTTGTGATATCATCCCCTTGTTAAAGGGAATTTTGTCCCGAAAATTTGAACATTAGGTTCAACAGGGAGCACCAGATTCAACAATCTTAGGAAGTGGATGCTTGATATATGAATAGTTACGGGTACTTCTTTTTCATCTGATCTTCGCATTCCCAGGTAAACTCTGGTCCATGCTTTGAATTCCATCTAACGCACACTATAGGAATCTTGTTACGCTTTAAGGTCTTGACTTCTCGATCCATAATCTCGACTGGTTCCTTAATGAAACAAAGCTGTTCATCAATCTCTAATTCCTCTAATGGAATGACAAGTGCTTCATCAGCTAGACACTTCTTCAAGTTTGAAACATAAAACACATTATGAACACCATTGAGTTCCTCAGGTAAGTCTAGCTGATAAGCTACTGAACCGATCCTTTTAACAATCTCAAACGGTCCAACGTATCTAGGGTTTAGTTTTCCATGCTTCCCAAAGCGTATCACACCGTTCCAAGGTGAACTTTCAATAACACCTTGTCACCAACATGAAATTCCAAAGGCTTCTCCTTTAATTGGCATAGCTTTTCTGACGATCCCGAGCTGCAACCATACGGTTTCGAATCCGAACAATCTTATCTGTGGTTTCATGAATAAGCTCAGGACCAGTTAACTGAATATCACCGACTTTTGTCCAACAAAGTGGTGATCTACACTTTTTACCATAAAGTGCTTCAAATGATGCAGCCTTAATGCTCGTATGATAACTATTATTGTATGAAAATTCAACAAAAGGTAGATGAGTTTCCTAACTATTCATAAAGATAACGCATGCCCTAAGCATATCTTCAAGGGTTTGAATCATGCGTTCTGTCTGACCATCTGTATGTGGATGATAAGCCATACTCATATCCAAACAAGTGCGTAGTGACCTCTGTAGTGACTGCCAGAAGTGCAAAGTAAATCGCGCATCACGATCAGAGATGATCGAGAGTGGCACGCTATGTCATGACACAATTTCCTTCAAGTAAATCTTTGCCAGTTTATCCATCCTATATCTCGCGAATTGCCAGGAAATGTGTTGATTTGGTCAAACGATCCACTATCACCCAGATAGTATCATTCCCAGCTTGTGAACGAGGTAACTTGGTAAAAAAAATCCATAGATATGTTCTCTCATTTCCACATTGGAATATCTGGCTGTTGAAGCAAACCCGACGGTTTCTGATATTCCACCTTAACCTTAGAACGTGTCAAACTCTTCAACACGTAAGTGGCAATTTCAGCTTTCATGTTAGGCCACCAGTATATGACCTTCAGATCTTGGAACATCTTGTCAAATCCAGGATGTATCGAATAACAAGACTTGTGAGCTTTATTCATCACCAATTCCCTGAGATTCCCGAATAATGGAATCCATACCCGATCTTCATAAGAATAAAGCCTATCGGATTACTCTTGAAACAATTTCTCAGCTCCTCGGAGAGATTCAGACTTGATGTTTGGCTCTTGTAATGCCTCAACCTAGGCATTCTTGATCCGTAACGGTAGATCGAAATGAATGGTTAGTTGTAACGCACAGACACAATGAGGTTTTAGGGTTTCCTTTTGACTAAGGGCACTGGCTACCACATTAGCCTTTCCCGGATGATACTTGATGGCACAATCATAATCGTTCAAAAGTTCCAACCGTCATCGCTGTCTCATGTTCAGTTCCTTCTGTTCGTAGATGTGCTGAAGGCTCTTATGATTAGTGAAAATCGTGCACTTAGTTTTATTAAGATAATGCGTCCAAATCTTAAGTGCAAACACCACAACTCTCAACTCCAAGTCATGAGTTGTGTAATTCTTCTCATGGACCTTAAGCTATCTTGATGCATAAGCTATCACTTTCTCGCATTGCATCAACACGCAACCTAACCCTTAGATTGATGAGTCGTAATACACCACGAAGTCATCTGTTCCCTCTTGCAACGCCAAAATTAGTGCACTGCACAGCTTGTCTTTAAGCGCTTGGAAGGTCGCTTCCTCATTACTGCCCTATTTGTATACAGTTCCTTTGTGAGTTAGGGCAGTCAGAGGCTGTGCAACTCTTGAGAATCCTTCTATGAGATGCCGGTAGGAATCCGCTAATCCAAAAATTAGCGTACCTCTGTAGGCGTCGACGGCGTAATTCTTGATGCCTCAATCTAAGACGGGTCAACATGAATGCCATTCTCGTTAACGACATGTCTTAAGTATTGTACTTCTGTCATCCAAAAGTCGCACTTAGAGAACTTATCATATAGCTGTTTTGTCTTCAGAAGCTCTAGAATGAGTCTAAAATGTTCCTCATGTTCTTCCCTATTCTTGGAAAAAAATAGTATGTCATCAATGAAGACGATGACAAACTTGTCTAAATAGGGTTTACAAACATGGTTAATGAGGTCCATAAAGACTGCAGAAGCATTTGTCAAACTCAAAATGCTCGTATCGAGTTCTGAAAGCTATCTTGAATATGTCTTCTTCTCGAACCCTGAGCTGATGATATCCAGATCTCAAATCAATCTTTGAGTAGTAACTTGATCCCTGAAGTAGATCAAAAAAGTCGTCGATACATGGAAAAGGGTAACAATTTTTGTATGGTAACCTTGCTCAGTTCCTAGTAGTCAATGCACATTCGAAAGGTTCCGTCTTTCTTTTTCAATAATAACACAGGCTCTCCCCAAGGTGAAGAGCTGGGACGTATGAATCCCTTGTCTAACGATTCTGGCTATTGCTTAGACAATTATTGTAGTTCGTTTAGTGCCAAATGGTATGGCGCCCAAGCAATCGGAGTAGCTTCCAGTGCTAACTCAATCTGAAACTTTACCTGCCTGTGTGGGGGAACGCCAAGTAATGCTTCTAGAAATAATTCTGGGAAGTCTCTAACAACCTGAATGTCTTTAATGCTCTTCTTATCCACTGTCTTTTCTGTAACTAATGCCAGGAGGGCGAATTATCCCTTCCGAAGACATTTCTATGCTTTCAAGTATGAGATGATGCCGACAGCATCTTTTTTGTCACCTTTCACAACGAGTGTCTCGCCACTAGGAAGAGGTAACGTAATGAGTTTGTCTCTACAAATGATCTCTGGTTGGTTCTTGGATACCAACCACAACTTCAAAGCTACCGAGTGTAACAGGAATCAGATTCATATCGAATGAATGTCCATCTAAGCCTAGTTTACATCTGCTATATACCTGGGTAGCCGCTATTGTTCTACCATTAGCTATCTCTATGGTAAATTAAGAACTTAAGTCAGTAGGCACTACCCCAAGCAGATTACTAAACTTATTCGATATGTAGCTTCTGTCGGCACCCGAATCAAAAAAAAAATACTGAGGCGAAACAACCATTTCTGTTAGTTTTCCTTCTTCTTGAGCCTTGGATAGTTTCTATTAAAATACACAGACTGTCCACACTCATAACATCTCTTTGTGATTCTTGTGGCTGAGGTGACTTGGCCGGGATGTTCACACGATGGTTCTTAATGGCATGACTGAATTTCCTACCACGCTCACCGATTTTCTTATTGCATGGCCCATTACGATGCTAGATGCACATGTTGCAATTGGAAACACAGAGAGGTAATGGATGGGGTCATCACAACACCTTGCCAATCAATCATACGCCAAATGTAGTCAACTAGGAAAATCCAATTTGAATCCCACCATTAGGAAGCGTAACATACACTGAAACATGATAAATACCAAATGAAATGAATGCTAAAATATTCAATCTGCCAAGACTCTAAGTCTTAAAGTCAATCCAATGATTAGATAAATACATGTGTAGGGAGTATCATCACTCCGTTACCACTTTTCAAGGACCACGTACGTTATAGATAGATAGTATTACACGATCACTGAAATGCTAGAAAGGGCAACGTCTCATAGAGACGAGGACTAATGCCATAATATGAATCTCATTAAGGCTCGAGGTAGATGAAAACTTTCATACAAGTAGAAATGAAGGATTGTTTCCATATAAATAGTGAAGTTTTATGAGAATCAAGACATGTCCCAAAGTTTAGAAATGAAAATTTGTACTAACTATGACCGTTATCACCCAACAGAGTTTGCCAGACTTCTCATGCATGATAAATTACAATTACGTGTGCACCCGTAATGGTAATTTGCTTTGCATGGTCACCCCTGGTTCCTTCTATCCGAGATAACATACCTTGTCAAGTACAGAGTGTTATCAATGATAGAATTATCAAAGATATTATCATTAAACCAAAGGTCAATTAACCTAGGTTATACGAAGGAATCAGTAAAGAAAACATGCATTTGGGCAAGAAACCTAGATGTACTCAGATCAAATGGATAAGATAGTGTTATCATAAGTAAACCTTGATAATTGACTCTTAATGTTTATGATAACTGCCAGCGTAGCTATTTCCTACCTCCATAGGGTAGGGAAGGGAAGTGGCAAGGTAGGTAAAGAAAGTATGACAGAAATAGCTCTCGTTTGAGAAAGCATTCAAGAGGTGGCAGAACATGCTCCCGATGAACCATCCAAGTTAGGTACCAATGGTATTGTATCTGATTCCAAAAGGTATGATGTAAAAGGTATGGTAAATCGTTAATCGTAATTAACCTTCTCGTGACTCACAGTAACTCGGAGTCACCCGCACTAAGGAACGGGCGGTAACAAAGGGAAATCAGGACGAACTGGCCTTTTCCCTTTAAACTTAACATAAGAAGATGAAGACCATCCCTGTAGTCAAACGCTCACTGGAATGAACAAAAGCAAGCAATCCAGTAAAACAAAACAAATAAGGCCAGCAAGCAAAACTAAACGTGTCTCTATGCATGTAACTAAGGCATCAGGCTATAGTCTAAATGTAATGCAAATGAAATGCAAATTTATTTTAGTTCGCTCTAACCATTGGCTCTGATACCAATCTGTCACAACCTCAATTTCCACAAACAGGGTTTTACCGTTAGGCGCGTGACATACCGGGATCTTAGCCACTAGTTACACCAAACAACACATCAATTACAAAACATAACGGCTCGTTAACCTTTGAAATTCCCAAAAACAGAGTTAATAATGTAAACGTGAAAATAATTGCGGAAGCATTATAATTTATAAATCAAATGGCACAGACTCGCGCAAACCAAATAAAGTATAATGGATAGAAATTTATAAATCGTTCATTAGACCCAACGATGATAAATGCATTAGTGAGATGCCCCTAATAGTGCGCACCTTAAGAACCTAAAAGAAACATGCTAAAGTGTCAACACAAGGTTGGTGAGTTCACATGTTTATCAGAAAATAGTAAGTAATAGTAAGGAAATCCAGATTCAGTAATCAAAGTATATAAGTAGGTAGCTAGCCTACAACAAGTCACTATGTGTATGAATTTTGCGACCAAACTGACAGTAATAATGTAATGAATCCCCCGGTTATGGATACCAGACCACAACATAGTAAAACAGGCTAACCATTCATCCGTTTGACCTCCAGTCAAGCTAGCACGACTAGCCCGGGTGGGGTTTGTCAAACCCAGTAGATCTACTAACAATCTGTGGATCCAAGGATCAAAGCAGGAATTATCAGTTTGATTTAACAAATAAAGATTGTGGAATTATCAATATTTGTTGTTTAGTTAATTTTTTATGAAATTAAAATCGACAAAAAACAGATGAAACAACTTGAAAACAGAATAAACACTGCAACAAAAGATTGTTTCAATTGATTTTCATTGACAATGAATCGATTTCAATGATGTTGATGCTTTGATGATTTGATGATTGCTATGATGATCTTGGTGTTCTTGGTGTTTCGCTATATTGATTGATTGATTAAGTGATATCATTTCTAAGAATATGAATCTCTATTTGTATATCGATATCTCTCTCAATCTGTTTATGATCTCTATATTTATCTCTTCCTATGATATATATCTATTCCTAAATGAGTGCAACCATGCCTTATCTTTATAGGAAGAGGGATTCACTTTACAAAAGGAATATTACTGATGTGACGTGGAATATTTGCTTGACATAAATAGAGTCTTTCGTGGTCGTTGACTTGATGACGTCACAGGTTGACTTGTTGACTTTATGTTGCGTACTTGATGATTTGAGATCATACAAGTATTTTTTTCTTCCGTGGGAGTAAGCCTTCCGTAGGAGTTGGTTCTTTGATCTTGAACATCCTTAGGAGCAGACTTCCTTCTTCTGTAGCAGCAGCAACTTGATCTTTGAACTTGTTCTTCAGTAGATGTGATTGTGCTTCCGCAGGAGATCTATGGATGAATCTTGGACTTGGTCATTTAAGCTCAGCAGAACATCTACGGAAGCACAACTTGTTCATCCACAGGAGTTTTGCACTTTGTCAATTTTCCAAATTGACCAAGTATGATGTTTTCCTGCAATTACACAAAATTAACACAAATAATATTTGGGTTAACATATATATCTTGCATTACATAATGATAAAGAATTACATATCTTCATTAAAAGAGATTACAAATCATCTAAACCTATACAAAAGATCTAGATCTAACAATACTCCCCCATAGGTTTAGATTCTTGTAATTATCTGTTCAGATCTTTCAATTCTTGAACTCTGGCCAAACTCTTTATGTTAAAATACCCAACAGCATCCTTTTGGTCTTGGTATGGATACTTGATCTTCATTTTCCCATTTTCTTCAATGTTTTAAGATACAGCCCAAGAATGTCTTCTTCTATGGCCAGTGTTGCCGCTACACTATTTTGAGATACCACTTCCAACTCATCTTGCTCTGACATTCTAAGCTCAGTGATTGATGGGATTTCAGATCCTATAAGCTGACCTGCCTCAAATCTTCTCTCTTGTGTGCTTTAGCATGCAGCTTGTCTATGACTTGAATGATGTGCACATATAAGCATATGTCACTTTGAGCATCTTTATCATTCAACTTTAGGAAATACTTATCATGTAGATAAGATGTGTAGCTTGGATGTAGTAGTTTAATTTCCACTAGATCAAATAATCTTATGCTTGGTGCCTTCTTGTGAGGGTCATTCCTTTGCACCACCAGTTCCTTTGTTCTTTCTATAAATCCTCATTCAGTGATGGGATATAATAACTGATTTCCTTCAATTATTTTGATTGATGCATCATCCTTGTCTGCATATCCAATTCTTCTCAGAAATTCATCATCAACAAGTTTTTAAGAATTGGAATGCGATCTTTTCTGTCTTTGTTTTCTTCCTTTGTGTTCTGCATCCTCTCTTTTGGCTTGTTTCAGCACATCTCCCTTAAACACGTTTCTCAGTTTTGTAATCAGAATAGAAAAATCTCTTCCCCTTGGACTGGTTGGGTAGTTGGAGATTGGAATGTCTTGTAGAGTAGAAAGGTCTGCATTTAGGAGTGTAAGAAGGGTCTCCATCCATGGAAAGTATTGAACCATCCCAGATGCCCTTTTAATTATAGCACAATCCCACTCTTAATCAAACTTCCAAGCTATAATCTTGTTGTCTGCTAATGATCTTGGTGTAGTCATCTGATCAAACAGTTGAATCAGAGTTGTTTTCTATTATGTTATTTCCCTCATAGCTGTTCCCAGGGGCCAGATTTTGTTGGGGATTACATCCCTCATCTTCCTGATCAGTTTCTCTTTGCTTCTATGCATATTCAACTACTATTGGCTCAGCAGGAGATTGTTTTGACTGTTTGTAAGCTGGATTGGGTGCTCCGGTTCTGAATCTTACTCTAGTTTCTAGTTCAGCCTTCATCACATAATCCATCATTACTCTTAGCTCACCCATTATTCTTCCCTTCAGTTCATCTGACCTATAATTATGACTTTGCAGCCAACAAATCATAGTGTATTTACTAAGATGTTTGGCTTCATAGTGACCTAAATCATTCTTTATCTTCTTAATTGCTTTGTACTTTATGAAGGTTTCATAGTTGCATATACTGAAAGCATTAATATGGCAGCCTCAAACTCCTACAGTACTTGTATCATCTCATTCATGTTCATCTTTTCTACCATGTCATATGGAAAGATATTATTGATTAAGTCCATAAACATAGATGATTATGCTCTTTCCTCAAAGATATCATCAGCTGATAACAAGTCACCTTCCTTTGCTTCTTCATCAGACTTTTGAGTCTCATCTTTTGTTAAATCTACCTACTCAGCATCACTTTCTTATTCAATGTCTTCAATGGATTTGAGTTGAAAGATCAACTGATGGAGTGTGCTCAGGAGACATGTCTTTTGATTTCTTTTGGGTATTCTCAATTAGTGTAGCTTCATCTTCAATTCTTCCCAAATACTTTTTTTTCCTGTTGTATTTGATTGTTGGTTCTTTTGCTTTCAACAAGGTAATGTCAGCAGTTTCTTTGATTTGTTCTTTATGCACACTCACTTCCTTTTTAGTCACCTTCTTCTTTAAGACTTCTAACTCTTCATCTTTAGCTTTTAGCAGATCCAACTGCTCAGAGATAGTTTTCATTGCATTGTTGAGCTCAGTCAATACTTTCTCATTCTCTTTTTTTTCTTTCTCAACAGTCTCATAGGACTCAGTCACAAGCTGATCCATAGTATCAATCACTACATTGTTGGTTTCAATCTCTTCTCTTAGCTTCTTGATTGTTACTTCTAAAGATGCAATAGTTTCATCTTTCTCTTTCATCTCCCTTTTGAGTTTTCTCAATTTCTCTAGTTTTTGATTGCTTTAGATGGTGAGATTGTTTTAGATGGTGAGGTTGTTGTATTTAGCAACAAGAAAACTTTTGCTCACATTTATCTCCTCCTCTCTTAAATCATTTTCATCACAAGCAGTGACGTTAACAAAATGACTATCACTCTCATCTAGTTGTTCAACTGCTTGTTCATTCTCCCCCTCAGCTTCTAGACATATTTCTTCTGTGGCACCATCCATAACTTCATCAAACTCATCATCTTCAATATTCACTTTTTCAGTGAGAGTTGGGCTTTTAGAAGATGAGGTTGGTTCAGTAGATGGGGGGTGAGAAAGTTGGTTGTGTTGTTGGATGAGAAGGTGTTTGATTGAGAATGGGTGAGAATGGTTCTATGGCAGCAGTGTTTAATGATGCTTGAGATTGGGAAGCTGAGAAAGATTGTGTATGCTCACTGAATGGTGAATTCAATTGAGCTGGTGGAGATTCTGTTAAGTCTATCACAGGAGTTGGTGTATGCGCAAGAATGTATTTGGAATAATTGTATTTCCTCCCTTCAAATAAACCAATGATTCCTGAAGAAATATGCCTTGAAAACCTATCCAAACCAGACTTTCTGTTGGACATACACTTTAAGTATGTGTGACACAAGAATCTGTAGGGCTTGCACAACCTTCCTTTTTTGATTTCACCATTTCGGTAATCTCCATCATAACCCATTAAATGAAAAATTCTTTGGATATACTCATGGTCGAAAACATTTGAATGACCCTCTTCTTCTTCTCCAAACTGTAGCACCCTCCTGATAGTTCGTTCATCTACCCTCAACTCTTCATTTCTTATTGTTGCGAAAATCACCCTTTCATCATTCTCCTCTTCAATCCTGGCTGTGTGCCAAAAATCTATCATATGCAATTGATAGATGATTGGGTCCACAGACAACGCATAGAAAATCCTTGATCTTCTTAGATAGTTAATAATTTCCCTGCATCCCTCCGTTGCTGGATCCTCTGGATTCAGAAAGGCACAAACGTTATGATTTTGCTGTTTTAACAAAATAATTCTTTCGCAAAACATCTACGGAAGGAAAAATTTGTTATGTTTTTGCTGTTTTATTCGTAGGGTACCAATCTACGAAAATTTAGTTTTGTTCTTTGTGTTGTATGATCTTAACATCATGTTGTTAGATCATGTGTTGTTTTTTGTTGGACCTTGTTGACTCTGCTTCATGGCAAATGTGCAAAATTGATTTAGTTAAAAACTTCAGATATCCAGCAGCCAAGTTAGTCCTCAAGTTCCAATTTTCTTCATGTAAAAAATGTTAAACTCAGTTTTCATGCTGATGACTACTCCCCCTAAATTTGTGATTAATCATGAAATTATGTATTTATCAGAAAATTATAAAGAGAATGGCACGAAAACCAATTATCTGTCAATCTTATTAGCAAATAAAAGAACAAAAATAAAATCTTTTTGTTTTTTTTTTATTGTTTATAGGCAGAAACTTAAATATATTTACAAGCATTTACATCATATAATGTGATCATACTATGACACTAAGCAACTTCCTAAAATAGTTTTGTTTAATGATAGTAGACATAGATCTAGTGTTGATTGCAAGTATTATTATCCACATAAATTCAAGCAAGAGTATAGTTTCAACTTGTTTTGCTTTTTACCATGTTTTGGTATTGATTAAAGATAGACAAATATGGACTCCACATTCAATTCACATTGGAGTTTTTCCACTGTTTATGAGTCAATTTATCACTTTTTCACACTTAAAACTATATTCCTTAAGTTATAAGCTCTATCTTAAGATTTCTTTGAAATCTTATTAATGCTGATATGATATTTGAAGCTCTTGAATTAATATACAATTGATCACATTGGATTCTTTTAGAGCTGTTCGTTTTTGGAACATTTTGATGATCATCATCGGAACACCAGGTCTTTACTTACGTAAAACAGAGGTGCCTGTGAACCTAGGTCTTTGTTTACATAAAACAAAAGGTTCATGATGCGCAAAGATAGAGGTTATAAAGTTTCAAAACATAGTGTGCTTAGGTGAATAAGTTGATCACAGCAGGATAAGACTTACTTGCTTGTTCCTCAAAATGGAATTGTCCACAATAAGTCACTGTAAGGCCCCGTTCCCGGAAACTTCACAGTTGGACATTCACAGCACAATTTATAAAACATTTCATAATTTATCAAGCATTGTAGTGGAACTTAAATATCAAAAGCCATTCATTACTTTATAACCACTTTTGCTAAGCAATACATATTTGTTAAAAGTTACAAGAGATTATTAGTTTGCAATACAAAAAAACAATGTTATATTCATGAATGGATGTTAGCCTTGTCCTGACAAGTAGCCTCCCCGAGTGCCATCCTCAGCAATATTACCTGCCAACTGAAAATGCATAAAAGTCAACTTTGCTGAGTGAGTTCTAGTTTTAAAATAGTGAAAATACTTTATGAGTTTTGTATAGGAAAATACTCATTAAAATACTGTTTACTCTTTTGTATGTGATCATACGTCATATATACATTCAAATATTATTCATTGTCAACATTAATATCTTTCTTCACCATTTCCATGGTCGTTCACTTGAACTTTTACTTTTAATCTTTCACTTCGATATAGACCAAAGTGCTATACCCCCATATAATGCGCATAAACCTGGTACTGGGCCTGAGGTCTATAAATAGACCCCATCCGTGGTGCACTAATGCTGACTCCATTACCGGGGCAGCAATAGTGGTCCCCTCAATCTTAAAGATTGACCCTACGTGTATCCTCTGGGTTAGCTAAACCACACATAGTTGAGCTAACAACCTAGCGGTTGTGAACCTCATTGTGAATTTGCTTGCAAGACTTTCTTACGTTCTTTATGTTCCATTTTTCATTAGCATTAATCTTTCACTTGATTAATAATACTTCATAATTATGAACAAACCACATAAGGCCATATAATAATATCATAATAGGCACATAAGGGTAGCCCACAACATGCATAAGATAATCAAATAAAAGCATCAAGTCAACCATGGTCAAAACCTAATTTCTGATCTTCCAAAATCCCAAAAAATTCCTTAAGTCCTAAAGAAATGCGGATGAATGAGAACAAATGCGGGTGAACAAAACTAATGCGGGTGAACAACTTGCAAATGCGGGTGAACAACTTGCAAATGCGGGTGAACACTTGGTAATTACTTCGTCTTAAAGGAAATGCTGATGAATACTGTAGCAAATGCACATATACAAAAGAAATGCTGATGGACAATGTAGCAAATGCGCATGTACAAAAAGAAATGTTGATGAACACTTAGGCTGAATTAAGGCAAATGCGGATGAACCATCAGACTTAAAAATGAGACTTATGCTATAACCAGTTCTAAAACCTCATTCTCATACATTCTTAACATGGATCTATCATGCTAAACTCTTAGAGCAAGCTTACATCCTCATAAAACACACAAATTCATTCACATACACACATGGTTAACATTCATGATGGTTGTAAAACATTTTATATGCATTTTCAGCCCCAAAAAAGTTTAAAAACATAAAACCGAGGTCATAGAACTCACCTAGTGTAGAAGACAAGTAAAACTCCTCCAAACTTGCTTTTACACACAGGTCCGAACACCTAAACAGGCAAAACAACCAACCAAAGTATAAACAACACTTAGAAATCGGAATCTAAGGTGGAAAAACTCAAAGAACCGAGCCAAACATCAACAAAAACCCACTAACCTTGAAGATTTCAGTTCTATTTCCTTCTTGGAACCAAGAGAGCTGGTGTGTAGCTTTCTTTCTTCTTCTTTTCGGTCGAACAACAACAACAGCAAGATGATATGGGCGGCCATGCCCATATAAAGTGCATTTTTGACTTTTTGGTACTATTTACACAAAGCACCCCTCAACTTTGCCTTCCTTTTATTTTCTTTAAAATACTTTTCTTTCCTTTTTATTTTGACCGAGGTTTCGGGTGTTACAAGTCTACCCCCCTTAAAGAGGTTTCGTCCCTGAAACCTGTCACTCTTTGAATAACTATGGGTAATGCTATCTCATCTCTTCTTCAGTCTCCCATGTAGACTCAGAACCCTTCTGGTGTTTCCACTGCACCCGCACAAGTGGAACCACTTTATTCCTCAACCTCTTCTCCTTTCGATCGACGATTGCCACTAGTTGCTCTACATAGTTAAGTCGTTCATCCACTTTGATATCTTCCAGTGGTACAATCATGTCTTCGTCGGCTAGGCATCTTCTCAGATGAGATACATGGAATGTCAGATGAATTCCACTTAACTCCTCAGGCAATTCTAATCGATAGGCTACGTCCCCTACTCATGCAATGATTCGGAAAGGCCCTATGTACCTCGGGCTCAGCTTGCCCCTCTTTCGGAACCGGATGATCCCTTTCCAAGGTGAGACCTTCAACATGACTATCACCCATGTTGAATTCAATCAGTCTAAGCCTTTTGTCGGCATACGACATCTACATATCTTTTGCAGCCTTCATAAAGGCTTTGATCTTTTCCAACTTTTCAGTCGTAGCCTCTATCACCTCGATACTTCCCAACTCTTTCTGCCCGATGTCTCCCTAACACACGGACATTCTACACCTTCTACCGTACAGCATCTCATATGGTGGCATACCAATGCTGGCATGATAACTGTTGTTGTATGAGGACTCTGCTAACGGTAGGTGATCATCCCAACTTCCTCCAAAGTCGATCACGCATGCTCGGAGCATATCCTCGAGCATCTGAATTGTCCTCTCAGACTGACCATCTGTCTGAGGATGATAAGCCGTACTAATGTGTAGCCTCGTCCCCATCGCATCATGGAATCTTTTCCAAAACATCGATGTGAACTGGGTGTCACGATCTGACATGATTGACACTAGCGCGCCATGACAAGCTACAATCTCTTTGATGAACAGATCTGCCAATCTCTCGGATGAATACGTCTCGCGGATCGGTAGGAAGTGCGCACTCTTTGTTACACGATCAACTATCACCCATATGGTATCATACCCCCTCGCCGTACAGGGTAGCTTTGTGATGAAGTCCATGGTGATGTGCTCCCACTTCCACTCGGGTATATCCAAGGGTTGGATCTTCTCGTATGGCTTTTGATGTTCTGCCTTCACTTGCAAGCAAGTAAGGCACTTACTCACATACTCCGCCACGTCACGTTTCATACCCGGCCACCAGTAATCTTTCTTCATGTCTTGATACATCTTGGTAGCTCCGGGATGAATGGAGTATCGAGTCTTATGAGTTTCGTCCATAATTCGCCCACGTAGATCCCCATATCGAGGAATCCACATCCGTCCAAAGCGGGTTTTAACCCCGTGGGTATTCTCTCCCAATTCTGCGACTAAACCTCTCATCCTTTCGGAGTTGGGGCGATCTTCTTTTAACGCTTCATCTTGGAATCCTTTAACCTGCGCCATCACATCTGAGGTCATCACCAACTGATACGCCTTCACCCGAATCGGCTCGGGTCTCTCTTTTCTGCTAAGACCATTGGTCACCACGTTGGCCTTGCCCGGGTGGTAATTGATCTCGCAGTCATAATCCTTGATCAACTCCAACCACCTCATTTGTCTCATATTAAGATCCTTCTGCTCGAAGAAGTACGTCAAACTCTTGTGGTCCGTGAAGATTGTGCACTTTGTTCCGTATAAATAGTGCCTCCAAATCTTCAATGCAAAGACCACTACAGCTAATTCCAAGTCGTGAGTGGGGTAATTGACTTCGTGGGTCTTTAACTGTCGGGACGCATAAGCTATCACTCTTCCACGTTGCATTAGCACTCAACCCAGTCCCGAATAAGAAGCATCTGAATATACCACTAAGTCTTCACTCCCTTCGGGCAATGTCAAGATAGGAGCTTGGGTTAGTCTAGCTTTCAACTCCTCAAATGCATCCTCCTGTTCCCGTCCCCACACATACTTTACATCCTTGCGTGTCAACTTAGTCAAAGGTGAGGCTATCTTGGAAAAGTATTGGATAAACCTTCGGTAGTAACCCGCCAAACCCAAGAAACTACGAATCTTGGATGGCGTCTTTGGAGACTTCCATTGCATTACCGCCTCAACCTTTGCCGGGTCCACCATAATTCCTTTGATATTCACCACATGACCCAGAAACTAAACTTCCCGCAACCAAAAAGCACACTTAGAGAATTTAGCATACAACTTCTCCTTTCTAAGTGACTCCAACACTTCACGTATGTGGCCGGCATGTTCTTCTTTGCTCTTCAAATAAATCAGAATATCATCAATAAACACAATCACTAATTTATCTAACATCGGCCGACACACTCGGCTCATCAGATCCATAAAGGCAGCTGGAGCATTAGTTAAACCGAATGACATAATGAGAAACTTGTAATGTCCATAACGCATGCGGAACGCTGTCTTCAGGATATCTTGTTCCTTTACCTTCAGCTGATGGTAGCCAGATCGAAGATCTATCCTAGAAAACCAACTGGCACCCTGAAGCTGATCAAATAGGTCATCAATTCTCGGTAGGGGGTATCGGTTCTTTACTGTCAACTTGTTCAACTCTCGGTAGTCTATACACATTCTCATACTACCGTCTTTCTTCTTTACGAATAATACCGGTGCACCCCAAGGAGAGATACTCGGTCTAATAAACCCCTTATCCATCAGTTCCTGTAGCTGATCCATCAGTTCTTTCATCTCGGTCGGAGCTAACCGATACGGTGCCTTGGCAATGGGTTGCGCACCGGGTATCAGGTCAATCTGAAATTCAATCTCGCGGTCAGGTGGCACACCTGGCAGATCTTCTGGGAACACGTCCGGGAAGTCACACACTACTGGCACATCGGACCATTGCGGTATCGACGTATCGACATCCTTTACGTATGCCAAGTAGGCATTACATCCGCGCCTCATACACTTCTCTGCCGCCGCCATCGAAATCACCTTCGGAACCGTAGTGACGCAATCACCATAAACTGTCACTGAACTCCCATCGGGTGCATCTAACCAAATCATCTTCTTCCGACACACGATGTTTGCCTCATAGACTGCCAACCAATCCATCCCCAAAACTACATCAAATTCACCTAGGGGCATCACAAATAGTTTAGCAGAGAACATATGGCCTTCTAACTCTATGCCACAATACTCAATCATATCAGAAATTCTGGTAGACTACCAACAGCAGTTTCTACATCAAATGGCTCATCAATTCTTCTACTACTAGCAGGCAGCTTAGCATAGAAAGCAGCAGATATGAAACTCCTACTAGCACCAGAATCAAATAATACAGAGGCACAAGTTTGATTTACTAGAAACATATCCGACATGACATTGGGGTCTATCCGTGCTTCATCTCGGGTCATCGTGAAGGCTCTAGCACTTGCCTTCTGCCCCCCTTCTTCAGCCACCTTCTTGCCCCCAGAGCTCTTATCCCTCGGCTTCCTGCACTCTTAGCTTCTATGGCCAGTCCCGCCACAATGGTAGCACCTCGACACCCTACAATCTTTTGCCATATGACCGGGCTTCCCATATCTAAAGAAAATATTTGATCCCAAACGACATTCCCCTCTATGTTCCTTCCCATACTTGGCACACCGTTTCAACCCTGAGCTTGCAGCAACAACCCGGCGGTCATCCATCCTCAGCCTCTTGCTATTTGGGGTGAAACCACCAAGCCCAAACCTCTTCCCACTCCAGTTCCTGTCACCACCACCTGTCTTCTTCACCTCAACCACCGACACCTCTCTCTCATCGTAAAGCCTCCCAGCCAGATCCACTGCCGACCTAAAAGTTCTTGGTCGGGCGATAATCAAGTGCCTGCGGATATCAGCCGGCAGTCCCTGCACATACCTCTTAATCTTCCTCGACACTGGCGTCACCTGATCCGGCACCAGCCTCGCCATTTCGTTAAACTTGGTGGTGTATTGCTGGTGGGTCATGGTTCCCGCCTCAAGCTGTAGGAACTCTCTTTCTATCTTGTCTAATTCCTTGTGAGGACAGAATTCCTCAACAACCAACTTCTTCAAATCTCCCCATCTCATCCTCCCAATGGCCCTGCTGCCCTCGGCTTGGACAATATTGTCCCACCAACACAGAGCCGAGTCAACAAATGAGTGAGTGGCAAATTTCACCTTCTCATCATCCCTGCACTCATTAATATCCAACACTTCCTCCATCTCTCTAACCCAGCGGTGGGCAGTAGCAGCGTTACCGTTGCTGTCAAAAGTAGGGGGTTTACACCATTGGAATGCCCCTTAGATGCATCCCCTCGTGGTTTCCCGCACCTCTACATCTTCTTCATCACTGGAGGCTCCCATTTCAACATTCATCTCCTCCTCATCATCATGATCTCCCTCATTCTCCCTTCTCCCAGCAGCAGCCCTTCTCTCTTCCATCTTTTCTTTCCTCTCATCCTTCCTTACGGCCCGGATCACCTAAGTCACGACAGACGGTAGGATCGTCTGCATGATTTGGTGAACCTCCTCCACCACTGCCTCTTTCATTGAGGCCCTCAAATTGGCACTCTCATCCACTCCCTCCGGGTGATGAAGCTCAGACTCAGCAGGAGCCGTCTCTATAGTTCTCGTCTTGTTCTTTGCGGCCCAGGGTCTACCAACACGACCACCCCGTACTCCACCTCTAGAAGCCTTGGATGTTCTACCTCTAGCCATACTCTAACACTATAAGATTCAAACACTCACACGGTCATTCAAGGTAATAACTTAGTTAATTTAAGTATAGTAAGTCCCTAATTACAGTGGCCAGTTCTGATTAGCCACTTACTTTACTCTTCGTTCCCCAAGCATTTCCTATCCTGAGTACATTTGTATTCAAATCTACTAAAGCACATAAATCAAATAGCATGCGCACATAATACCGGTTATCATAATGAAAAGAAATACCTGATAGCACATAGCTACTCGGGCTGGCATCCCTCCATTCGGTCCCATTTTCAGTTTAAGTTTAGGTTTTTGAAAATATTTACCCATTTCTCTTAAACTTTGGCTCTGACACCAACTTGTAAGGCCCCGTTCCCGGAAACCTCACAGTTGGACATTCACAGCATAATTTATAAAACATTTCATAATTTATCAAGCGTTGCAGCGGAACTTAAATATCAAAAGCCATTCATTAGTTTATAACCACTGTTTCTAAGCAATACATATTTGTTAAAAGTTACAAAAGATCATTAGTTTGCATTACAAAACAACAATAAATTCATGAATGGATGTCAGCCTTGTCCCGACAAGTAGCCTCCCCGAGTGCCATCCTCAGCAATATTACCTGCCAACTAAAATGCATAAAAGTCAGCTTTGCTGAGTGAGTTCTAGTTTTAAAATAGTGAAAATACTTTATGAGTTTTGTATAGGAAAATACTCATTAAAATACTGTTTACTCTTTTGTATGTGATCATACGTCATACATACATTCAAATATTACTCATTATCAACATTAATATCTTTCTTCACCATTTCCATGGTCGTTCACTTGAACTTTTACTTTTAATCTTTCACTTCGATATGGACCAAAGTGCTATACCCCCATATAATGCGCATAAACCTGGTACTGGGCCTGAGGTCTATAAATAGACCTCATCCGTGGTGCACTAATGCTGACTCCAGTACCGAGGCAGTAGTAATGGTCCCCTCAATCTTAAAGATTGACCCTACGTGTATCCTCTTGGGTTAGCTAAACCACACACAGTTGAGCTAACAACCTAGCGATTGTGAACCTCATTGTGAATTTGCTTGCAAGACTTTCTTACGTTCTTTATGTTTCACTTTTCATTAGCATTAATCTTTCACTTGATTAATAATACTTCATAATTATGAACAAACCACATAAGGCCATATAATAATATCATAATAGGCACATAAGGGCAGCCCACAACATGCATAAGATAATCAAATAAAAGCATCAAGTAAACCATGGTCAAACCCTAATTTCTGATCTTCCAAAATCCCAGAAAATTCCTTAAGTCCTAAAGAAATACGGATGAATGAGAACAAATGCGGGTGAACAAAACTAATGCGGGTGAACAACTTGCAAATGCAGGTGAACAACTTGCAAATGCAGGTGAACAACTTGCAAATACGGGTGAACACTTGGTAATTATTCTGTCTTAAAGGAAATGCTGATGAACACTGTAGCAAATGCACATATACAAAAGAAATGCTGATGGACACTGTAGCAAATGCGCATGTACAAAAAGAAATGCTGATGAACACTTAGGCTAAATTAAAGCAAATGCGGATGAACCATCAGACCTAAAAATGAGATTTATGCTATAACCAGTTCTAGAACCTCATTCTCATACATTTCTAACATAGATCTATCATGCTAATCTCTTAGAACAAGCTTACATCCTTATAAAACACAAAATTCATACACATATACACACGGTTAACATTCATGATGATTGTAAAACATTTTATAGTCATTTTCAGCCCCAAAGAAGTTTAAAAACATAAAACCAGGGTCATAGAACTCACCTAGTGTAGAAGACAAGTAAAACTCCTCCAAACTTGCTTTTACACACAGGTCCGAACACCTAAACAAGCAGAACAACCAACCAAAGCACAAACAACACTTAGAAATCGGTTTCTAAGGTGGAAAACCTCAAAGAACCGAGCCAAACATCAACAAAAACCCACTAACCTTGAAGATTTCAGTTCTATTTCCTTCTTGGAACCGAGAGAGCTGGTGTGCAGCTTTCTTTCTTCTTCTTTTCGGTCGAACAACAGCAACAATAAGATGATATGGGCGGCCATGCCCATATAAAGTGCATTTTTGACTTTTTGGTACTATTTACACAAAGCACCCCTCAACTTTGCCTTCTTTTTATTTTCTTCAAAATACTTTTCTTTCCTTTTTATTTTGACCGAGGTTTCGGGTGTTACAGTCACCTTGGCATTATGTTATGCATGAACTTGTATATTTTCCACTCAAGCTAAACCTTCTCATATATCAAATCACATCTGATCAGTCTTTATTATATGATGAAATTCAGGAAAGTAAGCAAATGCATAGTGTACTATCATTTCCCATAATATGAACTACTTTTACTAGAAAGAAAGAAAAACATATTAACAAGACAATATTTTTGGATTTTTATATGTTTTATAGATTTTTTTTGGCTTTTTCATATAATGAATTTGATAGACAGAACATGCTTTTCTTTGTGATGAAGACTAATCTAAGTTGAACATGCCTAAAGACTCAATTAAGAAATTAAATCTAACTAAATCAAAGGCTTTAGTGAATAAATCAGTAAGTTGATTTGTTGTATCCACTTTGATCAACTTGATTAAACCTTTTTCTGAGCAGTCTCTCAGGAAATGGTATCTGATTTCAATATGTTTTGTTTTACTATGCTGCACTGGATTAGTAGTGATGAATATAGCAGCTGAGTTATCTATGTGAATTGGTGTTTGAAGAAAATTGTAATCATAATCAAGTAATTGGTTTTGCAACCATAAAACTTGAGAGCAACCAGTTGAAGCAGCTATTTACTTAGCCTCAGCTATGGATACTAAAACATTTGTTTGCTTTTTGCACTGCCAAGAAACTAGTCTTGGTCCTATGAATTGACAACCACTAGTTGTTGATTTTCTGTTGTTGTTGCAGCCTCCAAAGTCACTATCAGAATATGAGTAGAGGTAGAAATCTCCTTCTTTGGGATACCAAAGCCCAAGAGCTGGCTTCCCTTTGGGGTATCTGAAAATCCTCTTCACTGCATTCATATGTGACTCTTTGGGGTCTGATTGGTACCTAGCACAAACACACACAACAAACATTATGTCAGGTCTGCTAGCAGGTAAGTACATTAATGATCCTATCATAGATCTATATAATCTTTGATCAACTGACTTTTTTTTAGGATCAGGTACAATCTTATCTATTATTGATGCTGGTGTTTTGCATGAAGAAGAATCAGCAAGGTTGTACTTCTTCAAGATTTGATTCACAAACTTTTCCTGATTGATAAAAATGCCATCTGATTTTTGAAGAACTTGTACACCAAGGAAGAATGCTAATTCTCCCATGGAACTCATTTAGAACTCAGATTTCATCAAAGATTAAAAGTCTTGACATAATCTTTTGTTTGTTGACCCAAAGATGATATCATACACATAGAATTAGACAACCAATAGGTCCTGATGGTCATGTTTGAGGAAGAGAGTCTGATCAATTGTTCCTCTTTTGTAACCATGCTTGAGCAGGAAAGATGATAATGTTTCATAGCACTTTCTTGGTGCCTGATGAAGACCATACAAAGCTCTGTCAAGCTTGTATACCATGTGAGGGTAATCAGGGTCTTCAAAACCTGGTGGTTGGGTAACATAGACTTCTTCATCAATTTTACCATATAAGAAGGCACATTTTACATCCATTTGGAAAGCTGTGAACTTCTTATGTGAAGCATAGGCTAGCAAGACTCTAATGGCTTCAATCCTTGCAACTGGGGCAAAGACTTCATCATAGTCTATCCCTTCTTCTTGAGTATAGCCTTGTGCTATCAACCTTGCTTTGTTTCTGATGATGATACCTCTGTCATCTAGTTTGTTCTTGAAAAGCCACCTTGTACCAATAGGATATTGCCCTTTAGGAAGATCAACTAGATTTGAAACTTTCTACTTTTTGAATTGTTGAAGCTCTTCTTGTATTGCTTCAATCTAGCTGTTGTCTTTCAATGCTGTAGTTATGTCGGGTGGAACCACTTGTGAAAGAAAACAGGAGAACAGACAAATATTGGCAGCTCCCCCTTGACTTCTTGTAGTTCTTTCATTAAGATCACCAATAATGTTTTCTAATGGATGATACTTATGAATTATTGTTGTTGGTATTGATTTAACTGGAATAGATGATTCCAAGTTGGTGATGTTAGTTGATGGAGATGGATCTAGCTGAGATGGGGAATCAACAAAGTGGTCAAAATTCTCATTATTTTGGTTTTCTGATGCTGAATGTAATCCATCTTCATGATTTTGTGTTTCTGCAGATGTAGGTATAACTTCCGCAATAGTTACAGGAACAACTACAGATGTTGTATTTTGTTGTTCTGCAGATGTGAATGTTGTTGGAATGTCTTCTGATGAATTAAGAACTTCAGTTGAAGGAAATAAGTCATCTCCAAAAGGAGATGGAACATCTACAGATGTAGAAGGAACTTCTACGGAAGCATTGTTAACTACTGCTGAAGTTGAATTTCCATGTCCATCAGAATTGTCATTGCTTGTTTTTGAGATGAAGGTCCTGGATCAGCAACACTTGAAGTGTGTGAATGAAATAATCTTGGAGGATCAGTAGTCAGTGGCACTTCACTCAATCTTGGAGGTACATAAGGATAACATGTATCCGTAGGACCTGCAATATTCAAATAACCAGAGTTAAATGAATTTGTTAATGCATCTATATCAAACAACCAAGATGATCCTTTTACAGATTTTAGAAATAAGGATTCATCAAAAGATACATTAGGTGTTTCCCCCATAATGTTGTGATGTGGATTGTAGAGTCTATATGATTTAGATATTGATGAGTAATCAACAAAGAAACCATCATAGGCTTTTTCATCAAACTTTCCTAATTGATCTTTGGTGTTTAAAATAGACACATAACACCCAAAAGCTCTAAGATAACCTATAAAATGTTTTCTTTTAAACAAAAGTTCATAAGGTGTTTTATTATTTTCTTTGACATCAAGGTTTTGTTTTGAACATTGCATGCTGTATTCACTGCTTCTGCCTAGAATGTTATTGGTAATTGTGAATCAGCTAGCATTATTCTTGCTGCTTTAATTAGAGTTCTATTTCTTCATTCATCAATTCCATTTTGTTATGGAGTTCCTGGTGAACTGAATTGTCTAGCAATGCCTTTGTTCCTGCAAAAGAAATCTAAAATATGATTAACAAATTCAGTTCCATTATCACTTCTTAAAATTTTGATCTTTAAATCAAGTTGATTTTCAATCTTAGTGATAAACTCCATTAATGTTTCTGATGTTTTACTTTTATATTTTAAGAAAAATACCCATGTGAATCTAGTGAAATCATTAACAATCACCAAACAATATTGCCTTTTACCAATGCTCAATACATTAGTTAGACCAAAACAATCCATGTGTAGCAATTTGAGTGGTGTTGTATTTCTGTTGATTGTTTGGACTTGTGTGACACCCTATGTTGTTTTCCTTTGTAACATGATAAACAATGATTAGAACAGTAAAATTCTTTCTTGGGAAGGCCAATAACTAAGTCATTTTTGACCAACTTGTTCATGTTATTTATGTTTGAATGTACCATTCTTCTATGCCACAGTTTAGCTTCATCTTCTGATGACTTAAAGATCAGGCAGGTTTCATTGCTTGTTAGAGAGGTGTTGTTCATGTCCAAAACATATGTATTGCCTTTTCTTGGTGCTTTAAGAAGGATCCAGTCTGCTAGAATTTGAAAACCTGGCTTAAGAATGTAACAATAAGTGTTATTAAATAAAGTGGTATATTTTCATCATAAATTTGAGACACACTTAACAAGTTGAATTGTAAATTTTCACAGAAGTTAACTTTCTTAAATTTGAGTACACCATTTGTTACCATTCCTTCACCAACAATTTTACCTCCCTTCTTATCTCCACCAAATGCCACATATGAAGCATTTTTATGTTTGAAATCATAGAGGAGAGAATAGTTTCCTGTCATATGCCTGGAACAACCGCTATAACATACTACTTGTTGTCTGTCCTCCATGGATGTTCCTGCACAAATAATGAAATCAATTAGAAAGTGGAGCCCAAGCCTTGATGGTCTTGGGCTTGCCATTGTTATCTAGGATTGTTACTCTATCATGAATGAGCATGGATTTCTCAAGATTGTTTTTACACTCAGTTGATTCATTATGTTCTGTTTGGGGTGAGGATGAGTCTGTTGAAGATGAACTTGAAGTACTTTGTTTCTGATCCTCAATCACTTCTTCTGTTACCTCTTCTTTGAGTATCTTCTTCTTTAAACTTGATGATGATACTTGAGTAGAGAAGGTTTTTGCATCTTTTGTCTTTGATTGAGGTACATGATTACCCTTTTCAAAGTGATCAAAGAAGGCTTCATCTTCCTATAACACTAACTTCTTGTGAGGAGTCTTGCTTTGAGATTGTTGCTTCTCCTTCTTCTTCTTTGATTTATTATCAGCAGATGTTGGTTTCTTTGTCTTAGAGATCTTTTGCTTAGTTGCTTTTGCTTTGAGGCCTTTGATTCATTCTTCTCAAAAGATTATGAGTCTGATTCAACATTTTCATCTTTTTGCTTCTTTGAAACCTTTGATTTGTTCTTTTTGTTGAAGAAGCATTCTTGAGTAGAATGATTGTTTTTGTTGCAGATGGCACAATGCTTGTTAAAGTAACAATCAACAGTCATATGGTTATTCATGTTGCAAATGGAGCAATAACTGCTGAAGTAACAATCAACTGTATTATGGTTATGCATATCACACCACTTGTAGTACTTTTCTTCAGCTTCACTGTCAGACTCCACTACTACCTTTTTTGCTTCTTCATCATTGCCTTCTTCTGCTACTTCAATTATTTTTCAAACTTTGCAGCTGATGAGTCTTTACCTTTTCCTGACATGATGTCTAATGGTTCTTGTTTCTGAGGATTCACCATTCTATGTTTCTTGATTTTGTTGTCACTGGGTGATTCCGCAGATGATTTCTTCTTCCGTAGATCTTCTACAGAAGAAGATGATTATTGCTTCTGTAACTTTTCTACAGAAGTTGAATGTTTTGGAAGAACAGTTTTCCTCTGCTTTTCTACGGATGGTTCTAAATCAATCATTTTCTTCCACAGGTGTTATGCGGAAGTGATTTTCTTTTCATCCATAGTTCTTTTTAATGACTGATGTTTTTGCCTTTTGTTGAGCTCCTGAATCCCTTCATTCAGCTGACCAATTCTGGTATAGATGGTCTTCAACAAATTTCTTTGTTTTGGGGGATAAGGCAGCTTGATCTTATAAGAACTTTAGGAATTAAAGGTTCAATTACCACATTCTTACCTCCCAACCCAGCATTAGGCTCATCAAATTCATTCAAGTCATCACACTCATCAAAGTCCAATTCTGAATCAGTTTGTTTTAAACATTCTGATTCAGATGACCCAGTCTTAGTTTCACTCATCTCAGTATCTTCACCATTTACCAATGTATTAGTTTCAATTTCTGGTTCAATTTTGGTACTTGATACAAAATGGTTTGATAGACTGTTGGTCATTGACTCAGGTAAAGTGGTGTAGTTATCATTTATAGGAGGTGCAACAACATTAAAACCCAACCCATACCTGTTCTTTGATTCAATATGAGAGTTCAGGAGTTTTTCATATTTCTGAGATGATAGTTGAAACTTTTGAAGTTTCACTTCAGTAGATGCATGATCTGACATTGATTTTGTTAAAGAGGTTGTCAGATGCTCAACTTGTGATTTAAAATTATAATTTTTAGATACAAGTTTATCCAAATCCTTTTGTAAGGAGGTGATTTTGACTTGATATAATTTATGTTCTCTCAAATGAGATTTATTTAAAATCATTGTTTCTTTGACTTTGATGAAATCAACTTTACTATGTGAATGAATGTTTGCTGTTGAGTATGAACAACAACAACAAACACTGGTTGATTTCTCCCAGGATCTTTTCTAATCTTTCAATCAAAAAACATGAACCATGCTGCAAAAACCCATCATAGATGCTATGATATCAGTGTTGTGTATGTTTGTGTGTGATTGTGTGATTGCTAGTGTGTGTGTTTTGATGCTTGTTAATGGTTTGTTTGTTAAGAAAATGTGTGTGTGTTTGATATGAAAGATTGTACTGATTGTGTGTTATCACTTAAATGTTTGATTTCATGATTGTATGTTATTGAAATGGTTTGTTTGTTCACAGCGGATGAACATTTGTTCATGCGCTGTGGATCCTTGAAACATTTGATTGTTTGTTCATAGCGGATGAACATTTGTTCATGCGCTGTGGACACATGAAATGTGGTGTGAATGTTTACAGTGTATGATTACCTGTGTGCATACGCTGTATACACATGCATTATTTCTACAACGATGACTTATGTTAGTCATGCACTGTGGAATGGCACTGTATTCACAGCGGATGCCTTACCAACATCATGCGCTGTGAACACTTGTATGTTCATAAGTGGATAGCGGATGTTTGTTTGTTTAGTCCACGATATACACTTGGTGAATTTTGCATGTTATGATGATTACTGTAGCTACAACGGATGTATGCTTGTGTGTCCGCTATGACAACAGTTTTTTTCAAAAATTTCAGATTTTTGTTTGTTTTGAACTAATGTCTTCTGAATCATATGTTTGATAAAATTTTCTTTCGAAAGAATATTTGTTTGATGAAACTTGTTTAAATCAAAATGTTTGTTTAAATCTTTGATTTAAAATATATGTTAAAATATTGAAATTTTAACATATTCAATATATGGATGTTAAAATATCACGCACAAGCAATATTGTGCAATAAAATAAACAAGTGTATGTGTGTCAACCTGCTGTTTGGGTGTTGGCTTGACTTGGCTTTGTTTAAAACTCAAAATTTAGAAAATTTCAAATTTAAAATGTATGAATATGCACAATTCTGCTGCCTTTGATATTTTCATGTTCAATTTCTCCCCCTAAGTATGATGTTGCCACTATTTTCTGTTTGTTTGATAAATGTTTTGTTTAATAATGTTGATTGATTTCTACTGTTATCAAAATAACACAAGCATGAATGTTTGTATGATGTCATATGCATAAAAGCATATGTATGTATGTTTGTTTGATGATATCGATGTATGATTGTAAGATAAGAGACAAGGAAATATGTTTGTTTGTTTGTTTTCCTAGTTGTCTGTTTAGAAACCTCATGAATGAGATGGTCCTGCTTCTTCAATTTGTTTCTGAGCCTCTTCCATAGCCTTGAGTGTATCTTCAATGTCTTGTTCTATGGCTTGGTCAGCTTCAGCTTCCTTAACTTGATCTTTTAGAGAAGATATCTTGAATGTATTCCTGCAGTTGACTATATGTTCAACAAAATAGCCAACTGTGCTCCTTTGATCATTGTACTTTCTTTCTATAGATAAATGAACCATCTACTCTATGGTTGATTGATCGAGGCTTTGAATGTCAATGTTGCTCACCAAGGTGGTGACAACATGTTTTCCTTTAAGAATTTCCAGGTTGTTTTGTTTTGTTGGTATCTTGTGATTGAGTGGTACAAGAGATGAAGATACTGGAGTGTCTGATGATGTTTCTCTTGAGGTGTTTGGTTGATCAGGAGGTGTTGACACAGTTGTGCTTGATGGTGTGTTAGTGGTTCTCCTTGGAGGATCAGCAGTCAATGGAACATAAATGGTTGATGGTGGAACCATTGGATACTCATTGTTCTCCTTTGAACCTGAAACATCAAAATATGTTGTGTCAAATGATTTGGTTAATGCATCAATATCAAACATAGATCCAATGACTTTCTTATTGAAAGAATGTTCATTGAAAACAACATCTGTTATTTTTTCCACTATATTAAGCCTTGGATTGAATACTCTGTAAGCTTTTGAGCTTCCAGAATATCCAACAAATAATCCATCATCTACTTTTGAAGAAAATTTGGATAATTGTTCTCTGGTGTTTAATATTGTAACAGAACATCCAAAGGCCTTAAGAAATCCTATATATGGTTTTCTTTCAAACACTAATTCATAAGGCGTTTTGGAATGTTCTTTGATGATTAATGTTCTGTTTTGTATGTAGCATGTTGTGTTTATGGCTTCAGCCCAAAAGGATATGGGCAATAGAGAGTCAGCTAGCATGGTTCTAGCTTCTTCTATTAATGTTTTGTTCCTTCGTTCAGCTACTCCATTCTGCTGAGGAGTTTTTGCTACGCTGAATTGATGACTTATTCCTTTTTCTGCACTAAAAGAAGAAATGTAGTCATTCTGAAAATCAGTGCCATTATCACTTCTTAAAGATTTGACTTTAAGATCAAGTTGATTCTTAATCTTTGTGATAAAGGATCTAATGATTTGTGTTGTTTCTGTCTTGTGTAGTAAAAAGAAAACCCATGTGAATTGGAGTAATCATCTACTATGACAAGACAGTATTGCTTCTTTCCTATGCTTAGGATGTTTGTTGGGCCAAAAAGGTCCATATGAAGCAATTTGAGTGGTGTGTTGTTAGAGTTTATCAATTTTGATTTATGTGAAACTCTATGTTGTTTGCCTTTCAGACATGTTGTGCAGTGGACTGAACAGAAAAATTCCTTTTGTGGTAGACCTATGACTAGATCATTTTTAACAAGTTTGTTCATTCGGTTAAAATTGGAATGACCTAATCGTCTATGCCATAATTGTGATACATCTTCTGTGGCTTTTGATAATAAACAAGTTTCAAGGGTTGATGCTAAACATTGTTCATATCAACAATGTATGTGTTGTTTAGACGAGGAGTTTTCAAAAGGATATGATCTTCTGGAATCTAAAAACCCGTCTTAAGGATGTAGCAGCTGTTGGAGTTAAATAGGGTGACATATCCCTTGTCACAGATTTGGGATACACTCAGAAGATTGAACTGAAGATTGGAGCAGTAGTTGACGTTCTCAAAGCTAATAAACCCGTTTGTTACTGTTCCTTTCTCCAGTTATCTTCCCACCTGTTTTATCTCCTCCAAAGGCTACATTGCCTCCATGTTTGTTCTTAAAATCCCGAAGGAGGGAACAGTTGCCTATCATATGACAGGAGCATCCACTGTCAACACTCACACAGTAATAACAAATCACGGATAATATTGATACTCAAATCAACTAAGACAAGAATTCCTATGAATTAATGACTTCTGTTGTGAATGGACTAATTAATAACACACCCTTAATTAAACAAGAAGTTGTGGTCAAAATTAGTCAAATCACTCAATACATTCACAGATGATTTGAAATTAAGATGTTAGATGATGATGGGTTTTGTTCAAACTTGTTTGAACAGCCTTGGGATATCGCATAATAACACAAATCCACGAATCGCAAGCGATTATGATGCAAATCCAAATTAATCGAGCAATGGAACAGTGATTAATGATCGATATAACAAGGTTTTGATGATCTTAACCAATTACACCAAATTAAAAATAAACAACCAATTAAAATAATCAAACTGATAGATCAGTTGATCTAGATCAATGAGCACGAGGCTCTGATACCACCTGTGAATCCAGGGATTGAAGTAGGAATTATCAGTTTGATTTAACAAATAAAGATCACGGAATTATCAATATTTGTTGTTTAATTAATTGTTTATGAAATAGAAATCGACAAAGAACAGATGAAACAACTTGAAAACAGAATAAACAATGCAACAAAAGATTGTTTCAATTGATTTTTGTTGACAACGAATCGATTACAATGATATTGATGCTTTGATGATTTGATGATTGCTATGATGTTCTTGGTGTTTTGCTATATTGATTGATTGATTGAGTGATATCGTTTCTAAGAATATGAATCTCTATTTGTATATCGATATCTCTCTTAATCTGTTTATGATCTCTATGTTTATCTCTTCCTATGATATATATCTATTCCTAAATGAGTACACCCATGCCTTATCTTTATAGGCAGAGGGATTCACTTTACAAAAGGAATATTCTTGATGTGATGTAGAATATTTGCTTGACATAAAAAGAGTCTTCCATGTTCGTTGACTTGATAACGTCACAGGTTGACTTGTTGACTTTATGTTGCATACTTGATGATTTGAGATCATACAAGTATTTTGTTCTTACGTGGGAGTAAGCCTTCTGTAGGAGTTGTTTCTTTGATCTTGAACATCCTCAGGAGCAGACTTCTTCTTTCGCAGCAGCAAACTTGATCTCTGAACTTGTTCTTCAGTAGATGTGATTGTGCTTCCGTAGGAGATCTACGGATGAATGTTGGACTTGGTCATTTAAGCTCCACAGAACATCTACGGAAGAACAACTTGTTCATCCACAAGAGTTCTTGCACTTTGTCAATTTTCCAAATTGACCAAGTATGATGTTTTCCTGCAATTACATAAAATCAACACAAATAATATTTGGATTAACATATATATATCTTGCATTACATAATGATAAAGAATTACAGATCTTCATTACAAGAGATTAAAATCATCTAAACCTATACAAAATATCTAGACCTAACACAATCACCTCGCTAATACTATATTAACGGTCCGAATGAGGCATAGTGGTATCACAATAGTAAACCAGTATATGCAGTATTACCAATCTAAAGTACAGTACAATTTATGAAAACAACATGTTTCTCCCCCCCCCCCAAAAGAGAGAGATAGTATGAAAGTGGGACGGTAAACTCACCTTAGGGTGCACGGCAGACAAATGAAACCAAATACAACAACGGTAACCTCAACCTATTACACAAATAGGTTTATAAGTTTGTGCACAAAACATGCTTATGATTCCCAAGTCATATCACACAAGGTTCAACCCAATTCAACGTATAAAATCAGGCTTTGAAAACAATTCACACAAGAATTCATTACAAGTCATCTATACACTATTTTGTGATGAATCCACTTGGAGGTGCTCCAAGACTCATGGAGTTACTCCCTAAATCATTTACTTTGACCATAACCTCATCAAAATACAAACCGTGTATCAAAACCTTGGACCCTTTGTTTGCTGTCAAAAAGGACAGTTTTAACCTACCTTTACTAAAGAGACAATAACTCGAGTTTTACATATCCAAATTGAGTGTGGTTGGACTTTCTTGAAACTAGACTCAAAAATACACAATTTGGATTCAAGAAATGCAGTGATTGATTTTATTATCATTAATTTTAACGTGCACAAGTTGGCTAACAGAATCTGCCAGAATCAGGAAACATTCAAGTTTACACTAAACAAGCATCCTAACAATGACCAATGACTTCACAAGAACATGTTATCATCTAAAACAAGTTTGCACACTCATCCAAGTGTCTTTGAATGATCACAAGCTTTAGCAAAACTCAAACCATATGATTTATACTCAATCTCTTTCCAATGATCATTACCCGACCCGATAACTTTATTTTCACATAACAATCGACAAACACAACCCATATGCCCCCACTTTAATCGACTTCCAGCCCCAAAATAAACCCTAATTAGGATTTCTATCAAACATAACACAATACCTATGATCTCTAACAAGAATCTTAGCAAAAACATAATCAAATCAACGAAAAACACATCCAACGCACATAATCATCAAGCTTCAACCCTAATGATCGATTTTTACCTTAGAACTCGAAGTGGGCAGACAAGAAAACATGTTGCGATGGCTGGAGGATCAAGAGAATGGATGTATGAGGAGAGAGGGTGGCCGATTGGGGAGGAATGGTGGTGATCGGCGGCGGTTTTGGGTGATCTTGAGGTGATCGGCCGATTGGGAGAGGAGAGGGGGGTTCTAGATTGGTTTTTGGGTGAATGAAGGGGATTTAGGGTTTGCATCAAGTGGTTTGTATTTTTGCATGATAAGGGTCTTTCGTGGGCTTTCGGGTTGGGTCGGTTTACATGTAATGACTACAAGTATTTAACATCAACTATGGTACACTTGCCACGCTCAATATTGTTTTCCAAATTTGTTTAGTTGGTAAATACAATAACAATTATTATTTATAATAATAATTATTATTATTTAATAATTGAAATTTGGTTAATCATAGATTAACAAAACTCATCAAAGGTTAAGTTAAGGGAATGAGGTTAACCTGAGAACTAGGGTTGTCACATAACTTTTGAACCCTACTGTACATCTGAATGCATTGCTAAGGTTAACTTGTTTAGAAATCACAATTTGGATCTCATTAAAGACATTGAATCAATCAATCTTCTTAAAACTAATTTAAAGAAAAATGATCAGGCTCAAAAGGAAAAGGTAATAGAGCTAGAAAAGATTTTGTTCACAACTAAAACATGAGCAAACTAACCTGGAGACCCAATTGATGATCTCTTGAGAAGATTTAAATCAGCACAATATGATTTGGCCATAGCTAAAACATATGCTAATGAATAAAATGTTCAAATTGAAAAGTTTGAAAAATTACTTGCCTTTTCTGAAAACTCCCAAAATTAGTATCAAACCAAGATAGGTTTTGGGTATAATTTTATGGAACCACCGATGACATACAACCCACTATACCCCTAAGCTGAACCCATCTGAACAAGGGTATCTTCTAAAGAGATTGAGATAGCATAGAAGGAAGAGAAGGATGGAATACTTAAGGAAGTAGATGTAGAGGAAGAGGAAAGAGAAAAGGAGGAGGAGGAAAGGAGAAAACAAGTCGAGGAAAAAACAAAGAAGACTGTGATTCGAAAGATGGAGTTTGTAAAGAAAAGCCATCTTCCGGAATAAACCAGTTGCCTGCCAAGTTAAATCCCTTCATCAAGACAAAGCTTCATTCAAAGCACAGCTTCAACAAGAAGAACCACAACAAAATTTGCTGTGCAAGAACTTCAAACTCTCTAGAAGGGAGACCCTAACTGTATATTCAATAGTCCATTTTTGAAGCAGTAGAAATCCACAACAAAAGGTTTCTAAAGAAGAAGATAAATCTAACCACCCATGATGACCACAAGATAAATAAAAGGATTGGTGGAGCTGAAGGAAATAAGAGTGAAGAGATAAAGAAGGAGCTACAAAATATTAGGCAGATGATGAAGTCAACAAAGACCAAATGAAAATCACATGGCAAATGTGTGCGAAAGATAATTACTTTGCAAAAGATTGCCAATACAATCCTCTGGCCCACTCCATCAAACATTCTAACAAGCCTAAACCCTCAAGGAAGTCTGCAACTGCCAAACAAGATTCACTTGGGTTTTCTTGTTAGAAACTAAGATGAAACTGCTAAAATTTTAAAATCATTTATTATCGAAATTTTGAACCAGGTTTATCAAAAGGTTAAAATAATTAGATGTGATTAGGGCAAAAAATTCAAAAATCACACCCTTGATTCTTTTTCTGAATCCAAAGGTATTTCAAGGCAATATAGTGCTCCTAGAACTCCTAAGGAAAACAAATTTGTTGAGAGAAAAATAGGACACTTATTGAGGTTGCAAGGACTATGATGTCCGATTCCAAACTTCCTATAACATTCTAGGCTAAAGCAGTTAGGACTGCGTGCTATTTTCAGAACATAGTGTTAATCAAGACACATGGAAAAACCTCATATGAATTTTGGCATAAGAGAAGACCATTCATATTGTTCCTAAGACCCTCTGGATGTCCATGCACCCTTCTAAATACCAAAGATCCTTTATCCAAGTTTGTTGAGAAATTAGTAGATAGGTTCTTTGTAGGATATTCATCACAAGCTATATAAGGCCCCGTTCCCGGAGACCTCACAGTTGGTCAATCACAGCATAATTAAATAAAAACATTACATAATTCTTAAAGCATGGCTTTACCCCTGTACTGTAGTCATATGTGTTATGTTAGCTTATGTTCTAACCGTTTTCAAAATGATAAAGTTTTACGTTATGTCTTTACTTGGTATGTTATGTATTACTAACAGTAAAGTGGATAGTAATGAAAGTCTTGCAAGCAAAATCAATGGAGGTGCACAACCATGTTGTAGTTAGCTTAACTGGAGTGTGGCTTAGCTAGCCTATGAGGATGTGCTTCAGGGATCTAATCCTTGAGATTGACCAAATGGATACGGGATCCTTGTCGCTTTACCCCTGTACTGTAGTCAGCTTCGTGCCCAGTGTATGGGGGTTTATTTATAAGCCTCGATATAGTACCAACTTCATGCACAATGTTGGGGTCTAGCACATGGCATTGATCCATTACAGTGAACGATAATGATGAAAGAGCAAAATGATTGAAATGATGATGAAAGATAATGAATGAATATTATCAAGATGTATGTATTGATGTATGCTCACGTATGAAAAAGGAAATGGTTTCTAACAAAAGTAAAGTATTTTATTATAAAAACTAGAAATCACTCAGCATCGCTGACTTTGTGTGCATAATAGTTGGCACGTAACTGATGATGCTAAGGAGGTGCAGGTATGGACATAGAAGTTACTTGGATAGTTCAAGTCTGGCATCCATATTTTTGAGAAAGATGTTTAAGTTAATACCATTTTTGAAATGTAAAGGAAAGGACATGATGTTTTGACACAAGCATAGTTTAAATTAAAGTTATGTTTTCTGCTACAAATGTTATGTTTATTAATGTTTATGCTATGATTGACCATCTGTGAGTGTTCCCAGGAATGGGCGTTACAAGTTGGTATCATAGCCAAAGTTTAAAAGAATTGGACTTAATTATTTTCAAGGTCAAAACTTAAACTGAGAATGGGACAAAAGGAAGGGGATGCCAGTCCTGGTATCATAGCCAAAGTAAATGTTTTATGAAAAGAAATAGAAATGGACTTATGTGCATGTGTTATGTGGATTAGGTGCTCTTAGTAGATTTAGACACTAGTGTAATAAGGATAGGGAATGTTTAGGGAATGAAGAGGAATGTAAGTGGCTAATCTTAACTACCCACTGTAATTAAGGACTTAATATACTTGACATAATTTAAGCTAATACCTTGAATGATCATGTTGGTGTTTGGATGTTATAGAAATTAGGAGATGGCTGGTGGAAGGTCATCAAGAGCTACACGAGGTGGAGGTCGTGGTTGACATGGTGCTGGGTCGTGTACCACTAGAAGCAAGGCTAAGACTAAGTACGAGCCTTATAATCATAAAGGTAGGGATGAGAGTGCTAATATGAAGGTATCAGTGAATAAGGCTATAGTTGATGAGGTCCATTAAGTCATGCAGATATTTTACCGTCTGTGGTGACTGAGGTTATTAGAGCCAAAGGGAAGATAAAAGGACGGAGAAGAAGGAGAAGAAGAACACTCCTAAGAAGAGAGATGAAGATGGAGGATCATGGGAGCAAGAGCAACTCGAGACCATGACTATTATCTCAAGTGATTATGAGGAGAGGAAGCTGTGGAGAAAACTACAAAAGGGTGCAACTATGTGGCATTTTAGAGATGCAAGCCCCCGACTTTTAATGGAAATGGGAATGCTACTATGCTCACCGACGGGTGGCAGAGATGGAGGCTATGTTGGATATCAGCGAGTGTAGGGAGGATCAAAAGTTGAAGTTTGCTGGCTACTCGTTTGTGGATTCATCTTTGTGCAGGTGGGATAATATTGTACAAGCTGAGGGTAGCAGGGCTATTAGTAAGATGAAGTGGTTAGAACTGAAGTGGCTGGTGATTGAGTAATTCTGTCCTTACTAGGAGTTGGATACAAATGAAAGGGAGTTTCTGCAGCTGGGGTAGGAGCCATGACACACCAACAAAACATGACCAAGTTTAATAAGATGGCAAGGCTTGTGTTAGAGTAGGTGACACCCATGTCGCGAAAGATTAAAAGATACATCCAAGTACTGCCAGTGGACATCCGCAGACATATGATCACTGCCCGGCCAGATACGTTTGGGTCGATGGTAGATCTAGCAGGGAGATTGTACAATGAGTGAGGAGTGCTGACGGTGGTGGAGGCAAAGAAGAAGTGGAATAATGACAAGAATGGTAATGGGAAACGATATGGTGGTGGTGGTTTTATGTCTTGTGGTAAGAAGGCAAGAGTGGATGATTAGAAAGCCTCGACAGGAAGTATGGGGGAAAGGGCCTGTAGAAAGTATGGCAAGGATCATGTAAGGGAATGCAAGTGGGGGTCAAACCTATGCTTTAAGTGTGGGAAGGAGGGTCATGTGGCAACGGATTGTGGAGTGGTTAAGTGTTACAACTACGGTAAATCGGGGCATCTACGTGGAGATTGTAAGAAGTCAAGGGTTGAGAGTTCCCGGGCAAAGAAGGTAGTCGAAAAAGGGAAGGAAGGGCAAAAAGCCATATCCAGGGCATTCACTATGACAAGGGAGGAGGCTAGGATGGATCAATACGTTGTGTCAGGTGCATTCCTAGTAAACCAAACTTGTGCACCTGTACTCTTTTATTCTGGTGCTAGTAGAAGTTTTATTTCTGTCACCTGCTACGATAAGTTGCCTGCTAGGAGTAGAAAGATTGATGAGCCCTTCAAAGTAGAAACTACCATTGGTAAGTCTACTAGGATTATGGATGTGATAGATGATTGTGAAATAGAATTGGATGGCCATAGGTTCTTTGCTAGGCTGTTTATGATGACCTTAGGCAGATTTGATGTAGTCCTAGGGATGGATTGGCTAGCCGCCTATGAGGCCAGTATCGTGTGCCGCAAGAAGATTATTCGACTGACCGCATCCGATGGAAGTTCTGTTACGATTTATGGGGATAGAGTTCGCACGGTCCCGAAGGTAATTTTGATGATTTCGGCCGAGAAGTGTATGAGGCATGAATGTGGTGCTTATCTAGCCTATGTGAAGGACGTGAATACATCAAAATCGCGACTGTCAGAAGCGCCGGTCGTGTGTGATTTGCCTAAAATTTTCCCTGAATATCTATTAGGGGTACCACCTGACCATAAGATCGAGTTCCAGATTGATTGCTACCTGGGGCTCAACCTGTTGCTAAGGCGCCGTATTATCTAGCTCCTTCTGAGATGAAGGAATTGATGACTCAATTGCAAGATTTGTTGGATAAGGGTTTCATTCAACCGAGTATCTCTCCATGGGGTGCTCTAGTTCTATTTGTGAATAAAAAGAATGTTAGTATGAGGATGTGCATTGACTACTGTGAGCTGAACAAGTTGACTATAAAGAACCGGTATCTGTTACTAAGGAATGATGACTTGTTCAATTAGCTTCAAGGTGCCAATTTGTTCTTAAGGATATACCTTCGATCTGGTTACCATCAGCTGAATGTGAAAGAGTAGGATATTCCTAAGACAACATTTCACACGCGTTATGGACACTACGAGTTCCTCATAATGTCTTTCGGTTTAACCAATGCACCGACTACTTTTATGGATCTTATGAACTACTTGTGTCGACCGATGTTAGAAAGATCAATGATTGTATTCAGTGACGACATTCTAATCTACTCAAAGAGCGAAGATGATCATGCCCATCATCTCAAGGAAGTACTCGAGACACTTAGAAATAAGAAGTTGTACGCAAAGTTCTCTAAATATGCATTTTGGCTACGAGAGGTCCAATTATTTGGACATGTGATTAATCCCGAAGAAATCATGGTGGATCCTTCAAAAGTCGAATAAGTAATGAAATGGAAAGCCCTAAAGACGCCATCTGAGATCCATAGTTTCTTGGGTTTAGCAGGCTCCTACATATGAAGTTCGAATAGAGTTCAAACCAGGAGAATGCCTTCCAAGTGTTAAAGACGAGGTTAACTCAAGCTATTGTCTTGACGTTACCTGAAGGGAGTGACGACCTAGTGAATTATTGGGACGCTTCGTATTCAAGATTATGGTGTGTGTTAATGCAACGAGGGAAGGTTATAGCCTATGCATCCCAGCAGTTGAAGATCCATAAAGTTAACTACCCTACTCATGATTTGGAGTTGGCCGCTGTGGTCTTTACGTTGAAGATTTGGAGGCATTACTTGTACGGGACCAAGTGTACTATTTTCACAGATCACAAGAGCCCAAAGTACTTCTTTAAACAAAAGGATCCTAATATGAGGTAGAGAAGGTGGTTAGAGTTGATCAAGGACTATGACTGTGAAATTCACTATCATTCGGAAAAGGCAAATGTGGTTACTGATTCTCTTAGTAGAAAGGATCGACCTGAACCAATTCGGGTGAAAGCTTATCAATTGATTGTAAAGCCGGGCAGATCAAGGAGTTCAAAGATGAGGCGCTGAAGGATGATATAATCAACTCTGAGTGAATGAAGGGACATGTTTCAGATTTGGGTGAGAACACGCTTGGTGTTAGAACCCGATCTAGGCAGATGTGGATTCCTTGCTATAGGGATCTGAGGAGAAGGATTATGGATGAAGCTCATAAAACTTGGTATTCCATTCATCCCGATGCTACAAAGATGTATCATGACCTGAAGATGGTATTGGTGGCCGGGGATGAAGCGTGATGTGGCGTAATATGTGAGTAAGTGCCTAACTTTTCTATAAGTGAAGGCCGAACACTAGAAGCCTTACGGGAAAATTCAACCTTTGGATTGTGGACCGCTTGACGAAAAGCGCTCACTTTTTGCCAATCCGAGAGACGTATTCCTTAGAGAGATTCGCGGTTCTATTCATCAAAGAGATTGTAACTCGTCATGGTGTGCAGGTGTCCATTGTTTCTGATAGGGACGCTCAGTTTACATCCATGTTTTAGAGGAAATTCCACTATGCGATGGGGACGAGGTTAGACATCCGTACTGCTTACCATCCTCAGATGGATGGTCAGTCAGAAAGAACGATACAGACACTAGAGGATATTCTCAGAGCGTGTACTTTCAATTTTGGAGGAAGTTAGGATGAACACTTAGCGTTAGCAGAGTTTTCATATAATAAGATTTATCATGCCAGCATTGGTATGACTCCTTATGAAATGTTGTATGGTAGGAAGTGTAGAATGCCTATATGATGGGGAGACATTATGAAGAAGGAACTAGGAAGTATTAAGGTGATTGAGGCCATAACAGAGAAGTTGGATATGATCAAAGCTTTTATGAAAGCGGCAAAGGATCGGCAAAAGTCTTATGCCAATAAGAGACGAAGGCCGGTTGAGTTCCAAATTGGTGATAAGGTGATGTTGAAGGTATCTCTCTGGAAAGGGATTATCAAATTCCAAAAACAAGGAAAGTTGAGCCCAAGGTATATAGGGTCTTTTCAGATCATCGCAAGGGTAGGGGAGGTGGCCTACCGATTAGAACTACCTGATGAGCTAAGTGGTGTACATCTGACATTCCGTGTATCTTATCTGAGAAAGTGTTTAGCTGATGATGATGTGGTTATGCCACTAGAAGATATCAAGGTACATGAATGGCTGAATTATGTGTAGCAGCCTGGGGCCATCCTCGATAGAAAAGAAAAGCGTTTAAGAAATAAAGTAGTTCCGCTTGTACGGTACAGTGGAAACATAGAAAAGGATCAGAGTCTGCATTGCAGAATAAGGAGGAGATGAGGCGGCATTATCCGCAGTTATTTGAGGACTGACAGGTTTCACTGATGAAACCTAAATAAGGGGGTAAACTTGTAACACCCCAAAATTTCCAAGAAACTTTAGAAGAAGAAAGTTCTCGCGTGAGGGGAAGTTCTCGCACGGTTATGAGTTCTCGCGTGAGAACTCTGACGATATTTTTGGGGGATCTTATTAATATATGAGAGCACCTGTTTGCCCATATGCTCTCATAAGAACTACTAGTACTAGAGAGAGAAAGATGCGTAGTAGAGAGAGAAAGCAATGTTTTGAAGTGTTTAAGGGGATATTTTGCACACAAATTACTTGTTTATGCTTGTGATGATGTTGTTTATGATGTTGAGAATCTTATTCCAACCTTAGACGTGATAAGTTGGGCTTAGACGGGAAACCCATAAGTTATCACACAAATTAGATATGTTAGGTTGCAATGGATTTCAAATTTGATAAGTTCTCGCGCGATATGTAGCTTCTCACACCATATCTAAGTTTTCGTGTGAAATGATGTTATCGCGTGGATTAAGTTCTCGCGCGACTTGTTGTGATATGTGTTATGTTATCTTGTGTTCTAACCATTTTCAAAATGTTAAAGTTTTACATTATGTCTTTACTTGGTATCTTATGTATTACTATCAGTAAAGTATTATATAATGAAAGTGAAAGATAACAATATCAAAAAGTGGAAAGTAATGAATGAATGAAAGTCTTGCAAACAAAATGAATGGAGGTACACAACCATATTGTTGTTAGCTCAACTAGAGTGCAGCTTAGCTAGCCCATGAGGATGCGCTTCAGGAGTCTAATCCTTAAGATTGACCAAAACGATACGGGATCCTTATCGCTTTACCCCGGTACTGTAGTCAACTTTATGCACAATGTATGGGGGTTTGTTTACAAGCCTTGGCACAATACCAGCTTTATGCACAATGTTGGGGGTCTAGCACATGGCATTGATCTGTTACAATGAAAGATAATAATGAAAGAACGAAAGGAATGAAACGATGATGAAAAATATTGAATAAAGAATCAAGACATGAGACTCTTGCTCTTTATTCTGAATGGACCATATGTCCCCAAGGTACAACCCACTAGTGAAGGTGGAGTCATGATTCCTAAAGATCCCATAAAATATTCAAATGAAGATTTGAAGAAGATGGATGTGGATTCAAAGGCTATATGGTTGATCAAAATGAGCATACCAAACTACATAATGCATGGCCTCAAGAAATTCACAACTGCTCAAAAGTTGTGGAAAGCATTAAAGGCTAGATTTGAAGGAACGGAGGATATGAAAGAAAAGAAAATATATTTGAAGAAGATGGATGAGGTCCTTACCAAAGTCATGGACAGCATCCTGAGTGCTTATCAAATGGAGATGGATGCAGATGAAGAATCACTGGGCAGATCTTTAAACCCCTCAAAGTCATTAGCTCTTATTGCCCCTATTCATAAGCCCATTCACTATCACTCCCACTCTAAAGGCTATCAAACTCCTATCGAGGCTCATTAAGTACAGATGATCAAATGGAGATGGATGTAGATGAAGAACTAAAAATATGAAGACAGTGACTCTTGAGGAATTATATAGCATCCTGAGTGCTTATCAAATGGAGATGGATGAAGATGAAGAATCACTGGGTAGATCTTTAAACCCCTCAAAGTCATTAGCTCTTATTGCTCCTATTCATAAGCCCGTTCACTATCACTCCCACTCTAAAGTCTATCAAACTCCTATCGAGGCTCATCAAGTACGGATGATCACTTACCTTCAATTTCCAATTGCTGAATCTGAATCTTAACCATCATTCAATAGATGGAATCAGCAAGCCTCACCATCCTTTTCATAATCATATCCCACAAACTCTACCTTTGTTAGTGAACAAGCCAACTTTTTTAACCTCTCTAAAGAAGATCTGGAGTGCATTCATCCAGACGACCCTAAGGAAATGGATATCAACTACCAGATAGCCTTGATTTCCTTCAGGGACAAGCTGTTTCAACAGAGAACTAGAAGAAAATTCCTGACGCAGAGAAGATCAGGATTCGGGTTTGACAAAAGCAAAGTGAAATGTTTCAACTGCAACCAGCTGAGATATTTTGCTAAGGAATGCAAAGCACCAAAGTCAAACCCATCTCCTCCAACTTCATCAAACATTCCACAACACTCAACTCATCAAAATCCTTTTACTTTATTTAGCCAAAGAAATAGAGTAGTTGTAGCCTCAAGAGAAGAGGTGATTGACCGAAGCTTCTAAGTGGAAGATGTTACTCCTATCAACAATGCATTGATAGTGGGAAGCTCAAGCTACTCACCTTAGGTAACTTGTCACACCCTCAATTTCTACAAACGGGGTTTTACCGTTAGGCGCGTGACATACCAGGATCTCAGCCACTAGTTATACCGAACGACACATCAATTACAAAACATAATTGCTCGTTAACCTTTGAAATTCCCAAAAACAGAGTTAATAATGTAAACGTGAAAATAATTGCGGAAGCATAATAGTTTATAAATCAAATGGCGCAGACACGCGCAAACCAAATAAAGTATAATGGATAGAAATTTATAAATCGTTCATTAGACCCAACGATGATGAATGCATTAGTGAGATGCTCCTAATCATGCACACCTTAAGAACCTAAAAGAAACATGCTAAAGTGTCAACACAAGGTTGGTGAGTTCACAGGTTTATCAGAAAACAGTAAGTAATAGTAAGGAAATCCTGATTCAATAATCAAAGCATATAAGTAGGTAGCTAGCCTACAACAAGTCACTATGTATATGAATTTCACAACCGAACTAACAGTAATAATGTAATGAATGCCCCGGCTATGGATACCAGACCACATCACAGTAAAACAGGCTAACCATTCACCCCGTTTGACCTCCAGTCAAGCTAGCGCGACTAGCCCAGGCCGGGATTGTCAAACACAGTAGATCTACTAACAATCACCTCGCTAATACTATATTAATGGTTCGAATGAGGCATAGTGGTATCAAAATAGTAAACCAGTATATGCAGTATTACTAATCTAAAGTACCGTATAGTTTATGAAAACAGCATGTTTCTCGCCCCCAAAAGAGAGAGATAGTATGAAAGTTGGGCTGTAAACTCACCTTAGGGTGCACGGTAGACAAATGAAACCAAATACCACAATGGTAACCTCAACCTATTACACAAATAGGTTTATAAGTTTGTGCACAAAACTTGCTTACGATGCCCAAGTCATATGTATAAAATTAGGCTTTGATAACAATTCACACGAGAATTCATTACAAGTCATCTATACACTATTTTGTGATGAATCCACTTGGAGGTGCTCCAAGACTCATGGGGTTACTCCCCAAATCATTTACTTTGACCATAGCCTTATCAAAATACAAACCATGTATCAAAACACTGGACCCTTTGTTTGCTGTCAAAAAGGACAGTTTTGACCTATACTAAAGAGGCAATAACTCGAGTTTCACATATCCAAATCGAGTGTGGTTGGAATTTCTGGAAACTAGACTCAAAAATACACAATTTGGACTCAAGAAATGCAGTGATTTAGTTTATTATCATCAATTTATAACGTGCACAAGTTGGCTAACAGAATCTGCAGAATTAGGAAACATTCAAATTTACACTAAACAAGCATCCTAACAATGACCAAATAACTTCACAAGACCATGTTATCATCTAAAACAAGTTTGGACACTCATCCAAGTGTCTTTGCATGATCACAAGCTTTAGCAAAACTCAAACCATACGATTTATACTCAATCTCTTTCCAATGATCATTACCCCGACCCGATAACTTCATTTTCACATAACAATCGACAAACACAACCCATATGCCCCCACTTTAATCGACTTCCAGCCCCAAAATAAACCCTAATCAGGATTTCTATCAAACATAACACAATACCTATGATCTCTAACAAGAATCTTAGCAAAAACATAATCAAATCAATGAATAACACATCCAACGCACATAATCATCAAGCTTCAGCCCTAATGATCGATTTTTACCTTAGAACTCAAAGTGAGCAGACAAGAAAACACGTTGCGATGGCTGGAGGATCAAGAGAATGAATGTATGAGGAGAGAGGGTGGCCGATTGGGGAGGAATGGTTGTGATCGGCGGCGGTTTTCGGTGATCTTGAGGTGATCGGCCGATTGGGAGAGGGGGGGGGGTTCTAGATCGGTTTTTGGGTGAATGAAGGCGATTTAGGGTTTACATGAAGTGTGTGTAGTATTTTTGCATGATAAGGGTCTTTCGTGGGATTTCAGGTTGGGCCGGGTTTACATGTGATGACTACAAGTATTTAACATCAACTACCAACACTTGCCACGCTCAATATTGTTTTCCAAATTTGTTTAGTTGGTAATTACAATAACAATTATTATATATAATAATTATTATTATTATTTAATAATCGAAATTTGGTTAATCATAGATTAACATAATTTATCAAAGGTTAAGTTAAGGGAACGAGGTTAACCAACAAACAACAGGTTCAATAACGACGACAAAAGGGTGTTCAGAAGCTTGCGTTGGGTACGGTTTCTGGAATATCTGAAACAAACTCAAAACAAAGGAATGTAAGGAATGTTAGGTTTCATGACAGTTGTGATATCATCCCCTTGTTAAAGGGAATTTTGTCCCGAAAATTTGAACATTAGGTTCAACAGGGAGCACCAGATTCAACAATCTTAGGAAGTGGATGCTTGATATATGAATAGTTACGGGTACTTCTTTTTCATCTGATCTTCGCATTCCCAGGTAAACTCTGGTCCACGCTTTGAATTCCATCTAACGCACACTATAGGAATCTTGTTACGCTTTAAGGTCTTGACTTCTTGATCCATAATCTCGACTGGTTCCTCAATGAAACAAAGCTGTTCATCAATCTCTAATTCCTCTAATGGAATGACAAGTGCTTCATCAGCTAGACACTTCTTCAAGTTTGAAACATAAAACACATTATGAACACCATTGAGTTCCTCAGGTAAGTCTAGCTGATAAGCTACTGAACCGATCCTTTTAACAATCTCAAACGGTCCAACGTATCTAGGGTTTAGTTTTCCATGCTTCCCAAAGCGTATCACACCGTTCCAAGGTGAAACTTTCAATAACACCTTGTCACCAACATGAAATTCCAAAGGCTTCTCCTTTAATTGGCATAGCTTTTCTGACGATCCCGAGCTGCAACCATACGGTTTCGAATCCGAACAATCTTATCTGTGGTTTCATGAATAAGCTCAGGACCAGTTAACTGAATATCACCGACTTTTGTCCAACAGAGTGGTGATCTACACTTTCTACCATAAAGTGCTTCAAATGATGCAGCCTTAATGCTCGTATGATAACTATTATTGTATGAAAATTCAACCAAAGGTAGATGAGTTTCCTAACTATTCATAAAGATAACGCATGCCCTAAGCATATCTTCAAGGGTTTGAATCATGCCTTCTGTCTGACCATCTGTATGTGGATGATAAGCCATACTCATATCCAAACAAGTGCGTAGTGACCTCTGTAGTGACTGCCAGAAGTGCAAAGTAAATCGCGCATCACGATCAGAGATGATCGAGAGTGGCACGCCATGTCGTGACACAATTTCCTTCAAGTAAATCTTTGCCAGTTTATCCATCCTATAGTTCTCACGAATTGCCAAGAAATGTGTTGATTTGGTCAAACGATCCACTATCACCCAGATAGTATCGTTCCCAGCTTGTGAACGAGGTAACTTGGTAAAAAAAATCCATAGTTTTGTTCTCTCATTTCCACATTGGAATATCTGGCTGTTAAAGCAAACCCGACGGTTTCTGATATTCCACCTTAACCTTAGAACGTGTCAAACTCTTCAACACGTAAGTGGCAATTTCAGCTTTCATGTTAGGCCACCAGTATATGACCTTCAGATCTTGGAACATCTTGTCAAATCCAGGATGTATCGAATAACAAGACTTGTGAGATTCATCCATCACCAATTCCCTGAGATTCCAGAATAATGGAATCCATACCCGATCTTCATAAGAATGAAGCCTATCGGATTACTCTTGAAACAATTTCTCAGCTCCTCGGAGAGATTCAGACTTGATGTTTGGCTCTGGTAATGCCTCAACCTAGGCATTCTTGATCCGTAACGGTAGATCGAAATGAATGGTTAGTTGTAACGCACAGACACAAGGTTGGTGAGTTCACATGTTTATCAGAAAATAGTAAGTAATAGTAAGGAAATCCAGATTCAGTAATCAAAGTATATAAGTAGGTAGCTAGCCTATAACAAGTCACTACGTGTATGAATTTTGCGACCAAACTGACAGTAATAATGTAATGAATCCCTCGGTTATGGATACCAGACCACAACATAGTAAAACAGGCTAACCATTCATCCGTTTAACCTCCAGTCAAGCTAGCCCAACTAGCCCGGGTGGGGTTTGTCAAACCCAGTAGATCTACTAATAATCTGTGAATCCAAGGATCAAAGCAGGAATTATCAGTTTGATTTAACAAATAAAGATTGTGGAATTATCAATATTTGTTGTTTAGTTAATTTTTTATGAAATTAAAATCGACAAAAAACAGATGAAACAACTTGAAAACAGAATAAACACTGCAACAAAAGATTGTTTCAATTGATTTTCATTAACAATGAATCGATTTCAATGATGTTGATGCTTTGATGATTTGATGATTGCTATGATAATCTTGGTGTTCTTGGTGTTTTGCTATATTGATTGATTGAGTGAGTGATATCATTTCTAAGAATATGAATCTCTATTTGTATATCGATATCTCTCTCAATCTATTTATGATCTCTATATTTATCTCTTCCTATGATATATATGTATTCCTAAATGAGTGCACCCATGCCTTATCTTTATAGGAAGAGGGATTCACTTTACAAAAGGAATATTATTGATGTGACGTGGAATATTTGCTTGACATAAATAGAGTCTTTCGTGGTCTTTGACTTGATGACGTCACAGGTTGACTTGTTGACTTTATGTTGCGTACTTGATGATTTGAGATCATACAAGTATTTTTTTCTTCCGTGGGAGTAAGCCTTCCGTAGGAGTTGGTTCTTTGATCTTGAACATCCTTAGGAGCAGACTTCCTTCTTCTGTAGCAGCAGCAACTTGATCTTTGAACTTGTTCTTCAGTAGATGTGATTGTGCTTCCGTAGGAGATCTATGGATGAATCTTGGACTTGGTCATTTAAGCTCAGCAGAACATCTACGGAAGCACAACTTGTTCATCCGCAGGAGTTTTGCACTTTGTCAATTTTCCAAATTGACCAAGTATGATGTTTTCCTGCAATTACACAAAATCAACACAAATAATATTTGGGTTAACATATATATCTTACATTACATAATGATAAAGAATTACATATCTTCATTACAAGAGATTACAAATCATCTAAACCTATACAAAAGATCTAGATCTAATAATACTCCCCCTTAGGTTTAGATTCTTATAATTATCTGTTCAGATCTTTCAATTCTTGAACTCTGGCCAAACTCTTTATGTTAAAATATCCAACAGCATCCTTTTGGTCTTGGTATGGATACTTGATCTTCATTTCCCATTTTCTTCAATGTTTTAAGATACAGCCCAAGAATGTCTTCTTCTGTGGTCAGTGTTGCCGCTACACTGTTTTGAGATACCACTTCCAACTCATCTTGCACTGACATTCTAAGCTCAGTGATTGATGGGATTTCAGATCCTATAAGCTGACCTACCTCAAATCTTCTCTCTTGTGTGCTTTAGCATGCAGCTTGTCTATGACTTGAATGATGTGCACATATAAGCATCTGTCACTTTGAGCATCTTTATCATTCAACTTTAGGAAATACTTATCATGTAGATAACATGTGAAGCTTGGATGTAGTAGTTTAATTTCTACTAGATCAAATAATCTTATGCTTGGTGCCTTCTTGTGAGGGTCATTCCTTTGCACCACCAGTTCTTTTGTTCTTTCTATAAATCCTCATTCAGTGATGGGATATAAGAACTTATTTCCTTCAATTGTTTTGATTGATGCATCATCCTTGTCAACATATCCAATTCTTCTCAGAAATTCATCATCAACAAGTTTTTAAGAATTGGAATGCGATCTTTTCTGTCTTTGTTTTCTTCCTTTGTGTTCTGCATCCTCTCTTTTGGCTTGTTTTAGCACATCTCCCTTAAACACGTTTCTCAGTTTTGTAATCAGAATAGAAAAATCTCTTCCCCTTGGACTGATTGGGTAGTTGGAGATTGGAATGTCTTGTAGAGTAGAAAGGTCTGTATTTAGGAGTGTAAGAAGGGTCTCCATCCATGGAAAGTATTGAACCATCCCAGATGCCCTTTTAATTATAGCACAATCCCACTCTCAATCAAACTTCCAAGCTATAATCTTGTTGTCTGCTAATGATCTTGGTGTAGTCATCTGATCAAACAGTTGAATCAGAGTTGTTTTCTGTTATGTTATTTCCCTCACAGCTGTTCCTAGGGGCCAGATTTTGTTGGGGATTACATCCCTCGTCTTCTTGATCAGTTTCTCTTTGCTTCTATGCATATTCAACTACTATTGGCTCAGCAGGAGATTGTTTTGACTGTTTGTAAGCTGGATTGGGTGCTCCGGTTCTGAATCTTACTCCAGTTTCTAGTTCAGCCTTCATCACATAATCCATCATTACTCTTAGCTCACCCATTATTCTTCCCTTCAGTTCATCTGACCTATAATTATGACTTTGCAGCCAACAAATCATAGTGTATTTACTAAGATGTTTGGCTTCATAGTGACCTAAATCATTCTTTATCTTCTTAATTGCTTTGTACTTTATGAAGGTTTCATAGATGCATATACTGGAAGCATTAATATGGCAGCCTCAAACTCATGCAGTACTTGTATAATCTCATTCATGTTCATCTTTTCTACCATGTCATATGGAAAGATATTATTGATTAAGTCCATAAACATAGATGATTGTGCTCTTTCCTCAAAGATATCATCAGCTGATAACAAGTCACCTTCCTTTGCTTCTTCATCAGACTTTTGAGTCTCATCTTTTGTTAAATCTACCTACTCAGCATCACTTTCTTCTTCAATGTCTTCAATGGATTTGAGTTGAAAGATCAACTGATGGAGTGTGCTCAGGAGACATGTCTTTTGATTTCTTTGGGGTATTCTCAATTAGCGTAGCTTCATCTTCAATTCTTCCCAAATACTTTTTTTTCCTGTTGTATTTGATTGTTGGTTCTTTTGCTTTCAACAAGGTAATGTCAGCAGTTTCTTTGATTTGTTCTTTATGCACACTCACTTCCTTTTTAGTCACCTTCTTCTTTAAGACTTCTAACTCTTAATCTTTAGCTTTTAGCAGATCCAACTGCTTAGAGATAGTTTTCATTGCATTGTTGAGCTCAGTCAATACTTTCTCATTCGCTTTTTTTTCTTTCTCAACAGTCTCATAGGACTCAGTCACAAGCTGATCCATAGTATCAATCACTACATTATTGGTTTCAATCTCTTCTCTTAGCTTCTTGATTGTTACTTCTAAAGATGCAATAGTTTCATCTTTCTCTTTCATCTCCCTTTTGAGTTTTCTCAATTTCTCTAGTTTTTTATTGCTTTAGATGGTGAGATTGTTTTAGATGGTGAGGTTGTTGTATATAGCAACAAGAAAACTTTTGCTCACATTTATCTCCTCCTCTCTTAAATCATTTTCATCACAAGCAGTGACGTCAACAAAATGACTATCACTCTCATCTAGTTGTTCAACTGCTTGTTCATTCTCCCCCTCAGCTTCTAGACATATTTCTTCTGTGGCACCATCCATAACTTCATCAAACTCATCATCATCAATATTCACTTTTTCAGTGAGAGTTGGGCTTTTAGAAGATGAGGTTGGTTCAGCAGATGGGGGGTGAGAAAGTTGGTTGTGTTGTTGGATGAGAAGGTGTTTGATTGAGAATGAGTGAGAATGGTTCTATGGCAGCAGTGTTTAATGATGATTGAGATTGGGAAGCTAAGAAAGGTTGTGTATGCTCACTGAATGGTGAATTCAATTGAGCTGGTGGAGATTCTGTTAAGTCTATCACAGGAGTTGGTGTATGCGCAAGAATGTATTTGGAATAATTGAATTTCCTCCCTTCAAATAAACCAATGATTCCTGAAGAAATGTGCCTTGAAAACCTATCCAAACCAGACTTTCTGTTGGACATACACTTTAAGTATGTGTGACACAAGAATCTGTAGGGCTTGCACAACCTTCCTTTTTTGATTTCACCATTTCGGTAATCTCCATCATAACCCATTAAATGAAAAATTCTTTGGATATACTCATGGTCGAAAACATCTGAATGACCCTCTTCTTCTTCTCCAAACTGTAGCACCCTCCTGATAGTTCGTTCATCTACCCTCAACTCTTCATTTCTTATTGTTGCGAAAATCACCCTTTCATCATTCTCCTATTCAATCTTGGCTGTGTGCCAAAAATCTATCATATGCAATTGATAGATGATTGGGTCCACAGACAACGCATAGAAAATCCTTGATCTTCTTAGATAGTTAATAATTTCCCTGCATCCCTCCGTTGCTGGATCCTCTGGATTCAGAAAGGCACAAACGTTATGATCTTTTACAAATCTGTTGGCTATATTGATGATGTTGTTTGAGAGGTGATTTAGGTGTGGATTGTTGTATGGAATGAAAAATTTGAATGTTTGCGGATAATTGGGTTTATGATATGAGTGTTTTTCTAGGTCTGAAAAGGGTTTCTGAAAAAGTGAATACAAATGACAACGGTCAGCTTATCATTTGTACTTGCTTAGAAAATTTAAATCCTTTTATTTAATGATGTGGGACCCTTAACCCTCATTACTCTTCCGTGGTTATCCACAAGTTAAATCTTCCGCTGAACATCTATGAAAGGCAAAACTTTTCTTTTTATCCGTATTAACAGGTTAAGTCTTCCGCAGAACATCTACGGAAGGCAAAACTTATGAATTTGCTATTTTAACAAAATAATTCTTTCGCAGAACATCTACGGAAGGAAAATTTTTTATGTTTTTGCTGTTTTATTCGAAGGGTACCAATCTACGGAAATTCAGTTTTGTTCTTTGTGTTGTATGATCTTAACATCATGTTGTTAGATCATGTGTTGTTTTTTGTTGGACCTTGTTGACTCTGCTTCATGACAAATGTGAAAAATTGATTTAGTTAAAAACTTCAGATATCCAGCAGCCAAGTTAGTCCTCAAGTTCCAATTTTCTTCATGTAAAAAATGTTAAACTCAGTTTTCATGCTGATGACTACTCCCCCTAAATTTGTGATTAATCATGAAATTATGCATTTATCAAAAAATTATAAAGAGAATGGCATGAAAACCAATTATCTGTCAATCTTATTAGCAAATAAAAGAACAAAAACAAAATCTTTTTGTTTTTTTTTTGTTTATAGGTAGAAACTTAAATATATTTACAAGCATTTACATCATATAATGTGATCATACTATGACACTAAGCAACTTCCTAAAATAGTTTTGTTTAATGATAGTAGACATAGATCTAGTGCTGATTGCAAGTATTATTATCCACATAAATTCAAGCAAGAGTATAGTTTCAACTTGTTTTGCTGTTTACCATGTTTTGGTATTGATTAAAGATAGACAAATATGGACTCCACATTCAATTCACATTGGAGTTTGTCCACTGTTTATGAGTCAATTTATCACTTTTTCACACTTAAAACTATATTCCTTAAGTTATAAGCTCTATCTTAAGATTTCTTGGAAATCTTATTAATGCTGATATGATATTTGAAGCTCTTGAATTAATATACAATTGATCACATTGGATTCTTTTAGAGCTGTTCGTTTTTGGAACTTTTTGATGATCATCATCGGAACACCAGGTCTTTACTTACGTAAAAAACAGAGGTGCCTGTGAACCTAGGTCTTTGTTTACATAAAACAAAAGGTTCATGATGCGCAAAGATAGAGGTTATAAAGTTTCAAAACATAGTGTGCTTAGGTGAATAAGTTGATCACAGCAGGATAAGACTTACTTGCTTGTTCCTCAAAATGGAATTGTCCACAATTAGTCACTGTAAGGCCCCGTTCCCGGAAACTTTACAGTTGGACATTCACAGCACAATTTATAAAACATTTCATAATTTATCAAGCATTGCAGCGGAACTTAAATATCAAAAGCCATTCATTAGTTTATAACCACTGTTGCTAAGCAATACATATTTGTTAACAGTTACAAGAGATTATTAGTTTGCAATACAAAACAACAATGTTATATTCATGAATGGATGTCAGCCTTGTCCCGACAAGTAGCCTCCCCGAGTGCCATCCTCAACAATCTTACCTGCCAACTGAAAATGCATAAAATTTAACTTTGTTGAGTGAGTTCTAGTTTTAAAATAGTGAAAATACTTTATGAGTTTTGTATAGGAAAATACTCATTAAAATACTGTTTACTTTTTTGTATGTGATCATACGTCATATATACATTCAAATATTATTCATTGTCAACATTAATATCTTTCTTCACCATTTCCATGGTCGTTCATGTGAACTTTTACTTTTAATCTTTCACTTCGATATAGACCAAAGTGCTATACCCCCATATAATGCGCATAAACCTGGTACTGGGCCTGAGGTCTATAAATAGACCCCATCCGTGGTGCACTAATGCTGACTCCAGTACCGGGGCAGCAACAGTGGTCCCCTCAATCTTAAAGATTGACCCTATGTGTATCCTCTGGGTTAGCTAAACCACACACAGTTGAGCTAACAACCTAGCGGTTGTGAACCTCATTGTGAATTTGCTTGCAAGACTTTCTTACGTTCTTTATGTTCCACTTTTCATTAGCATTAATCTTTCACTTGATTAATAATACTTCATAATTATGAACAAACCACATAAGGCCATATAATAATATCATAATAGGCACATAAGGGTAGCCCACAACATGCATAAGATAATCAAATAAAACCATCAAGTCAACCATGGTCAAACCCTAATTTCTGATCTTCCAAAATCCCAAAAAATTCCTTAAGTCCTAAAGAAATGCGGATGAATGAGAACAAATGCTGGTGAACAAAACTAATGCGGGTGAACAACTTGCAAATGCGGGTGAACAACTTGCAAATGCGGGTGAACACTTGGTAATTATTTCATCTTAAAGGAAATGCTAATGAATACTGTAGCAAATGCGCATATACAAAAGAAATGCTGATGGACACTGTAGCAAATGCGCATGTACAAAAAGAAATGTTGATGAACACTTAGGCTGAATTAAGGCAAATACGGATGAACCATCAGACTTAAAAATGAGACTTATGCTATAACCAGTTCTAAAACCTCATTCTCATACATTCTTAACATAGATCTATCATGCTAAACTCTTAGAGCAAGCTTACATCCTCATAAAACACAGAAATTCATACACATACACACATGGTTAACATTCATGATGGTTGTAAAACATTTTATATTCATTTTCAGCCCCAAAAAAGTTTAAAAACATAAAACCGAGGTCATAGAACTCACCTAGTGTAGAAGACAAGTAAAACTCCTCCAAACTTGCTTTTACACATAGGTCCGAACACCTAAACAGGCAAAACAACCAACCAAAGTATAAACAACACTTAGAAATTGGTTTCTAAGGTGGAAAACCTCAAAGAACCGAGCCAAACATCAACAAAAACCCACTAACCTTGAAGATTTCAGTTCTATTTCCTTCTTGGAACCGAGAGAGCTGGTGTGTAGCTTTCTTTCTTCTTCTTTTCGGTAGAACAACAACAACAGCAAGATGATATGGGCGGCCATGCCCATATAAAGTGCATTTTTGACTTTTTGGTACTATTTACACAAAGCACCCCTCAACTTTGCCTTCTTTTTATTTTCTTTAAAATACTTTTCTTTCCTTTTTATTTTGATCGAGGTTTCGGGTGTTACAAGTCTACCCCCATTAAAGAGGTTTCGTCCCTGAAACCTTTCACTCTTCGAATAACTATGGGTAATGCTATCTCATCTCTTCTTCAGTCTCCCACGTAGACTCAGAACCCTTCTGGTGTTTCCACTGCACCCGCACAAGTGGAACCACTTTATTCCTCAACCTCTTCTCCTTTCGATCGACGATTGCCACTGGTTGCTCTACATAGTTAAGTCGTTCATCCACTTCGATATCTTCCAGTGGTACAATCATGTCTTCGTCGGCTAGGCATCTTCTCAGATGAGATACATGGAATGTCAGATGAATTCCACTTAACTCCTAAGGCAATTCTAATCGATAGGCTACGTCCCCTACTCATGCAATGATTCGGAAAGGCCCTATGTATCTCGGGCTCAGCTTGCCCCTCTTTCGGAACCGGATGATCCCTTTCCAATGTGAGACCTTCAACATGACTCTATCACCCATGTTGAATTCAATTGGTCTAAGCCTTTTGTCGGCATACGACTTCTACATATCTTTCGCCGCCTTCATAAAGGCTTTGATCTTTTCCAACTTTTCAGTCGTAGCCTCTCTCACCTCGATACTTCCCAACTCTTTCTGCCCGATGTCTCCCTAACACACGGACATTCTACACCTTCTACCGTACAACATCTCATATGGTGGCATACCAATGCTGGCATGATAACTGTTGTTGTATGAGAACTCTGCTAACGGTAGGTGATCATCCCAACTTCCTCCAAAGTCGATCACGCATGCTCGAAGCATATCCTCGAGCATCTGAATTGTCCTCTCAGACTGACCATCTGTCTGAGGATGATAAGCTGTACTAATGTGTAGCCTCATCCCCATCGCATCATGGAATCTTTTCCAAAACTTCGATGTGAACCGGGTGTCACGATCTGACACGATTGACACTAGCGCGCCATGACAAGCTACAATATCTTTGATGAACAGATCTGCCAATCTCTCGGATGAATACGTCTCGTGGATCGGTAGGAAGTGAGCACTCTTTGTTAGACGATCAACTATCACCCATATGGTATCATACCCCCTCGCCGTACAGGGTAGCTTCGTGATGAAGTCCATGGTGATGTGCTCCCACTTCCACTCGGGTATATCCAAGGGTTGGATCTTCCCATATGGCTTTTGATGTTCTGCCTTCACTTGCAAGCAAGTAAGGCACTTACTGACATACTCCGCCACGTCACGAAAATACCCGGCCACCAGTAATCTTTCTTCATGTCTTGATACATCTTGGTAGCTCCGAGATGAATGGAGTATCGAGTCTTATGAGCTTCGTCCATAATTCGACCACGTAGATCCCCATATCGAGGAATCCACATCCGTCCAAAGCGGGTTTTAACCCCGTGGGTATTCTCTCCCAATTCTGCGACTAAACCTCTCATCCTTTCGGAGTTGGGGCGATCTTCTTTTAACGCTTCATCTTGGAATCCTTTAACCTGCACCATCACATCTGAGGTCATCACCAACTGATACGCCTTCACCCGAATCGGCTCGGGTCTCTCTTTTCGGCTAAGAGCATCGGTCACCACGTTGGCCTTGCCCGGGTGGTAATTGATCTCGCAGTCATAATCCTTGATCAACTCCAACCATCTCCTTTGTCTCATATTAAGATCCTTCTGCTCGAAGAAGTACGTCAAACTCTTGTGGTCCGTGAAGATTGTGCACTTCGTTCCATATAAATAGTGCCTCCAAATCTTCAATGCAAAGACCACTACAGCTAATTCCAAGTCGTGAGTGGGGTAATTGACTTCTTGGGTCTTTAACTGTCGGGACGCATAAGCTATCACTCTTCCACGTTGCATTAGCACTCAACCCAGTCCCGAATAAGAAGCATCTGAATATACCACTAAGTGTTCACTCCCTTTGGGCAATGTCAAGACAGGAGCTTGGGTTAGTCTAGCTTTCAACTCCTCAAATGCATCCTCCTGTTCCCGTCCCCACACATACTTTACATCCTTGCGTGTCAACTTAGTCAAAGGTGAGGCTATCTTGGAAAAGTCTTGGATAAACCTTCGGTAGTAACCCGCCAAACCCAAGAAACTGCGAATCTTGGATGGCGTCTTTGGAGACTTCCATTGCATTACTGCCTCAACCTTTGCCGGGTCCACCATAATTCCTTTGATATTCACCACATGACCCAGAAACTGAACTTCCCGCAACCAAAAAGCACACTTAGAGAATTTAGCATACAACTTCTCCTTTCTAAGTGTCTCCAACACTTCACGTATGTGGCCGGCATGTTCTTCTTTGCTCTTCAAATAAATCAGAATATCATCAATAAACACAATCACTAATTTATCTAACATCGGCCGACACACTCGGTTCATCAGATCCATAAAGGCAGCTGGCGCGTTAGTTAAACCGAATGACATAACGAGAAACTCGTAATGTCCATAACGCATGCGGAACGCTGTCTTCGGGATATCTTGTTCCTTTACCTTCAGCTGATGGTAGCCAGATCGAAGATCTATCCTAGAAAACCAACTGGCACCCTGAAGCTGATTAAATAAGTCATCAATTCTCGGTAGGGGGTATCGGTTCTTTACTGTCAACTTGTTCAACTCTCGGTAGTCTATACACATTCTCATACTACCGTCTTTCTTCTTTACGAATAATACCGGTGCACCCCAAGGAGAGATACTCGGTCTAATAAACCCCTTATCCATCAGTTCCTGTAGCTGATCCATCAGTTCTTTCATCTCGGTCGGAGCTAACTGATACGGTGCCTTGGTAATGGGTTGCGTACCGGGTATCAGGTCAATCTGAAATTCAATCTCGCGGTCAGGTGGCACACCTGGCAGATCATCTGGGAACACGTCCGGGAAGTCACACACTACCGGCACATCGGACCATTGCGGTATCGACGTATCCACATCCTTTACGTATGCCAAGTAGGCATTACATCCGCGCCTCATACACTTCTTTGCCGTCGCCATCGAAATCACCTTCGGAACCGTAGTGACGTGATCACCATAAACTGTCACTGAACTCCCATCGGGTGCAACTAACCAAATCATCTTCTTTCGACACACGATGTTTGCCTCATAGACTGCCAACCAATCCATCCCCAAAACTACATCAAATTCACCTAGGGGCATCACAAATAGTTTAGCAGAGAACATATGGCCTTCTAACTCTATGCCACAATACTCAATCATATCAGAAATTCTAGTAGACTACCAACAGCAGTTTCTACATCAAATGGCTCATCAATTCTTCTACTACTAGCAGGCAACTTAGCACAGAAAGCAGCAGATATGAAACTCCTACTAGCACCAGAATCAAATAATACAGAGGCACAAGTTTGATTTACTAGAAACATATCCGACATGACATTGGGGTCTACCCGTGCTTCCTCTCGAGTCATCGTGAAGGCTCTAGCACTTGCCCTCTGCCCCCCTTCTTCAGCCACCTTCTTGCCCCCAGAGCTCTCATCCCTTGGCTTCCTGCACTCTTAGCTTCTATGGCCAGTCCCGCCACAATGGTAGCACCTCGACACCCTACAATCTTTTGCCATATGACCGGGCTTCCCACATCTAAAGCAAATATTTGATCCCAAACAACATTCCCCTCTATGTTCCTTCCCACACTTGTCACACCGTTTCAACCCTGAGCTTGCAGCAACAACCCGGCGGTCATCCATCCTCAGCATCTTGCTATTTGGGGTGAAACTACCACGCCCAAACCTCTTCCCACTCTAGTTCCTATCACCACCACCTGTCTTCTTCACCTCAACCACCGACACCTCTCTCTCATCGTAAAGCCTCCCAGCCAGATCCACTGCCGACCTAAAAGTTCTTGGTCGGGCGATAATCAAGTGCCTGTGGATATCAGCCGGCAGTCCCTGCACATACCTCTTAATCTTCCTCGACACTGGCGTCACCTGATCCGGCACCAGCCTCGCCATTTCATTAAACTTGGTGGTGTATTGCTGGTGGGTCATGGTTCCCGCCTCAAGCTGTAGGAACTCTCTTTCTATCTTGTCTAGTTTCCTATGAGGACAGAATTCCTCAATAACCAACTTCTTCAAATCTCCCCATCTCATCCTCCCAATGGCCCTGCTGCACTCGGCTTGGACAATATTGTCCCACCAACACAGAGCCGAGTCAACAAATGAGTGAGTGGCAAATTTCACCTTCTGATCATCCCTGCACTTATTAATATCCAACACTGCCTCCATCTCTCTAACCCAGTGGTGGGCAGTAGCAGCGTTACCGTTGCCGTCAAAAGTAGGGGGTTTACACCGTTGGAATGCCCCGTAGCTGCATCCCCACGTGGTTTCCCGCACCTCTACATCTTCTTCATCACTGGAGGCTCCCATTTCAACATTCATCTCCTCCTCATCATCATGATCTCCCTCATTCTTCCTTCTCCCAGCAGCAGCCCTTCTCTCTTCCTTCTTTTCTTTCCTCTCATCCTTCCTTACGGCCCGGATCACCTCAGTCACGACAGACGGTAGGATCGTTTGCATGATTTGGTGAACCTCCTCCACCACTGCCTCTTTCATTGAGGCCCTCAAATTGGCACTCTCATCCACTCCCTCCGGGTGATGAAGCTCAGACTCAGCAGGAGCCGTCTCTACAGTTCTCGTCTTGTTCTTTGCGGCCCAGGGTCTACCAGCACGACCACCCCGTACTCCACCTCTAGAAGCCTTAGATGATCTACCTCTAGCCATACTCTAACACTATAAGATTCAAACACTCACACGGTCATTCAAGGTAATAACTCAGTTAATGTTAAGTATAGTAAGTCCCTAATTATAGTGGCCAGTTCTGATTAGCCACTTACTTTACTCTTCGTTCCCCGAGCATTTCCTATCCTGAGTACATTAGTATTCAAATCTACTAAAGCACATAAATCAAATAGCATGCGCACATAATACCGGTTATCATAATGAAAAGAAATACCTGATAGCACGTAGCTACTCGGGCTGGCATCCCTCCATTCGGTCCCATTTTCAGTTTAAGTTTAGGTTTTTGAAAATATTTACCCATTTCTCTTAAACTTTGGCTCTGACACCAACTTGTAAGGCCCCGTTCCCGGAAACCACACAGTTGGACATTCACAGCATAATTTATAAAACATTTCATAATTTATCAGGCATTGCAGCGGAACTTAAATATCAAAAGCCATTCATTAGTTTATAACCATTGTTTCTAAGCAATACATATTTGTTAAAAGTTACAAAAGATCATTAGTTTGCATTACAAAACAACAATGTTATATTCATGAATGGATGTCAGCCTTGTCTCGACAAGTAGCCTCCCCGAGTGCCATCCTCAGCAATATTACCTGCCAACTGAAAATGCATAAAAGTCAGCTTTGCTGAGTGAGTTCTAGTTTTAAAATAGTGAAAATACTTTATGAGTTTTGTATAGGAAAATACTCATTAAAATACTATTTACTCTTTTGTATGTGATCATACGTCATACATACATTCAAATATTACTCATTATCAACATTAATATCTTTCTTCACCATTTCCATGGTCGTTCACTTGAACTTTTACTTTTAATCTTTCACTTCGATATGGACCAAAGTGCTATACCCCCATATAATGCGCATAAACCTGGTACTGGGCCTGAGGTCTATAAATAGACCTCATCCGTGGTGCACTAATGCTGACTCCAGTACCGAGGCAGTAGCAGTGGTCCCCTTAATCTTAAAGATTGACCCTACTTGTATCCTCTGGGGTTAGCTAAACCACACACAGTTGAGCTAACAACCTAGCGATTGTGAACCTCATTGTGAATTTGCTTGCAAGACTTTCTTACGTTCTTTATGTTCCACTTTTCATTAGCATTAATCTTTCACTTGATTAATAATACTTCATAATTATGAACAAACCACATAAGGCCATATAATAATATCATAATAGGCACATAAGGGCAGCCCACAACATGCATAAGATAATCAAATAAAAGCATCAAGTCAACCATGGTCAAACCCTAATTTTTGATCTTCCAAAATCCCAGAAAATTCCTTAAGTCCTAAAGAAATGCGAATGAATGAGAGCAAATGTGGGTGAACAAAACTAATGCGGGTGAACAACTTGCAAATGCAGGTGAACAACTTGCAAATGCAGGTGAACAACTTGCAAATGCGGGTGAACACTTGGTAATTATTCTGTCTTAAAGGAAATGCTGATGAACACTGTAGCAAATGCGCATATACAAAAGAAATGCTGATGGACACTGTAGCAAATGCGCATGTACAAAAAGAAATGTTGATGAACACTTAGGCTGAATTAAGGCAAATACGGATGAACCATCAGACTTAAAAATGAGACTTATGCTATAACCAGTTCTAAAACCTCATTCTCATACATTCTTAACATAGATCTATCATGCTAAACTCTTAGAGCAAGCTTACATCCTCATAAAACACAGAAATTCATACACATACACACATGGTTAACATTCATGATGGTTGTAAAACATTTTATATTCATTTTCAGCCCCAAAAAAGTTTAAAAACATAAAACCGAGGTCATAGAACTCACCTAGTGTAGAAGACAAGTAAAACTCCTCCAAACTTGCTTTTACACATAGGTTCGAACACCTAAACAGGCAAAACAACCAATCAAAGTATAAACAACACTTAGAAATCGGTTTCTAAGGTGGAAAACCTCAAAGAACCGAGACAAACATCAACAAAAACCCACTAACCTTGAAGATTTTAGTTCTATTTCCTTCTTGGAACCGAGAGAGCTGGTGTGCTGCTTTCTTTCTTCTTCTTTTCGGTCGAACAACAGCAACAGCAAGATGATATGGGCGGCCATGCCCATATAAAGTGCATTTTTGACTTTTTGGTACTATTTACACAAAGCACCCCTCAACTTTGCCTTCTTTTTATTTTCTTCAAAATACTTTTCTTTCCTTTTTATTTTGACCGAGGTTTCGGGTGTTACAGTCACCTTGGCATTATGTTATGCATGAACTTGTATATTTTCCACTCAAGCTAAACCTTCTCACATGTCAAATCACTTATGATCAGTCTTTATTATATGATGAAATTCAGGAAAGTAAGCAAAGGCATAGTGTACTATCATTTCCCATAATATGAACTACTTTTACTAGAAAGAAAGAAAAACATATTAACAAGACAATATTTTTGGACTTTTGTATGTTTTATAGATTTCTTTTGGCTTTTTCATATAATGAATTTGATAGACAGAACATGCTTTTCTTTGTGATGAAGACTAATCTAAGTTGATCATGCCTAAAGACTCAATTAAGAAATTAAATCTAACTGAATCAAAGGCTTTAGTGAATAAATCAATAAGCTGATTTGTTGTATCCACTTTGATCAACTTGATTAAACCTTTTTCTGAGCAGTCTCTCAGGAAATGGTATCTGATTTCAATATGTTTTGTTTTACTATGCTGCACTCGATTAGTAGTGATGAATATAGCAGCTGAGTTATCTATGTGAATTGGTGTTTGAAGAAAATTGTAATCATAATCAAGTAATTGGTTTTGCAACCATAAAACTTGAGAGCAACCAGTTGAAGCAGCTATTTACTTAGCCTCAGCTATGGATACTAAAACATTTGTTTGCTTTTTGCACTGCCAAGAAACTAGTCTTGGTCTTATGAATTGACAACCACTAGTTGTTGATTTTCTGTTGTTGTTGCAGCCTCCAAAGTCACTATCAGAATATGAGTAGAGGTTGAAATCTCCTTCTTTGGGATACCAAAGCCCAAGAGCTAGCTTCCCTTTGGGGTAGCTGAAAATCCTCTTCACTGCATTCATATGTGACTCCTTGGGGTCTGATTGGTACCTAGCACAAACACACACAACAAACATTATGTCAGGTCTGCTAGCAGGTAAGTACATTAATGATCCTATCATAGATCTGTATAATCTTTGATCAACTGACTTTCTTTTAGGATCAGGTACAATCTTATCTATTATTGATGCTGGTGTTTTGCATAAAGAAGAATCAGTAAGGTTGTACTTCTTCAAGATTTGATTCACAAACTTTTCCTGATTGATGAAAATGCCATCTGATTTCTGAAGAACTTTTACCCCAAGGAAGAATGCTAATTCTCCCAAGGAACTCATTTGGAACTCAGATTTCATCAAAGATCAAAAGTCTTGACACAATCTTTTGTTTGTTGACCCAAAGATGATATCATACACATAGATTTGGACAACCAATAGGTCCTAATGGTCATGTTTGAGGAAGAGAGTCTAATCAATTGTTCCTCTTTTGTAACCATGCTTGAGCAGGAGAGATGATAATGTTTCATAGCACTTTCTTGGTGCCTGATGAAGACCATACAAAGCTCTGTCAAGCTTGTATACCCTGTGAGGGTAATCAGGGTCTTCAAAACCTGGTGGTTGGGTAACATAGACTTCTTCATCAATTTTACCATATAAGAAGGCACATTTTACATCCATTTGGAAAGCTGTGAACTTCTTATGTGAAGCATAGGCTAGAAAGACTTTAATGGGTTCAATCCTTGCAACTGGGGCAAAGACTTCATCATAGTCTATCCCTTCTTCTTGAGTATAGCCTTGTGCTATCAACCTTGCTTTGTTTCTGATGATGATACCTCTGTCATCTAGTTTGTTCTTGAAAAGCCACCTTGTACCAATAGGATATTGCCCTTTAGGAAGATCAACTAGATTTGAAACTTTCTACTTTTTGAATTGTTGAAGCTCTTCTTGTATTGCTTCAATCCAGTTGTTGTCTTTCAATGCTGTAGTTATGTCGGGTGGAACCACTTGTGAAAGAAAACAGGAGAACAGACAAATATTGGTAGCTCCTCCTTGACTTCTTGTGGTTCTTTCATTAAGATCACCAATAATGTTTTCTAATGGATGATACTTATGAATTATTGTTGTTGGTATTGATTCAACTGGAATAGATGATTCCAAGTTGGTGATGTTAGTTGATGGAGATAGATCTAGCTGAGATGGGGAATCAACAAAGTGGTCAAAATTCTCATCATTTTGGTTTTCTGATGCTGAATGTAATCCATCTTCATGATTTTGTGTTTCCGCAGATGTAGGTATAACTTTCGCAGTAGTTACAGGAACAACTACGGATGTTGTATTTTGTTGATCTATAGATGTGAATGTTGTTGGAATGTCTTCTGATGAATTAAGAACTCCAGTTGAAGGAAATAAGTCATCTCCAAAAGGAGATGGAACATCTACGGATGTAGAAGGAACTTCTACGGAAGCATTGTTAACTACTGCTGAAGTTGAATTTCCATGTCCATCAGAATTGTCATTGCTTGTTTTTGAGATGAAGGTCCTGGATCGGCAACACTTGAAGTGTGTGAACGAAATAATCTTGGAGGATCAGTAGTCAGTGGCACTTCACTCAATCTTGGAGGTACATAAGGATAACATGTATCCGTAGGACCTGCAATATTCAAATAACCAGAGTTAAATGAATTTGTTAATGCATCTATATCAAACAACCAAGATGATCCTTTTACAGATTTTAGAAATAAGGATTCATCAAAAGATACATTAGGTGTTTCCTCCATAATGTTGTGATGTGGATTGTAGAGTCTATATGATTTAGATATTGATGAGTAATCAACAAAGAAACCATCATAGGCTTTTTCATCAAACTTTCCTAATTGATCTTTGGTGTTTAAAATAGACACATGACACCCAAATGCTCTAAGATAACCTATAAAATGTTTTCTTTTAAACAAAATTTCATAAGATGTTTTATTATTTTCTTTGACAATCAAGGTTTTGTTTTGAACATTGCATGCTGTATTCACTGCTTCTGCCTAGAATGTTATTGGTAATTGTGAATCAGCTAGCATTATTCTTGCTGCTTCAATTAGAGTTCTATTTCTTCATTCATTAATTCCATTTTGTTATGGAGTTCTTGGTGAACTGAATTGTCTAGCAATGCCTTTGTTCCTGCAAAAGGAATCTAAAATATGATTAACAAATTCAGTTCCATTATCACTTCTTAAAATTTTGATCTTTAAATCAAGTTGATTTTCAATCTTAGTGATAAACTCCATTAATGTTTCTGATGTTTTACTTTAATATTTTAATAAAAATACCCATGTGAATCTAGTGAAATCATTAACAATCACCAAACAATATTGCCTTTTACCAATGCTTAATACATTAGTTGGACCAAAACAATCCATGTGTAGCAATTTAAGTGGTGTTGTATTTCTGTTGATTGTTTGGACTTGTGTGACACCCTATGTTGTTTTCCTTTGTAACATGAGAAACAATGATTAGAACAGTAAAATTCTTTCTTGGGAAGGCCAATAACTAAGTCATTTTTGACCAACTTGTTCATGTTATTTATGTTTGAATGTACCATTCTTCTATGCCACAGTTTAGCTTCATCTTCTGATGACTTAGAGATCAGACAGGTTTCATTGCTTGTTAGAGAGGTGTTGTTCATGTCCAAAACATATGTGTTGCCTTTTCTTGGTGCTTTAAGAAGGATCCAGTCTGCTAGAATTTGAAAACCTAGCTTAAGAATGTAACAATAAGTGTTATTAAATAAGGTGGTATATTTTCATCATAAATTTGAGACACACTTAACAAGTTGAATTGTAAATTTTCACAAAAGTTAACTTTCTCAAATTTGAGTACACCATTTGTTACCATTCCTTCACCAACAATTTTACCTCCCTTCTTATCTCCACTAAATGCCATATATGAAGCATTTTTATGTTTGAAATCATAGAGGAGAGAACAGTTTCCTGTCATATGCCTGGAACAACCATTATCAACATACTACTTGTTGTTTGTCCTCCATGGATGTTCCTGCACAAATAATGAAATCAATTAGAAAGTGGAGCCCAAGCCTTGATGGTCTTGGGCTTGCCATTGTTATCTAGGATTGTTACTCTATCATGAATGAGCCTGGATTTCCCAAGATTGTTTTTACACTTAGTTGATTCATTATGTTCTGTTTGGGGTGAGGATGAGTCTGTTGAAGATGAACTTGAAGTACTTTGTTCCTGATCCTCAATCACTTCTTCTGTTACCTCTTCTTTGAGTATCTTCTTCTTTAAACTTGATGATGATACTTGAGTAGAGAAGGTTTTTGCATCTTTTGTCTTTGATTGAGGTACATGATTACCCTTTTCAAAGTGATCAAAGAAGGCTTCATCTTCCTATAACTCTAACTTCTTGTGAGGAGTCTTGCTTTGAGATTGTTTCTTTTCCTTCTTCTTCTTTGATTTATTAACAGCAGATGTTGGTTTCTTTGTCTTAGAGATCTTTTGCTTTAGTTGCTTTTGCTTTGAGGCCTTTGATTCTTCCTTCTCAAAAGATTGTGAATCTGATTCAACATTTTCATCTTTTTGCTTCTTTGAAACCTTTGATTTGTTCTTTTTGTTGAAGAAGCATTCTTGAGTAGAATGATTGTTTTTGTTGCAGATGGCACAATGCTTGTTAAAGTAACAATCAACAGTCATATGGTTATTCATGTTGCAAATGGAGCAATAACTGCTGAAGTAACAATCAACTGTATTATGGTTGTGCATATCACACCACTTGTAGTACTTTTCTTCAGCTACACTGTCAGACTCCACTACTACCTTTTTTTGCTTCTTCATCATTGCCTTCTTCTACTGCTTCAATTATTTTTCAAACTTTGCAGCTGATGAGTCTTTACCTTTTCCTGACATGATGTCTAATGGTTCTTGTTTCTGAGGATTCACCATTCTATGTTTCTTGATTTTGTTGTCACTGGGTGATTCCGCAGATGATTTCTTCTTCCGTAGATCTTCTACAGAAGTAGATGATTGTTGCTTCTGTAACTTTTCTACGGAAGTTGAATGTTTTGGAAGAATAGTTTTCCTCTGCTTTTCTATGGATGGTTTTAAATCAATCATTTTCTTCCACAGGTGTTATGCGGAAGTGATTTTCTTTTCATCCATAGTTCTTTTTAATGACTGATGTTTTTGCCTTTTGTTGAGCTCCTGAATCCCTTCATTCAGCTGACCAATTCTGGTATAGATGGTCTTCAACAAATTTCTTTGTTTTGGGGGATAAGGCAGCTTGATCTCATAAGAACTTTAGGAATTAAAGGTTCAATTACCACATTCTTACCTCCCAACCCAGCATTAGGCTCATCAAATTCATTCAAATCATCACACTCATCAAAGTCCAATTCTGAATCAGTTTGTTTTAAATATTCTGATTCAGATGACCCAGTCTTAATTTCACTCATCTCAGTATCTTCACCATTTACCAATGTATTAGTTTCAATTTCTGGTTCAATTTTGGTACTTGATACAAAATGGTTTGATAGACTGTTGGTCATTGACTCAGAGTGGTGTAGTTATCATTTATAGGAGGTGCAACAACATTAAAACCCAACCCATACCTGTTCTTTGATTCAATATGAGAGTTCAGGAGTTTTTCATATTTCTGAGATGATAGTTGAAACTTTTGAAGTTTCACTTCAGTAGATGCATGATCAGACATTGATTTTGTTAAAGAGGTTGTCAGATGCTCAACTTGTGATTTAAAATTATAATTTTTAGATACAAGTTTATCCAAATCCTTTTGTAAGGAGGTGATTTTGACTTGATATAATTTATGTTCTCTCAAATGAGATTTATTTAAAATCATTGTTTCTTTGACTTTGATGAAATCAACTTTACTGTGTGAATGAATGTTTGTTGTTGAGTATGAACAACAACAACAAACACTGGTTGATTTCTCCCGAGGATCTTTTCTAATCTTTCAATCAAAAAACATGAACCATGCTGCAGAAACCCATGATAGATGCTATGATATTAGTGTTGTGTAGTGTGTTTTGATGCTTGTTAATGGTTTGTTTGTTAAGAAAATATGTGTGTGTTTGATATGAAAGATTGTACTGATTGTGTGTTATCGCTTAAATTGTTTGATTTCATGATTGTATGTTATTGAAATGGTTTGTTTGTTCACAGCGGATGAACATTTGTTCATGCGCTGTGGATCCTTGAAACATTTGATTGTTTGTTCATAGCGGATGAACATTTGTTCATGCGCTGTGGACACATGAAATGTGGTGTGAATGTTTACAGTGTATGATTACCTGTGTGCATACACTGTTTACACATGCATTATTTCTACAACGAATGACTTATGTTAGTCATGCACTGTGGAATGGCACTGTATTCACAGCGGATGCCTTACCAACATCATGCGCTGTGAACACTTGTATGTTCATAAGTGGATAGCGGATGTTTGTTTGTTTAGTCCGCGATATACACTTGGTGAATTTTGCATGTTATGATGATTACTGTAGCTACAACGGATGTATGCTTGTGTGTCCGCTGTGACAACAGTTTTTTTCAAAAATTTCAGATTTTTGTTTGTTTTGAACTAATGTCTTCTGAAGCATATGTTTGATAAAATTTTCTTTCGAAAGAACATTTATTTGATGAAACTTGTTTAAATCAAAATGTTTGTTTAAATCTTTGATTTAAAATATATGTTAAAATATTGAAATTTTAACATATTCAATATATGGATGTTAAAATATCACTCACAAGCAATATTGTGCAATAAAATAAACAAGTGTATGTGTGTCAACCTGCTGTTTGGGTGTTGGCTTGACTTGGCTTTGTTTAAAACTCAAAATTTAGAAAATTTCAAATTTTAAAATGTATGAATATGCACAATTCTGCTGCCTTTGATATTTTCATGTTCAATTTCTCCCCCTAAGTATGATGTTGCCACTATTTTCTGTTTGTTTGATAAATGTTTTGTTTAATAATGTTGATTGATTTCTACTGTTATCAAAATAACACAAGCATGAATGTTTGTATGATGTCATATGCATAAAAGCATATGTATGTATGTTTGTTTGATGATATCGATGTATGATTGTAAGATAAGAGACAAGGAAATATGTTTGTTTGTTTGTTTTCCTAGTTGTCTGTTTAGAAACCTCATGAATGAGATGGTCCTGCTTCTTCAATTTGTTTCTGAGCCTCTTCCATAGCCTTGAGTGTATCTTCAATGTCTTGTTCTATGGCTTGGTCAGCTTCAGCTTCCTTAACTTGATCTTTTAGAGAAGATATCTTGAATGTATTCCTGCAGTTGACTATATGTTCAACAAAATAGCCAACTGTGCTCCTTTGATCATTGTACTTTCTTTCTATAGATAAATGAACCATCTACTCTATGGTTGATTGATCGAGGCTTTGAATGTCAATGTTGCTCACCAAGGTGGTGACAACATGTTTTCCTTTAAGAATTTCCAGGTTGTTTTGTTTTGTTGGTATCTTGTGATTGAGTAGGTATAAGAGATGAAGATACTGGAGTGTCTGATGATGTTTCTCTTGAGGTGTTTGGTTGATCAGGAGGTGTTGACACAGTTGTGCTTGATGGTGTGTTAGTGGTTCTCCTTGGAGGATCAGCAGTCAATGGAACATAAATGGTTGATGGTGGAACCATTGGGTACTCATTGTTCTCCTTTGAACCTGAAACATCAAAATATGTTGTGTCAAATGATTTGGTTAATGCATCAATATCAAACATAGATCCAATGACTTTCTTATTGAAAGAATGTTCATTGAAAACAACATCTGTTATTTTTTCCACTATATTAAGCCTTGGATTGAATACTCTGTAAGCTTTTGAGCTTCCAGAATATCCAACAAAGAATCCATCATCTACTTTTGAAGAAAATTTGGATAATTGTTCTCTGGTGTTTAATATTGTAACAGAACATCCAAAGGCCTTAAGAAATCCTATATATGGTTTTCTTTTAAACACTAATTCATAAGGCGTTTTGGAATGTTCTTTGATGATTAATGTTCTGTTTTGTATGTAGCATGTTGTGTTTATGGCTTCAGCCCAAAAGGATATGGGCAATAGAGAGTCAGCTAGCATGGTTCTAGCTTCTTCTATTAATGTTTTGTTCCTTCGTTCAGCTACTCCATTCTGCTGAGGAGTTTTTGCTACGCTGAATTGATGACTTATTCCTTTTTCTGCACTAAAAGAAGAAATGTAGTCATTCTGAAAATCAGTGCCATTATCACTTCTTAAAGATTTGACTTTAAGATCAAGTTGATTCTTAATCTTTGTGATAAAGGATCTAATGATTTGTGTTGTTTCTGTCTTGTGTAGTAAAAAGAAAACCCATGTGAATCTGGAGTAATCATCTACTATGACAAGACAGTATTGCTTCTTTCCTATGCTTAGGATGTTTGTTGGGCCAAAAAGGTCCATATGAAGCAATTTGAGTGGTGTGTTGTTAGAGTTTATCAATTTTGATTTATGTGAAACTCTATGTTGTTTGCCTTTCAGACATGTTGTGCAGTGGACTGAACAGAAAAATTCCTTTTGTGGTAGACATATGACTAGATCATTTTTAGCAAGTTTGTTCATTCGGTTAAAATTGGAATGACCTAATCGTCTATGCCATAATTGTGATACATCTTCTGTGGCTTTTGATAATAAACAAGTTTCAAGGGTTGATGCTGAAACATTGTTCATATCAACAATGTATGTGTTGTTTAGACGAGGAGTTTTCAAAAGGATATGATCTTCTGGAATCTAAAAACCCGTCTTAAGGATGTATCAGCTGTTGGAGTCAAATAGGGTGGCATATCCCTTGTCACAGATTTGGGATACACTCAGAAGATTGAACTGAAGATTGGAGCAGTAGTTGACGTTCTCAAAGCTAATAAACCCGTTTGTTACTGTTCCTTTCTCCAGTTATCTTCCCACCTGTTTTATCTCCTCCAAAGGCTACATTGCCTCTATGTTTGTTCTTAAAATCCCGAAGGAGGGAACAGTTGCCTATCATATGACAGAAGCATCCACTGTCAACACTCACACAGTAATAACAAATCACGGATAATATTGATACTCAAATCAACTAAGACAAGAATTCCTATGAATTAATGACTTCTGTTGTGAATGGACTAATTAATAACACACCCTTAATTAAATAAGAAGTTGTGGTCAAAATTAGTCAAATCACTCAATACATTCACAAATGATTTGAAATTAAGATGTTAGATGATGATGGGTTTTGTTCAAACTTGTTTGAACAGCCTTGGGATATCGCACAATAACACAAATCCACGAATCGCAAGCGATTATGATGCAAATCCAAATTAATTGAGCAATGGAACAGTGATTAATGATCTATATAACAAGGTTTTGATGATCTTTACCAATAACACCAAATTAAAAATAAACAACCAATTAAAACAATCAAACTGATAGATCAGTTGATCTAGATCAATGAGCACGAGGCTCTGATACCACCTGTGAATCCAGGGATCGAAGTAGGAATTATCAGTTTGATTTAACAAATAAAGATCACGGAATTATCAATACTTGTTGTTTAATTAATTGTTTATGAAATAGAAATCGACAAAGAACAGATGAAACAACTTGAAAACAGAATAAACAATGCAACAAAAGATTGTTTCAATTGATTTTCGTTGACAATGAATCGATTACAATGATATTGATGCTTTGATGATTTGATGATTGCTATGATGTTCTTGGTGTTTTGCTATATTGATTGATTGATTGAGTGATATCGTTTCTAAGAATATGAATCTCTATTTGTATATCGATATCTCTCTTAATCTGTTTATGATCTCTATGTTTATCTCTTCCTATGATATATATCTATTCCTAAATGAGTACACCCATGCCTTATCTTTATAGGCAGAGGGATTTACTTTACAAAAGGAATATTCTTGATGTGATGTGGAATATTCTTGATGTGATGTAGAATATTTGCTTGACATAAAAAGAGTCTTCCATGTTCGTTGACTTGATAACGTCACAGGTTGACTTGTTGACTTTATGTTGCATACTTGATGATTTGAGATCATACAAGTATTTTGTTCTTACGTGGGAGTAAGCCTTCTGTAGGAGTTGTTTCTTTGATCTTGAACATCCTCAGGAGCAGACTTTCTTCTTTCGCAGCAGCAACTTGATCTCTGAACTTGTTCTTCAGTAGATGTGATTGTGCTTCCGTAGGAGATCTACGGATGAATGTTGGACTTGGTCATTTAAGCTCCACAGAACATCTACGGAAGAACAACTTGTTCATCCACAAGAGTTCTTGCACTTTGTCAATTTTCCAAATTGACCAAGTATGATGTTTTCCTGCAATTACATAAAATCAACACAAATAATATTTGGATTAACATATATATATCTTGCATTACATAATGATAAAGAATTACAGATCTTCATTACAAGAGATTACAAATCATCTAAACCTATACAAAATATCTAGACCTAACACAATCACCTCGCTAATACTATATTAACGGTCCGAATGAGGCATAGTGGTATCACAATAGTAAACCAGTATATGCAGTATTACCAATCTAAAGTACAGTACAATTTATGAAAACAACATGTTTCTCCCCCCCCCCCCAAAAGAGAGAGATAGTATGAAAGTGGGACGGTAAACTCACCTTAGGGTGCACGGCAGACAAATGAAACCAAATACAACAACGGTAACCTCAACCTATTACACAAATAGGTTTATAAGTTTGTGCACAAAACATGCTTATGATTCCCAAGTCATATCACACAAGGTTCAACCCAATTCAACGTATAAAATCAGGCTTTGAAAACAATTCACACAAGAATTCATTACAAGTCATCTATACACTATTTTGTGATGAATCCACTTGGAGGTGCTCCAAGACTCATGGAGTTACTCCCTAAATCATTTACTTTGACCATAACCTCATCAAATACAAACCGTGTATCAAAACCTTGGACCCTTTGTTTGCTGTCAAAAAGGACAGTTTTAACCTACCTTTACTAAAGAGACAATAACTCGAGTTTTACATCCAAATTGAGTGTGGTTGGACTTTCTTGAAACTAGACTCAAAAATACACAATTTGGATTCAAGAAACACAGTGATTGATTTTATTATCATTAATTTATAACGTGCACAAGTTGGCTAACAGAATCTGCCAGAATCAGGAAACATTCAAGTTTACACTAAACAAGCATCCTAACAATGACCAATGACTTCACAAGACCATGTTATCATCTAAAACAAGTTTGCACACTCATCCAAGTGTCTTTGCACGATCACAAGCTTTAGCAAAACTCAAACCATATGATTTATACTCAATCTCTTTCCAATGATCATTACCCGACCTGATAACTTTATTTTCACATAACAATCGACAAACACAACCCATATGCCCCCACTTTAATCGACTTCCAGCCCCAAAATAAACCCTAATCAGGATTTCTATCAAACATAACACAATACCTATGATCTCTAACAAGAATCTTAGCAAAAAACATAATCAAATCAACGAATAACACATCCAACGCACATAATCATCAAGCTTCAACCCTAATGATCGATTTTTACCTTAGAACTCGAAGTGGGCAGACAAGAAAACATGTTGCGATGGCTGGAGGATCAAGAGAATGGATGTATGAGGAGAGAGGGTGGCCGATTGGGGAGGAATGGTGGTGATCGGCGGCGGTTTTGGGTGATCTTGAGGTGATCGGCCGATTGGGAGAGGAGAGGGGGGTTCTAGATTGGTTTTTGGGTGAATGAAGGGGATTTAGGGTTTGCATCAAGTGGTTGTTGTATTTTTGCATGATAAGGGTCTTTCGTGGGCTTTCGGGTTGGGTCGGGTTTACATGTAATGACTACAAGTATTTAACATCAACTATGGTACACTTGCCACGCTCAATATTGTTTTCCAAATTTGTTTAGTTGGTAAATACAATAACAATTATTATTTATAATAATAATTATTATTATTTAATAATTGAAATTTGGTTAATCATAGATTAACAAAACTCATCAAAGGTTAAGTTAAGGGAATGAGGTTAACCTGAGAACTAGGGTTGTCACATAACTTTTGAACCCTACTGTACATCTGAATGCATTGCTAAGGTTAACTTGTTTAGAAATCACAATTTGGATCTCATTAAAGACATTGAATCAATTAATCTTCTTAAAACTAATTTAAAGAAAAATGATCAGGCTCAAAAGGAAAAGGTAATAGAGCTAGAAAAGATTTTGTTCACAACTAAAACATGAGCAAACTAACCTGGAGACCCAAATTGATGATCTCTTGAGAAGATTTAAATCAGCACAATATGATTTGGCCATAGCTAAAACATATGCTAATGAATAAAATGTTCAAATTGAAAAGTTTGAAAAATTACTTGCCTTTTCTGAAAACTCCCAAAATTAGTATCAAACCAAGATAGGTTTTGGGTATAATTTTATGGAACCACCGATGACATACACACCCACTATACCCCTAAGCTGAACCCATCTGAACAAGGGTATCTTCTAAAGAGATTGAGATAGCATAGAAGGAAGAGAAGGATGGAATACTTAAGGAAGTAGATGTAGAGGAAGAGGAAAGAGAAAAGGAGGAGGAGGAAAGGAGAAAACAAGTCGAGGAAAAAACAAAGAAGACTGTGATTCGAAAGATGGAGTTTGTAAAGAAAAGCCATCTTCCGGAATAAACCAGTTGCCTGCCAAGTTAAATCCCTTCATCAAGACAAAGCTTCATTCAAAGCACAGCTTCAACAAGAAGAACCACAACAAAATTTGCTGTGCAAGAACTTCAAACTCTCTAGAAGGGAGACCCTAACTGTATATTCAATAGTCCATTTTTGAAGCAGTAGAAATCCACAACAAAAGGTTTCTAAAGAAGAAGATAAATCTAACCACCCATGATGACCACAAGATAAATAAAAGGATTGGTGGAGCTGAAGGAAATAAGAGTGAAGAGATAAAGAAGGAGCTACAAAATATTAGGCAGATGATGAAGTCAACAAAGACCAAATGAAAATCACATGGCAAATGTGTGCGAAAGATAATTACTTTGCAAAAGATTGCCAATACAATCCTCTGGCCCACTCCATCAAACATTCTAACAAGCCTAAACCCTCAAGGAAGTCTTCAACTGCCAAACAAGATTCACTTGGGTTTTCTTGTTAGAAACTAAGATGAAACTGCTAAAATTTTAAAATCATTTATTATCGAAATTTTGAACCAGGTTTATCAAAAGGTTAAAATAATTAGATGTGATTAGGGCAAAAAATTCAAAAATCACACCCTTGATTCTTTTTCTGAATCCAAAGGTATTTCAAGGCAATATAGTGCTCCTAGAACTCCCCTAAGGAAAACAAATTTGTTGAGAGAAAAATAGGACACTTATTGAGGTTGCAAGGACTATGATGTCCGATTCCAAACTTCCTATAACATTCTAGGCTAAAGCAGTTAGGACTGCGTGCTATTTTCAGAACATAGTGTTAATCAAGACACATGGAAAAACCTCATATGAATTTTGGCATAAGAGAAGACCATTCATATTGTTCCTAAGACCCTCTGGATGTCCATGCACCCTTCTAAATACCAAAGATCCTTTATCCAAGTTTGTTGAGAAATTAGTAGATAGGTTCTTTGTAGGATATTCATCACAAGCTATATAAGGCCCCGTTCCCGGAGACCTCACAGTTGGTCAATCACAGCATAATTAAATAAAAACATTACATAATTCTTAAAGCATGGCAGCGGAATTAACATCAAAAGCCATTCATTAATTAATAAATTCTGTTGCTAAGTAATACATGTGTGTTTGTTAACAGTTACAAAAGGTCATTAAAACGCATTACAAAACAACAATGTTATAAATCATGAATGGATGCCAGTCTTGCCCTGACAAGTAGCCTCCCCGTGTGCCATCCTCAGCAAAATTACCTGCCAACTGAAAATGCATAAAAGTCAGCGTTGCTGAGTGAGTTCTAGTTTTAAAATGGTGAAAATACCTTATAAGTTTTGTATAGGAAAATACTCCTTAGAATGCTGTTTACTCTTTTGTATGTGATCATATGTCATACATACATTCAAATATTATTCATTATCAACATTAATATCTTTCTTCACCATTTCCATGGTCGTTCACTTGAACTTTTACTTTTAATCTTTCACCTTGATATGGACCAAAGCGCTATACCCCCTATATAATGAGCATAAACCTGGTACTGGGCCTGAGGTCTAATAATAGACCCCATCCGTGGTGCACAAAGCTGACTCCAGTACCGGGGCAACGACAATGGTCCCCTCAATCTCAACGATTGACCCTGTGCGCATCCAACTGGTTAGCTAAACCACACACAGTTGAGCTAACAATCTAGTGGTTGTGAACCTCCTGTGAATTTGCTTGCAACACTTTCTTACGTTCTTTATGTTCCACTTTCATTAATCTTTCCACTTTATTAAAGATAATACTTTACGGATAAGGGTAAAATCACACCACATAAAGTCACGTAATATAATAAGATACACAAGAACAGCCCAAAACATAAATAAAATAATCGGATAATAGCATCAAGTCAAACCAGGGTCAAACCCAAAAATTTAGATTTTCCCAAAATTCCAGAAAGTTTTCTAAGTGTTTAGGTGCATGGGCACTATGCAGGCGCATGAGCCCTGCTTAGGCGCTTTAACACTATTCAGGCGCATGAATCCTACACTTAGGCATTTTGCTTACATTTTGGGCGCATGAGCCTTTCAGGCGCATGAGACCACACTTAGTCACTAGAGAAAAATCTTGGGCGCATGACACTATTCAGGCGCATGTGGTTATACTTGGCTTATCAGGCAAAAGTTTTGGGCGCATGGGCACTATAGGGGCGCATGAGCCCCACATAATTTTTCTAAGGCAAATATTCTAGGCGTATGGGCCCTGTTTGGGCGTATGGCCTGAACTTGGGCATTTCTAAGTTAAGATCCCAGGCGCATGGGCCTTGTTTGGGCGCATGACCATCAGTTATGTATGTTTCAGACTTACATTCGAATCCAAACTGCATACTAATATGTTCTAAGCTTACACCCAACATCCTAAGCAACCATAACACAAAAAACAAGCATAGAACATAAGCAGAAACATATATATACATACGGGTAAACATAAATCAGTTGTAAAACATTTTAATTTTGCATTTTCAGCCCCAAAACAGTTTAAAACACATAGAAACCGGGGTCTAGAACTCAACTAATGTAGCAAACAAGCAAAACTCCTCCGAACCTGCTTGTACACGAGTTCAAACACCTAAAACAAGCACAAACAAGCACCAAAACACCAAAAACACTTAATAATCAGTTTCTAAGGGTGAAACCACAAAGAAACAGAACCAATTAACATGTAAACACACTAACCTTGAAGATTTCAGTTCAATATCCTTCTTGGAACCGAGAGAGCTGGTTTGTAGCTTTCTTTCTTCTTTTTTTCTTTCGGTAGCAGTAGCAGCAGAAAGAGCATGGGCGACCATGCCCCTTATACAAATATTTTTGAGTTTTGGTACTATTTACACAAAGTTCCCCTCAACTTTGCCTTCTTTTTATTTTCTTCAAACTACTTTTCTTTTTAATTATTTGACCAAGTTTTTTGGTGTTACAAGTCTACCCCCCTTAAAGAGGTTTCGTCCCCGAAACCTGTCACTCTTCAAATAACTATGGGTAATGCTGTCTCATTTCTTCTTCCGTCTCCCACGTAGACTCAGAACCCTTCTGGTGTTTCCACTGCACCCGCACAAGTGGAACCACTTTATTCCTTAACTCTTCTCCTTTTGATCAATGATTGCCACTGGTTGCTTCATATAATTGAGCTGTTCATCCACCTCGATATCATTCAGTGGTACAATCATATCCTCGTCGGCTATGCACTTTCTCAGATGAGATACATGGAATGTCGGGTGAATCCCATTTAACTCATCAGGCAATTCTAGTTGATAGGCCACCTCTCCCACTCGTGCAATGATTCGGAAAGGTCCTATGTATCTAGGGCTCAGCTTGCATCTCTTCCTGAACCGGATGATCCCTTTCAAAGGTGAGACCTTCAACATGACTTTATCACCCACATTGAACTCGATTGTTCTACGTCTCTTATCGGCATACGACTTCTGCCTATCTTTGGCTGCCTTCATAAAGGCTTTGATCTTTTCCAGCTTTTCGGTCGTAGCCTCGATCACCTCGATGCTTCCCAGTTCCTTCTACCTGATGTCACCCCAACATACGGGTGTTCTACACCTCCTACCGTACAGCATCTCGTATGGTAGCAAACCAATGCTGGCATGATAACTGTTGTTGTACGAGAACTCCGCCAACGGTAGGTGATCATCCCAACTTCCTCCAAAGTCGATCACACATGCACGGAGCATATCCTCGAGCGTCTGAATTGTCCGCTCAGACTGACCATCTGTCTGAGGATGGTAAGCCGTGCTAATGTGTAGTCTCGTCCCCATGGCATCGTGGAATCTCTTCCAAAACTTCAATGTGAACCGGGTGTCACGATCTGACATAATAGACACCTGCACACCATGGCAAGCCACAATCTCCTTAATGAACAGATCCGCCAGTCTCTCGGAAGAATACGTCTCACTGATCGGTAGGAAGTGAGCACTCTTTGTCAATCGATCAACTATCACCCAAATGGTATCGCACCCCCTCGTAGTACGGGGTAGCTTCATTATGAAGTCCATGGTGATGTGCTCCCACTTCCATTCGGCTATATCCAAGGGTTGGATCTTCCCGTATGGCTTCTGGTGTTCTGCCTTCACTTGCAAGCAAGTAAGGCACTTACTCACATACTCCACTACATCGCACTTCATACTCGGCCACCAGTAGTCCTTCCTTATATCTTGATACATCTTGGTAGCACTGGGATGAATGAAGTATCGAGTCAGACCTCTTATCTTTTCAGCGTTAAGGCATTCTTCCATTAATGCCTCGTTCTAAAATTCCTTGACCTGTGTCATCACGTCAGAGGTCATCACCAACTGATATGCCTTCACCCGAATCGGCTCGGGTCTCTCTTTTCGACTAAGGGCGTCGGCCACTACATTGGCTTTACCCGGGTGGTAATGGATCTAGCAGTCATAGTCCTTGATCAGCTTTAACCACCTCCTCTGCCTCATATTGAGATCCTTCTGCTCGAAGAAATGCTTTAAGCTTTTATGGTCGGTGAAAATTGTGCACTTTGTCCCGTATAAATAGTGCCTCTAAATCTTCAACGCAAAGACCACCGCCGCTAACTCCAAGTCATGAGTGGGGTAATTGGCTTCGTGGGTCTTCGACTGTCAGGATGCATATGCTATCACTCTCCCACGGTGCATCAGTATGCAACCCAGTTCCGAATAGGAGGCATCTGAATAGACCACTAAATCCTCACTCCCTTCGGGCAGTGTCAAGACAGAAGCCTAAGTTAATCTTGCCTTTAACTCTTCAAACGCATCCTCTTGTTCTCGTCCCCATACATACTTCACATCCTTGCGGGTCAATTTGGTCAAAGGTGAGGCTATCTTGGAAAAGTCTTGATTATTCGGTAGTAGCCCGCCAAACCCAAGAAACTGCTCGGATGGCGTCTTAGGAGACTTCCATTGCATCACTGCCTCAACCTTTGCCGGGTCCACCATGATTCCTTTAGCATTGACCACGTGACCCAGAAATTGAACCTCGCGCAACCAAAAAGCACACTTAGAGAATTTAGCATAAAGCTTATCTCTTCTAAGTGACTCCAACACCTCGCGTATATGACCGGCATGTTCTTCCTCGCTCTTTGAATAAATCAGGATATCATCAATAAACACAATCACTGATTTATTTAGCATCGGTCGGCACACTCGATTCATCAAATCCATAAAGGCAGCTGGCGTGTTAGTTAAACCGAAAGTCATAACGAGGAACTCGTAATGTCCATAACGCGTGCGAAACGCTATTTTAGGAATATCTTATTCTTTTACCTTCAGCTGATGGTAGCCAGATCGGAGGTCTATCCTTGAGAACCAACTGGCACCTTAGAGCTGGTCGAACAAGTCATCTATTCTTGGTAAAGGATATCGGTTCTTCACCGTTAACTTGTTTAGCTCCCGGTAGTCTATGCACATCCTCATACTACTGTCTTTCTTCTTCACAAACAAGACCAGAGCACCCTAGGGAGAGATGCTCGGTCGGATAAATCCCTTGTCCATCAACTCCTGTAATTGAACCACCAACTCCTTCATCTCCATCGGAGCCAATCGATACGGTGCCTTGGCAACTGGTAGAGCACCGGGTATCAAATCGATCTGAAACTCAATCTCGCGGTCAGGTGGCACACCCGGTAAATCTTCTGGGAATACGTCCGGGAAGTCACACACAACTGGCACTTCAGTAAATTATGGTATTGACGCGTCCACATCCTTTACATACGCCAGGTAAGCACTACATCCGCGCCTCATACACTTCTCTGCCACCACCATCGAAATCACCCTTGGAACCGTGGTAACTCGATCACCAAAAACTGTTACCGAGCTTCCATCAGGCGCAACTAATCGAATCATCTTCTTGCGACACACGATGTTTGCCTCTTAGGTTGCTAACCAGTCCATCCCTAGTACTACATCAAATCCGCCTAGGGGCATCACGTATAGTTTAGCAGAGAACCTATGGCCTTCTAGTTCTATGCCACAATCTTCAATCATATCAGAAATTCTGGTTGACTTACCAATAGCAGTTTCTACATCAAAAGGCTCATCAATACTTCTACTACTAACAGGCAACTTAGCACAGAAAGCAGCAGATATGAAACTCCTACTAGTACCAGAATCAAATAATACGAAGGCACAAGTTTGGTTTACTAGAAACATACCTGACACGACGTCGGGGTCTACCCGGGCCTCTTCTCGGGTCATTGTGAAGGCTCTAGCACTTGCCCTCTGCCCTCCTTCTTCGGCCACCTTCTTGCCCTCAGAGCTCTCAGCTCTCGGCTTCCTGCACTCGTGGTTCTTGTGGCCAGTTCCACCACAGTTGAAGCACTTCGGCACCCCACAATCTTTTGCTATATGGCCGGGCTTCCCACACTTGAAGCAGATGTTCAATCCCAAACGGCATTCCCCGCTATGCTCCTTTCCACACTTACCACACCTCTTTATTCCCGGGCCTGCAGAAACCCCTTGCCGGTCATCCACCCTCAGCTTCTTGTTGTTCGGGGTGAAACCACCACGTTCGAATCGCTTCCCGTTCCAGTTTCTGTCACCCCCACCTGTCCTCTTCACCTCAACCACAACTACCTCTCGTTCATCATACAGCCTTCCCGCCAAATCCACTGCCGACCTAAAAGTGCTCGGTCGAGCAGTGATCAAATGCCTGCGAATGTTAGCGGGCAACCCCTGAATATACCGCTTAATCTTCCTTGTTACTGGCGTAATCTGATCGGGCACCAACCTCGCCATCTCATTGAATTTGGCGGTGTATTGCTGGTGAGTATAGTGCCCGCCTCCAGCTGTAGGAACTCTCTCTCGATCTTGTCAAGCTCCCGATGAGGACAGAACTCCTATATCACCAACCTCTTCAATTCTTCCCACCTCATCCTTCTAATGGCCCGGTTGCCCTCGGCCTGGACAAGGTTGTCCCACCAACACAGCGCCGTGTCGGCAAAAGAGTGAGTGGTAAACTTCACCTTCTGGTCCTCCCGATACTCACTGATCTCCAGTACCGCCTCCATCTTCCTCACCCAACGGTGAGCAGCAGCAGCATCACCATTGCCATCGAAGGTAGGGGGTCTACATCGTTGGAACGCCTCGTAGCTGCATCACCAATTCTTCATCATCACTAGAGGCTCCTCCTCTAGTATTTAGCTCCTCCTCCTCATCGTGATCCCTCATATCACCTCTCCTACCAGCAATCGTTCTCCTCTCCTCTTCCTTCTCCTTTCGTTCATCCTCCCTCACAGCTCGGATTACTTCAGTCACGACAGATGGTAGGATTGTCTGCATGACTTGGTGAACCTCCTTCACCACTGCCTCCTTCACCGAGGTTCTCAAGTTAGCACTCTCATCCACCCCCTCCAGGTGATGTAGCTCAGGATCAGCAGGAGCCGTCTCTGCAGCCTTGGTCCTGTTCCTTGCGATACGTGGCCTACCACGAACACCACGTGTTCCACCACGAGAAGCCTTAGATGATCTTCCGCCCGCCATCCTCTAATCACAATAAGATCCAAATACCAACACGGTTATTCAAGGTAATAGCTCAGTTTATGTTAAGTATAGTAAGTCCCTAATTACAGTGGCAAGTTATGATTAGCCACTTACTTTACTCTTCATCCCCCGAGCATTTCCTATCCTGACTACATTAGTATTCAAATCTACTAAAAGCACATAAATCAAATAACATGCGCACATAATACCGATTAACATTATAAAAGAATTACCTGATGGCACATAGCTACTCGGGCTGACATCCCTCCATGCGGTCCCATTTTCAGTTTAAGTTTAGGTTTTTGAAAATATTTACCTATTTCTCTTAAAATTTGGCTCTGATACCAACTTGTAAGGCCCCGTTCCCGGAGACCTCACAGTTGGTCAATCACAGTATAATTAAATAAAAACATTACATAATTCTTAAAGCATGGCAGCGGAATTAACATCAAAAGTCATTCATTAATTAATAAATTCAGTTGCTAAGTAATACATGTGTGTTTGTTAACAGTTACAAAAGGTCATTAGAACGCATTACAAAACAACAATGTTATTAATCATGAATGGATGCCAGTCCTGCCCTGACAAGTAGCCTCCCTGTGTGCCATCCTCAGCAAAATTACCTGCCAACTAAAAATGCATAAAAGTCAGCGTTGCTGAGTGAGTTCTAGTTTTAAAATGGTGAAAATACCTTATAAGTTTTGTATAGAAAAATACTCCTTAAAATATTGTTTACTCTTTTGTATGTGATCATACGTCATACATACATTCAAATATTATTCATTATCAACATTAATATCTTTCTTCACCATTTCCATGGTCGTTCACTTGAACTTTTACTTTTAATCTTTCACCTCGATATGGACCAAAGCGCTATACCCCCTATATAATGCGCATAAACCTAGTACTGGGTGAGGTCTAATAATAGACCCCATCTGTGGTGCACAAAGCTGACTCCAGTACCGGGGCAATGATAATGGTCCCCTCAATCTCAACGATTGACCCTGTATGCATCCAACGGGTCCCTGTATGCATCCAACGGGTTAGCTAAACCGCACATAGTTGAGCTAACAACCTAGTGGTTGTGAACCTCCTGTGAATTTGCTTGCAACACTTTCTTACATTCTTTATGTTCCACTTTCATTAATCTTTCCAGTTTATTAGAGATAATACTTTATGGATAAGGGTAAAATCACACCACGTAAAGTCACGTAATATAATAAGGAACACATGAACAGTCCAAAACATAAATAAAATAATCAGATAATAGCATCAAGTCAAACCAGGGTCAAACCCAAAAATTCAGATTTTCCCAAAATTCCAGAAAATTTTCTAAGTGTTTAGGCGCATGGGCACTATGCAGACGCATGAGCCCTGCTTAAGCGCTTTAACACTATTCAGGCGCATGAATCCTACACTTAGGGATTTTGCTTACATTCTGGGCGCATGAGCCTTTCAGGCGCATGAGACCACACTTAGTCACTAGAGAAAAATCTTGGGCGCATGACACTATTTAGGCGCATGTGGTTATACTTGGCTCATCAGGCAAAAGTTTTGGGCGCATGGGCACTATTGGGGCGCATGAGCCCCACATAATTTTTCTAAGGCAAATATTCCAAGCGTATGGGCCTTGTTTGGGTGAATGGCCTGAACTTGGGCGTTTCTAAGTTAAGATCCCAGGTCCATGGGCCTTGTTTGGGCGCATGACCATAAGTTATGTATGTTTCAGACTTACATTCGAACCCAAACTGCATACTAATATGTTCTAAGCTTACACCTAACATCCTAAGCAACCATAACACATAAACAAGCATAGAACATAAGCATAAACATATATATACATACGGGTAAACATAAATCAGTTGTAAAACATTTTAATCATGCATTTTCAGCCCCAAAACAATTTAAAACACATAGAAACCGGGGTCTAGAACTCACCTAGTGTAGCAAACAAGCAAAACTCCTCCGAGCCTGCTTGTACACGAGTTTAAACACCTAAAACAAGCACAAACAAGCACCAAAACACCAAAAACACTTAATAATCGGTTTCTAAGGGTGAAACCACAAAGAAACCGAACCAATTAACATGTAAACACACTAACCTTGAAGATTTTAGTTCAGTGTCCTTCTTGGAACCGAGAGAGCTGGTCTGTAGCTTTCTTTCTTCTTCTTTTCTTTTGGTAGCAGTAGCAGCAGAAAGAGCATGGGAGACCATGCCCCTTATACAAATCTTTTTGACTTTTGGTACTATTTACATAAAGCACCCCTCAACTTTGCCTTCTTTTTATTTTCTTCAAACTACTTTTCTTTTTAATTATTTGACCAAGTTTTCGGGTGTTACAAGCTAAGGCTTATAGAGTATACAACAAAGTTGACCACACTATTGAGGAATCTAAAACCATGTTCCTCAAATAGTGTTGGAAATACCCTAAGTTTGATGTTTGATCTAAATTGATTCATAAATGCATTTAACCATTTGAACTCATCTCAAACTCTGACTTCATGAGACTTTCAAAGGCTTTGCACAAACTCTCATTTGTAGGCCCAAATATGATATCATCCGTATATACTTGTACCAAAATTATATCCAGATCAACTTTCTTGATGATGAGAGTTTTATCTATCGATCCTCTGGTGTATCCATTTTTCAAGATAAAGGTAAAGATTGTCTCATACCACCTCAAAGCTTGGTGATGACCATAAAGGGCTTTATCTAGTTTGCATACATGATCTGGATACTTGGAATCTTTAAAACTAGGAGCTTGATAGGCATAAACTTCTTCATCAATCTCACCATAAAGGAATGCACTCTTGATTTCCATCTGAGACACCTTAAAATCTTTGGAGGTAGCAAATGCTAGAAAAATTATGATTGCTTCAAGCCTTGCCATAGGAGCAAAGACTTTATCATAATCAATCCATTCTTATTGAGTGTACCCTTGTACCATAAGTCTGACTTTGTTCTTTATAATAATACCTCTGTCATCCTTCTTATTTCTAAACACCCATTTGGTTCCTATTACAGTCTTCCCCTTTGGAAGTCCATTTAGTTTCCAAACCTTCTATCTAGCAAACTTAAGAAGCTCCTCTGGCATAGCTTCTACTCAGCTGTTATCTCTTAAGGCATCATCAACTTTCCTTGGTCCTAGTTAAGAAAGAAAGCATGAAAACAAACAGATGTTTGCTTTGTTGACCTTACTTTTTATCTTGACACAAGCATCAACATTGCTAATGACATTCTCAACTGGGTGCTCTTTATGAATTCTTAGTCTTCGAATCCCTTGGAGTTGTTGAGATGGATCCAAGTTGGAAAAGTTTGTTTCAGGAAGTTTGGCAGATGGATTGACCGGTTCAACTACTAAATGGACTCCTTCTTTAGAATTTATCATACTTCGTTCCTTTCCAAAAGATTTTCTAGTACACAATGATCATGGGACTCAACATCCGATGAGTCGTCATGAGCAAGTGACGGTTGACCCACATTGTTTGTGGTACTAGCATGTACTTTCACTGAGTTTAGCTAAACTTTATCAGTAGATGACCTGATGTGACTGAGACCCTATGGTAGATCAACCTTGTAATCTTCAGTACTTGGTACTTGTATGTTTGCTGATCTGTTGGGTGAGTCTCTTAAAAAGATTCTCAATCAAATGGTTAAATGCATTTATGAATCCATTTAGATCAAACATCCAACTTAGGGTATTTCTAAGAGTATTTGAGGAATTTTCATTAAATATTTCATTTTTAGATACCTCAATAGTGTGATCAACTTTGTTGTATACTCTATAAGCCTTAGCTTATGATGAGTATCCTATAGAGAACCCATCTACTAGTTTATTAGTAAATTAGATAAATGATATTTGGTAGTTAAAAGGGTCCAAGGACATCCAAAAGGTCTTAGAAACCTTATCAATGGTTTTATCTTTTGCCATAATTCATAAGAGGTTTTTCCATGTTTCTTGACTATCAAAACCCTATTTGGAACATAGTACGCAGTACTGACTACTTCAGCCCAGAATGTTATAGGAAGTTTGGAGTCAGACAATATGGTCCTTGCAGCCTCAATAAGTGTCATATTTCTCCTTTTAGCAACTCCATTTTGTTGAGGAGTTCTAGGCACACTATATCGCCTAACAATACCTTTGGATTCACAACATGAATCAAGGGTGTGGTTTTTGAATTCAGTACCCTAATCACATCTAATTATTTTAACTTTTTGATCAATTTGGTTCTTAATTTTGATAATAAATGATTTTGAAATTTCAACAGTTTCATTTATAGTTTCTAAAAAAACCAAAGTGAATCTTGTAAAATCATCTATTATTACTAAACAATATGATTTTCTTCCAAACTCTTTACACATGTTGGCCCAAACAAGTCCATGTGTAACAAATGTAAAGGAGTTGTGATTGAATTTGATTCTTTGGACTTATGAGAAGATATGTGTTTTTTTCCCTTTTGACAGGCAACACAGTGGTCAGCACATGCAAACTCCTTGTTTGGTAGTCCTGTGACTAACTGATTCCGAACTAGTTTGTTCATGTTTTTATGGTTAACATGTGTCAATCTTCTGTGAAAAAGGGAGGATTCATTTAGTGAAGCTTTGGAAATGAAATATGATACATTTCCTGAAGGTGATGCACTCTAAATGTTAAGCATATACATATTGTCATTCATGGGAGCTCTTAAAAGTATTTTGTTATTTGGAATCTCAAACCCAAGAGATTGGACAATACATTCATGCTCTGTGAAAAAAGTGTTGTGTTTTTTATCACACAACGGAGATGCACTTAGTAGATTATAGTTTAACTCTTTCACATAGTTCACCTTGTCAAAGCTTACCTTTCCATTGCTAACTGTTCTATTGCCAGTAATGTATCCTCTATTTGTATCACTTCAAAAGGCAACAGATCCACCATCATATGGTTTAGATTCAGCAGGCATGATCTGTAACCTACCATGTGCCGGGAGCATCCACTAACCACAATCCATAAGTTTGTTTTGGCCTGCATATGATCCTGCATATAAACAAATTGGTTAGTGATGAATGGGGACCCAACCTAGTTTAGTCTTGGTTCTTCCAGTTTTTAGCAGTTGTTTTTCAATAGTAAATGCTAAAGGGGTGGTATTTGGACTTGGTTCATCTAAGGATTCAGCAGACATATTTGGTTTCCAGACATTTCTTTTGACTTTTCCTTATGCTTTAACATCATTCTTCTTGTGATGATCTCCTAAAGCTTTTAGTGATGGTTAATTTTTCCCAAAAGTCTTCTTCTTCTTCAAGTTTGCAGCTACTGATTTATTTGGTAGATCCTTCAGAGCTCCTGTCTTTGTCATGAAATCAGCACATGAATGATTTGTGTTCCGAATAGCGTTGTGAATGCCATCATTTTCTTTTGATGCTTTTTTGGTAGTTGTAGACTTCTTAGAGGGTCTAGGCTTGTTGGGATATTTGATGGAGTGTCCTAGGGATCGTAAACTTTTACTAGGTGACTTCCTTCCCCACACATTAGGCATGTTATCTTCATCTATTTCTTAGCTAACTTGATCTTTTGCCTGATCTCTTGTATCTCTTTTTTCATCTCCTCTTTCTTACCTCCTCTTATCAGCTCATAATCAATGAAGTCTTTAGTTTTTGCCTTCTTTCCTAAAGATCTCATCAGCTAACTTCCCTTAGTTTCACCTATCTTTTAGTTTATCTTGTGATCAACATGGGTGGTGAGATCTATCTTCTTCTCTAAGAACCTCTTGTTGTGGATTTCTACTGCTTTAGAAGTAGACTTTTGGATATATGGTTGGGGTCTTACTTCTAAAGGGTTTGAGGTTCCTACAAAGTAGCTTTTGTTGTGAGTCTTCTTGTTGCACCTATGCTTTAGTTAAAGCTTTGTCTTGATGGAGGGGTTTGACTCAGCAGGCAGTTGGTGACTTTAGAAGATAATTTTTCTTTGACAAACTCCATCTTCCAAATGACATCATTTTTTATCTTAGACTTGAGTTCTTCCCTCATCTTCTCCTTGTCTTCCTCTTCTTTTTCTCCCTTCTCTTCCTCTTCATCTACTTATTCAACTACTCCCTCTTTCTTTTCCTTCTCTGTTGGCTCATTCTGTTTAGCAGATGCCATTGTATAGGTTGGTTCAGCAATGCTTCTTTACCTCTAAATTAAACTTAGGGATATATGTAGGAGTGCATGCCATTAGTGGTTCCATAGTATTATACCCTAAACCTGTCTTGGTTTAATACAACTTTTGTGAGTTTTCAGCAAATAATTTTTCAAACTTTTCAGTTTGAACATTGTATTTATTCAGCATATATTTTAGCTATAGCGAAATCACATTATGCTGATTTCACTTTGCTCAAGAGATCATCAATTTGGGTCTCCAAATTGGTTTGTTCTTGTTTTAGTTGTTAAACAATCTTTTCTAGCTTAATTATCTTTTCCTTTTGAGCTTGATCAATTTTCTTAAAATTAGTTTTAAGAAGATTAATTGATTCAACATCCTTCATGAGATCCAAATTGTGATTTTTGCACAAGTTTACCTTAGAAATGCACTCAGATGTATAATAGGGCTTAGAATTTACCCGATCTGAGGAGGTTGAGCTTCCAGCTATCAATGCATTTTTGATTGGAGTGACATCTTCTACGTGGAAGCTCAAGTCAATCACTTCTTATCTTGAGGCTATATCTGCTATATGGTTTTGGCTGGTACTAGTAAAGGGGCTTTGATAGTTTGGGGTTTGTTTAAATCTTGATGAACTTAGGGGAGCTAGGTTTTACTTAGGCTTTGCATTCTTTAGCAAAGTGTTTCATCTGTGGCAATTGAAACACTTTACTTTGTTCTTGTAGAGTCCAGCATATGATCTTCTCTGCCTTAGGAACTTTCTTCTAGTTCTTTGCTGAAATTGCTTAGCCCTAAAGGAGATCATGGCTATCTGATAGTTGATACCCATCTACCTAAGATCATTTGGGTGAATGCATTTCAGATCTTCTTTAGAGAGTAGGAAGAAGTTTGCTTGTTCCTTAACAAAGGCTAAGTTTGAAGAGTAGGTTAGTGAAAAGGATGGTGAGGTTTGCTAATTCCATCTACTAAAAGATGGTGATGGCTAAGATTCAACAGTTGGAGATTCAGGATAGGTGATCATCTGTACTTGATGAGTCACCATAGGAATTTGGTAGGCTTGCAAGTGGAGTGGGAGTGAAAAGATTCATGAATAGGTGCCATAAGAGTTTATGACTTTAAGGGGTTTGAAGATCTTCCAAGTGATTCTTCATCTACATCCATTTCTATCTGATAGGCACTCAGAATGCCATATGCCTCCTCAAGAGTCATTGTCTTCAGATTCTTATTCATTGTCTTCAGATTGTTAGTTCTTCTGATGGACATAGTGTAAACTGCCCGTGTCTTAGGTAGGGACCTTAAGAACTTTCTGAGAACATCATTCTTCTCCATCTTCACTCCAGGTTCATTTAGATAGTCTAGCAGTTCGACATATGTAAGATATGTAGCAGTCATGGTTTCTCCCCTAGTGAAACCAAAGTTTTCAAATGTCTACTTTAAGACATCTCTTTTGTTCTCCTTTATGTCTTTAGTTCCTTCAAATCTGGCATTCGATGCTTCCCACAACTTCTACGCAGATGTGAATTTCTTGAAGCCGTGGATGATGTTGTTAGGTATGCTCATTCTAGTAAGTCAGAGAGCCTTTGAATCCACATCCATCTTCTTTAAATCTTCACCTGAGTACTTTGTGCGATCTTTGGGAATCATGACTCCATCTTCACCTGCAAATTGAACCATGGGTACATATGGTCCTTTCAAAATAGAGAGCCACAGTCTCAGATCTTGATTCCTTAGAAAATCTTCTATTCGGATTTTCCAAGTATCATAGTCAGGTGGTGTGAACATAGGGGGTTTGGTATAAGTTCCATTCTCCATGTCATGCTTACTTGAGATAGCTATAACACCCATTTTGAAAGGATAAAAGGGTATGAAGGAGTGTGGTGTTAGATACTTTGATCAAAAGAAAACAAGTGATTTGTTGAAAGTTGACTTCTAGCAAATCAAGAAGCTCTGATACCACTTATTGGATCGGGGTTATGATTAACAAGACTTTTCTATTTGATCAGAAGTTAACAAATGTGAAATCTAAGTTAACAACTTACTATCAAACATAAATATTTTGTGTAATGATTAGTACACAACTTGTTCTTTCAAAGTATTCACTTGACTTATCAAAATTGAGTTGAAAGAGTAATATTCAGCGGATACACAAGTGGATTAACGAAGCTTACCTATACTATACAAGTAAGAGGGTTTTACACCATAAAATCTAACATTAAGAATAAACTATCCGATGTTCATAATGTTGGACCCTAAAAAGATCATACATGCCAATTCAAGAGGTGGTTGAAGGTTGTTCTTGTTGGAATCTCCCACAAGTTCAAGAAGTAATGCGGGTGAAATAGAATAATAAAGACAAGCGTTGGCTATCCGCATTAGTCAATGCAAATGTGCAAAGAACAAATACAGTCAAGTATTTGTTCATTCGCATTAACTAATGCGGATAGGCAAAACAAATACGGTTAAGTATTTGTTCATCCATATTTACAAATGCGAAAGTGAAAAATCAAATGCGTTTAAGTACTTTCATCCGCATTAGTCCATGCGAATGACATACTTAACGCGGAAGCTTAATAGAAGATATGCTGATGAAGACAAACACATCCACATTAGTTAATGCGGATGAACAACAACAAATGCTGATTATCTTTTGTACTTAGACTAGTATTCTGATGTATAGTTGTCAGGGTAGTTTAGTCATTTTGTACAGGTTTTGTATCAGCCTATAAATAGAATAGTATACACTACTTGTGGAAGTTTTGATCTGTTGATAAAACCCTAACACACTTTGTATACTATTTTGTCAACATCAATATACATAGCATTTATTAGTATTTTCAACATTGAATGTTCTTTGATTTAGTATTTCCGCTACTTAATCATTGACTCAATTATCATATTTGATCCTAGTTGAGTTACATCAACTCAGATTCACATCAAGGACCCAATCAATTAGTATCAGAGCCTTGGCTCTTGAATTCGTCTCAAAATCAGTGCAGATCTTGAACTAAAATCGATTGAACTGATGATTGAGTTGTTTATTAGTAAGTTTTTGATACTTCTAATAAGCATTCATACTGAAAATACATGAACCTTCATCAACCAACGACGTTCTTCTGTTAGACAAACTTAAGAACACTGTTCGAGTGTTGATTCACAAACAATAACCAGACGAAACCTCTGAAAATCAATATATTAACTCAAAAATCAACTTAAAATTGACTCTACTATGAACTGTTCATAAAATCGACCTTACTGCTACAGTTGTTCACCGAAACCAAACAAGAATACCTGGACTTTGGATTGATTGAACATTTTGGACAAAAAGTTAACTTAATCAATATTCAATCGTTTAAAAACAGTTTATCATAATGGATTCTGCTAATTTTTTTGAACTTGGTCATGCATCTAAACCTCCAATGCTTAAACACAAATCAGAGTTTAAGCAGTGGAAATAAGGTTTAGAAATTACATTACAGGTGTGGATCCCAACTACTGGATATCAATCTGCAAAGAACCCTACATTCATGTGTCTCTCAATGCTGATAAAGCTGCTCAGTACAGAACTGCTAGAATTCCCATTGAGGACCCTAATCTAAATCTTGATGATGAGGAATACAAGAAAATCAAGATAGATCTTAGTGAACCTCAAGTCATTGAGGCATACAAGTTTCTATCTGAAACTCATTCTGTTGAAAATGCCTTTGTGACAAAAGGAAGATGATTTTCCGTCTTCAAGAGATCAAGCTAGAATTACTAGATTCATTGCTGCTTCACAACAAAGCAAACCATCATCTTCAACTCCAACTACTGCAACACCCACATGCATGCCTAATGATCAAAGATCTGAAGAGCAAAAGGCAACTTACAATGCCTTTGTTGCTAGTTTTGTGGCATATCTGGGAGGAAGACTCACTTTAGCATATCTGATTTAGGAAGATCTGGAAGAAATGGATCTAGATGATGTTGAAGAAATGGACTTGCAATGGCAGATGGTCATGATTGCAATGAGAGCCAATAAATTCTTTTGAAAAGCGAAGAAGCTGAGTCTGAATGAAAACACAAAACTTATATATGACAAATCCAAAGTAAAGTGTTTTAACTGTGGTGTGACTGGCCATTTCTCTAGGGAACGTAATGCTCCCAGAAGAAGCAACAAGAATTATCAAAGAACTCCATATGGTCAACCATCATCTCAACCCAATTCAAGCTTTCAATCAAGCAATCAACATCAACATCAACATCAGCATCAAAGCCAGCCTCAACTGATTCATCAAGCTCAAGGAAGCAATCAATAAACCTCTAATACACTTGTCATCAGATAAGATGGAGTTTGTGACTGGAGTCTATATGCACAGGAAGTCAAGCCTCAATTTCAGCATCATGCTCTTATTGCTCACATCAATGATGGTCCAACTCCAATGCCAACTGAGGTAAAATCCAATTTCTATACTGCTAAATGCATTCAAGAAGTACAGGGATACCGAGAACATAATCATAAGTTGGCTCTTTAAAATCAAAGAAGAAAAGGTCAAATCTAAAATGTTGAAACATGAGATGAAAAGTTTTGAAATTAAAATCAAATCACTTCTTTCAGATATTGAAAAACTCCATGGTGAAAAGTACACTCTCGCAGTTGAGAAAGAGAGGTTAACTTACTTGTTAACTAAAACCAAGGCTGAGCAATCAGCTTTTGAAGTGAAACTTGAAAAGTTTCAATTCTCTTCTGCTAAGCTGCAAGAGTTACTTGACTCACAGAAAGAACCAAAGATATGACTGGGATAGGATACAATTCTTGTCCTCCTCCATATAATGATAACTATATGGTTATGCCTGAGTCACTCACTCGATCTGATTCAACTGAACCTAAAGTTATTGAAACTATAACAATGGTTTCACAAATAACTAATCCTCAAAATAAACCAAGTGTTTATATTGAAACCAATAAGGACAAATCAAATTGGGTCACCCAATCAAAATCAAAGAGTGCTCATACAAACCTGTAGTTGTCAAGAAACCAAACAGTCCAGTCAAAGCCATTGTGCCATTTGTGAAATTCATCCTTGAAAATCTCAAGGTGATGAAGAATGCTGAAGTATGAGTGAAATCCTTTGCTGAAAGTAGATCTAATAGTGAGATCAAATCTCCAAAAAATTCAAGCAAATCAAAAAGGTTTCACTGAAGTTCAAAGGTAAAGCTACGGCTTCTCCATTATCCAAAGTAAAAACTCCCATTGTTCAAAAATCAAAAGTAAAAACTGAATCACAATCATCATCTAAGTACAAACAAGTGGTCGGTTTTGATATTTTCAGCAAAGAACATGTAGACCAATTTGAAAAGGAGTTAAATAAAGGTAAAAAAAAAGCAAAATTAGTCTCCAAAAACCAAGCACGGTAGAATTATGAAACAATCTACTAAAACCAAGAAGTCTGAAGTTGCTTCTTCATTGAAAACTAAATCTGAGGCTAATCTAAATTCTACTAAATCGCATGAAGCCTCCACTTCAAAATCAAAAGACAAACAAATGTACTGTGACACTTGTGAGATGTCTAATCACAATACAGATGAGTGTAATTTTAATCAATATTGCTCCATCTGTGACAAGAACAATCATCCAACCAAAAACTGTTATTTCAACAAGTATTGTTCTGTATGTGATATGACAAATCACAATACAATCGATTGTTTCTTTAAACAGAAAGGCTTGAAAATTCCACAAAACAAGCCTATTTCAACAATTTCAACTGACAAGGTGAAAAATAGAAGTCCAACACATATTAAACAATCATGGGTTTCAAATTTTGATGATAACTTCTATGATCAATGATAGTCAAAGAGTACCAAACAAAATCTTAATAATAATAAGAAACAATCACTGAATTCTTATCCAAGATTTAAAACAAAAGTTATTTCTGTAAAACTAAAATGTTCCCAATTTCTACATAGAAACCAGAATCAAAGATTTGAATACTCTTCTGACAGCTCAGTTGAAATTGATGAAATAAAAACAAAAAGGACTCCACAGAAATTCTTCAAAGCATCTTCCTCTAAATCACAACCAAGAGGAAAGTATCAAGAGGTTATAGTAATGGATAGAACTGGGCAACCCAAGACCATTATGGCTTGTGTTCCACATTCTAACTAGTTCTTTTATGCTTGTAGGATCGTCCATACAGGTCCAATAGCTTATGGTATGTGGACAGTAGATGCTCCTGACACATGACTAGAGATAGTTCCCTCTTTCATGACTTCAAGCATATACAAGGAACTACTATAGCATTTGGTGGAGATTCACAAGGTGGTAGAATTACAGGGGAAGGATCTGTGACGAATGGACTGCTGAGTTTTGAAAAAGGGAACTACTGTGAGCAACTGAACTTCAATCTCCTCAGCATGTCTCAGATCTATGACAAGAAATATTCAACTCACTTCACAGACACTTATTGCTACATTCTAAAACCAGGATTTCAAATTCCTGAAGAATGGGTTGTCGTGAAGACTCCGAGAAAGAATAATACCTATGTCTTGAACCTTAATTCTGCACAACTTTTAGAAGAAACATGTCTTTTGTCTAAAGCATCATTTGATGAGTCACAGCTCTGGTATAAATGTTTGGGACACACAAATTTCAAAAACATGAACAGATTGGTTAAAGGAAATCATGTGATTGGTTTACCTTAAAAAGAGTTTCATTTTGTTGACCACTGTTCTACGTGTCTCAAAGGGAAACAACATAAATCCTCCCATAAGCCAAAGCTTATGAACACAAACAATTCCCCATTGAAGTTGCTTCATATGGATCTCTTTGGACCAACTCATGTCATGAGTATTAGAAAGAAGCAATATTGTTTGGTGATCATTGATGACATTTATCGATTCATATGGTTCTTTCTACTTCATAAAAATGAAGCGTCCCATATAATAAAAGATTTTATCAAAAGAATTGAAAATCAACTTGATCAAAAAGTAAAATCAATCAGAAGTGATAATGGAACAAAATTCAAAAATGAAAATCTAAGTTCATTTTGCACGTAGAAAGGCATTGCTCATCAATTCAGTGTAGCTAGAACTCCTCAACAAAATGGGGTAGCTGAAAGAAGAAATAGAACATTAATTGAAGCAGCAAGAACAATGCTAGCCGATACTAAACTGCCAATTACCTTTTGGGCCGAAGCAGTCAATACATCGTGCTTTGTGCAAAATCGAACTTTGATAGTTAAAGAAAGCAACAGAACACCTTATGAACTTCTTTTTCATAGAAAACCATTTATTTGATTTTTCATGTCATTTGGTTGTCCTGTCTCAATATTAAACACCCGAGACCATTTAGGAAAGTTTGCTCCTAAGTTTGATGAGGGATTCTTTGTAGGTTATTCCCCTGTCTCAAAGGCTTTCGGAGTGTTTAATCCTAGATTAAACATTATTGATGAATCAACCAATGATCAATTCATTAAGCACTCTTTTCCTAAGTCGATAAATGGTCCCAATTGGTTGTTTGATATTGACTCATTTACAAGATCTTTTGATCAGTTTCATTTGTCAAATACAGGTAACCTACACTCAGCTGGATCTTTTGGAATAGTAGAAAGAAGAGATGACTTTCGAATGATTCCTCCTTCTTCTACTAATCAACTTGAAGAAGAAGTTCCATTGCAAGCTGATCCTATTAGACAAGAAGTACAAAATCAAAGTGTTTCAACTAAGGCTGGTCCTAGTACACTACCCACTCCTTCAGTAGAACCATCTATTGAAGTTAGAAATCCAGAATTAGCTTCTGTACCAGTTGAAACTAAAGGGAATGTAAATGATGAAAGTCTTCAAAGTGATGCTGAAGCTGAAACTAGTGAAGCATTTGATTACTTTCACAACTCTCCTACATCACAACATGAAGGTGCCTCTTACTAAGATGATCTGAATGTCTCCAATCTTGATTTATCCATTGCTGGTGACTCAATTCCAACACCAGGATACATAAGAATCATTCAAAGTCAAGCATCATTGGTGATCTAGATGAGCGGGTGATAAGAAGTAAGTCAAGTATTGCAAACATCTGTTTGTTTTTCTGCTTTTTGTGTCAAACAGTACCCAAGAATATAAAAGAGGCTCTTCAAGAAAACAGCTGGATCGAGGCAATGCAGGAAGAATTATTCCAGTTCAAGAAACAAGAAGTATGGCAGCTGGTAGACCTTCCCGAAGGACAATACCCTATCGGTACCAGATGGTTATACAGAAACAAGACTGATGACAAGGGCATTGTTATAAAAAAAAAGTCAAGATTGGTTGCACAGGGTTACACTAAAGAAGAAGGAATAGACTATGATGAGGTGTTTGCACCTGTTGCCAGATTAGAAGCTATAAGACTTTTTCATGTGTACTCGCATCTATGAAATTCACTATTTATCAAATCGATGTAAAGTGTGTTTCTTTATGGTAAAATCTCTGAAGAAGTCTATGTGAGTCAACCACCAGGCTTTGAGGACCTGGATTTCCCTTATAGGGTGTACAAGCTTGACAAAGCTTTGTATGGCCTACATCAAGCCCCACGAAAGTGGTATGAGACTCTCTCATCTTTCCTTCTTGCTCATGATGAGAGAGGAAAGATTGATCAGACTTTGTTCAGAAAAAGAAAAGAACATGAAATGTTGGTAGTCCAGATCTACGTGGATGATATTATTTTTGGATCAACAAACAAGCAACTTTGTAAGGATTTTCAAGATCTGATGCATTCCAAGTTCCAGATGAGTGCTATAGGGGAGCTCACATTCTTTTTAGGATTGCAAGTATAGTAGAAAGCGGATGGAATCTCCATCAATCAATCAAAATATATGGAATCCATGTTGAAGAAATTTCATTTTGCAGACTATCAGACTCCTATGGATACAAAAATGAAGATTGGTCCAGACTCAGATAGAAAATCAGTGGATCAGACTTACTATCGATCAATGATAGGGTCACTTATGTATCTAATAGCAAGTAGACCTGACATTATGTTTGGTGTATGTGTTTGTGTCAGATATCAAGCAGATCCCAAGGAATCTTATATGAATGCTGTGAAGAGAATATTCAAATATCTCAAGGGCAAGCCTACTCTTGGATTATGGTATCCAAAGGAAGGGGTCTCAACCTCTATGCATACACAGACAGTGACTACGGGGGATGCAACTTCAATCGGAAGTCCACTTCTGGAGGTTGTCAATTTCTTAGTCCTAGACTGGTCTCGTGATAGTGCAAGAAGCAGACGAATGTATCTGTTTCAACAGCAGAAGCTAAGTATATAGCAGCATCAGCCTGTTGCTCTCAAGTTCTCTGGATTCAAAACCAGATGCTTGATTATGGTTATAACTTCTCGCACACTATTTTCATAACAAACAATCTAGTTCAGCACCTAAAAACCAAACACATTGAAATTAGATATCACTTTTTGAGAGACTGTGCTGAAAAAGGATTAATCAAGTTGATACAGGTCCACACAGACAATCAATTAGCTGATTTGTTCACTAAGGCATTTGACTCTAGTCGGTTTTAATTCTTAGTCCAATCAATTGGCATGATTAATCTTGAGTAAAAAGCAAAATTTACAAAAACATTCAAATGTTATAGAAAAATACAAAAAGAAGTTATTTTTGTTGCAGAATATGTTTTTTACTCTAATTGGGAAATGATATAATTATAGTTGTTATATCATTCACTGTGCTTATTTCAAAATCTTGAAAGGCTGACATGACTTATTTGATATGCAGGTAGCTCATCTTGGAAAAGAAGATACATGCTATGATGAACTAAAGCTCATATTCAACTGTGAAATCTTCATCTCGAAGTATAAGTAAGTATTAGCTTATCCACGTGTGTGTGTGTGTGTGTAGTAACCTAAACACACTAGGTAATGATGCCTTATGAATCTCATTCACCCACATCAGTTTCTCCTCTGTTTTGCTAAGCAAAGATCTGGAGAAATAGGCACAAAGTGCTGATGTTATGATCCAAAAATATTCCTAATGTGGAACACATCCAACATGGATGAATTAATAAAATCAAAAGAATCCCAAAGAGGATCACCTTCCAAAGTGAAGTGCAAAAACAATCCCAATGTGGATCAAATAAATATAAGGATCAAAGTAAAAGAATCCCAATGAGGATCCTCCAACCTTAAAACAAAATGAGATTTCATAATTTAAATGACCTGGTCATGTAAGTTGTGAAAAAGTTCTACCATGCATTTCATGCGGGTGGTTGATCTTGTCATGCTTTTGAGTGTGAGGTACATGTTGAATATTTAATCCACTCAAAACATGATAAAGATCACTAGCATTAAAATATTAACCAAGCATGAGTTTAAGAGGACAAACATACCTACAATCAATATGTTCATAAGTATGTCTATTTTACTAACAATTGCTTGCACTTGTGAAAGGTAAGATTGATATGATCCCAAGTAAGGTATACTTCATCTTCATGTACAGATAAGAAAATCAAAAAATACCAAAAATATTCTCCTTTTAGTATTCAAAATTTTAAAACTATCTTTAATGTTTTAATCCCATATGGATATAAACTTTAAGGGGAGTAATTAAAATTTTAATTATTATGTACAGTTGTTGCTTTTCTTAAAAATTTATATAAAATCAAAAAAAAATGAATGTCTGTGTTGGTGTGGAAGTTATACCGTATTATCTCAGTATATGCAGAATTTTGGAAACACAAAAGTCCAAGATCAGTCAAATCTGGGAAATTTGTATCACACAGGGTGTATAATTTAATCAAAGCAAGAATTGACAATCCAAGCAACAGACACAACTTCATTAAAGTCAAAGCAACAGACATAACTTCAAAAAAGTCAAAGGATCAATGTAAAAATAGTCAAAACTATCGGCAACAAAAACATTAATTTTTGACAAGTTCAAAAATTTATACGAGTAAGAGTATTAGTTAATGCGGGTGAAGGTAACCCATGCATATAACCAATGCGGGTAATAGTTTTGTGCAAGAAAAATCAAAGTGAAACTAATGCGGACAGGTTAAGTCATCCACATTTGTTTCCAAACAAATACGTACAATAATTTCTGATGTATCAAGTAAACTTATGCGGACAAACTTTTGTTCTTCCGCATTTCCCTATGTGGATAAGTTTTGTTCTTCCATATTTCCAAAATGCGGTTGAACTGATCAATGCAGACAATGTTGTGTATTTGAATCAAAACTAAATCAAGTGCTCACACTCTTCTATCATGATAATTGTTTGAACCTCAGTTATTATGGATGGGTAATGCAAAGCATAAGAATACTAATATCCATTAGCATTAACTAATACGGTAGAAGTTTAAGAAATGTGGACAACTGAATTGTTCATCTGTATTTGTTGCAACAAAATTGCAAGTTCTAATGTAAATGCGGACAAGTCCAAATATTCTCTCGCATTTGTTACAGTGTCATGCTGGCAAGTTTTGTCTCTCCGCATTTTTAACAGTAAACAAATGCGAACAAGTCAAAACTTCCGCATTTGCTACAGTATAAAATTAAAAACCTCCGCATTTGTTCACACACTTGCAAAGTTTAAGAAAGTCATTAAGTCAACTATTTAAACATATTCATAAGAGTTATTTAATAATTTTCAAATTTGAGTGAACCTACAGTACGACGAGTGTTTTTCTCTTTGATCTTCATCAATCATCCAAACCTTCTCAAACCTTATGTATCGATTATTCATCAAACTCTATTTCATCTCTATTTTGATTCTTAGCCAAAGGATGAACAGGGGAATCAAAAATTGAAAATGTTGAAGTCAAATCCAATGTTTCAATGTAAATAGACGTTTGAAACGTAAAGATGATTGAAAATAAACACAAAAAATAACACAAATGGTTATTCATCACAAGATCAAGATAGGTCAAATTCCTATACAACAATAACCATTGAACTCTTAATTTTGACATGAGAAAGTCAAACATGATCTTTGGTGTATGATCTGATAATTGTTAGCTCATTACTAACACATGTGTCTCTTTTGCAGAATCTATGGCAAACCTCACTTGGAGTAAACTCCACAATGTCAGTGGATACCTTGATCTAGATATGCCTGAATCTGAAGGGTTAAGAGACATGATCAGATTCATCTCCACAACAAAAGTGGCACATGACATCATTATTAGACCCATCATCTATGAGAATTTCATTAGATCATTCTGGGGAATAGCTGAGGTAACTGAAGTAGATGGTATAAAGACTATATAAGGAAGGGTCTCTGATAATCACACATTAGTTATCACTGAACAAAATGGGAGACAGTGTCTATAGTTTGGGGATGATGCCAACTCTCCCCAAGAACTAGAAGAGGATGATATCATGACCTTCTTTGCCAACATTGCCTATGAAGGAGGTTTTGAAGGAAAACAAATAGTCAAAGGGTTAGTTGACTTATAATGGTGATTCCTGATACATCTATTCCAACATTGCCTGTCAAAAAGGAAGACTGGTTGAATGACATACCCATCTTTAAATCATCAACTATTTATGCCTTGTGCACTAACAGACAATTCAACATGTCTACTTATGTGTTCAATGGTCTAGTCTCAAAAATTCAGTAAGGAAAAAGACATATGTTCCTAATGTATCCACGGTTCATCCAATGCTTCATCAATGAAGCTTTTCCTAATGTTGTAGCAAAAGGCCCTGTGATGGACATTCCTCACTATAATGCCAAGTCTTACAAATATATCAAGAAAAGAGACCCAAGGAACTTCTATAGTAGAACTTTCTTTCCACTACTTCCATGGATGTTACATGTGTTCAACCCTAAAGAAGTTCAAGCTGAGGAAGATGTTCCTGATGTTGAGGAACAAGCACATAATGATGTTCCTGCTGATGTGCATGAATTTGTTGAAGAACAACTATAACACCCGAAAAATTTCAGCATGAAGAAAAGAAAAGAAAGCAAGGGAGAAAAAGAGAATTATTGTAAAAACAAGGGGTTAAAAGCGGGCAAGGGCCAAACTTGCCCATAATGGGTTCAAAAAGCCCATACTTTTCTCTCTCAAGCAAGAAATCTTAGGTGAAGTAAGAAGAAGAAGCTTCACCCGGTTTCAGAGAGAGAAAGTCTTCTAAAGGTAAGATTTTATGGTGTTCTTCTTAGTTTCAGTTGGGTTTTCAGCTTCTGGACTGATTTTTATGTATTTCCTTCATGTTTGGTTGCATGTTGTTACGTGTCTAGGTGCTAGAACTCAAGGTTGCACATGGGTTTGAAGAAGTCTTACTCGAAAGCAGTTAGAGGTGAGTTCTATATCCCCTCTTTTACATGTCTCTGCTTGATTAGGGCTGGTATGCATATTAAACTATCATTTTCTGCACAAACTATGTTTTTTCTATGAAATGTACGACTAAAAATGATAAATGTTTGTTTTATATGATTCTGTGATATTGTGTAGATGTATAGTAAGTTTTAAGTGTGTAACATGTTAGATCTATTCTATGTATATGTTAGATTGATGTTTTGGGACTGGGAAATACGTGTGATGCATTGCATGTGTTAGTCAAAGTGTCCGCTGTGGATGTTGGTCATCCGCTGTGGACACTGTCTGCTATGGACACTGTCCGCTATGGACACTGCCCGCTATGGACCTTGTAGGTGCGCTGTGAACACTTAGATATTTAGCCTGTCTGCTATGGACTTTGGCCATCCGCTATGGACTTTGGGCTGTCCGCTGTAGACCTTGACTGTCTGTTGTGGACACTTAGTAATTTAAGCCATCCGCTGTATACATCATTCATGCGTTGTGAACACGTACGATTTTTCTAAATTTTAGGAATAGAGTTTAAGTGTTAGGATCTATGTCTAATGGAAGTTTATGCTTGTTCTATGTTTCTAATGTTTCGTTTATCTTCTTATGGGCTGCTTGTTATGGATAATTATTGCCATTTCATGATACGTGATTTTAAGGTAATGCATATCTTACAAGTATTATTCATAATAAGTGGACATAAAGGAATAAAAGAAGGACAGTGAAACTTAATGAATGTTACCCCCGAGCCCTTATGATGAGTGAAAAGCCTTGCAAGCACAATGAATGGAGGTGCACGACCATGTTGTCATTAGCTCAACTGATGTGCGACTATTTCAGCCCATGAGGATGCGCATCCGGGGTCTAATCCTTGTGATTGACCAATGTATGATGAATGGGACCCGTAGTCATGAGCAGGCTTTGTGCCTAGCAGTGTGGGTCAACTGTCGATAGGTTAGCTACCATGATAAATGTTTGCCCATAGGGGTTCGGCATCTGTTGCTAACCAACAATGTAGGCTCTTGCTTTGTGCAATCCTAGTTAATGAAAGAGAAAGATAATGAAAGATAGAAGAATAATGAATCTCCTAATGATTGATTATGTATAATGATGAATGATCACCAAGCGAAGTTTAAAAAGTATATTTTCTATATTATCAAACTAGAACTCACTTAGTAATGTTGATTTTTAATATGCATATCAGTTGGCAGGTAATGATGTTGCTGGGGATGGCACGATGTTGAAGCTACCTGGAAAATAAAGACTGACATCCATGTCATGCTGAAAAGTTATTTTTGTTTTGAAATGCAACTAGATGTTCTTTGATGTATTTCTTGGCAAAAGTAATGGTTAATGCATGCTATAGTTTTTGTTAAATTATTCCGCTGCAACATTTTCTTATTTTAATAAATCTAAGTGTGTTTTAATATGAATGATGCTATGAGTGACCAACTGTGGGGTTTCTAGGATCCGGGCCTTACAACAACCAACTGCTCATTATCAACAAATTGTTGAAGAGCATGTTGATACAGCTGAGGAAGGACTAAGTCAAGTGTCACCACAGGTTGATGTAGGTGGTGATCTTCACACTATGCCTTCAGTTCAAGAAGCTGATTTTCCCTCTCCTTTCAGAGCATCACCTGTTCATTCTCCTCCTTTATCTCCTATCCACTCTCATCATGCATCTCCTATCCATTCATCACCGGAAGCTGCTGCTTCATTTGCAAAAACCGGTGAATCTACCAGTTCATAAGATAGGTCTGAATCATCTTCGGATGAGAAAGATCATCATCCTAATTTTCAAAGGCCTAAGAGACAAGTATGATCAGAGGCTGGTCCTTTAGAAAGCTATGCAGAATCTGAAGTGAACCGTCCTGATGCCAAGGATTAAATGATATCTGAGCTATTACTGAAGGTAGCCAGAATGGAAAAACTTCTGGATAGAAGGTTTTGCATTATAAGAGATAGACTCCTTGAGTTGGATGAGAAGGAGAAAGAACTAAAAGAATTAACAGCCAAATATCAGTCTGACAAAGAAGAAAAAGAAAAACAGATTGATAGACTTAAATCAGCCCTGGAATAGGCCAAACAAGAAAATAGTGGACTCTTAGATACTGCAACCATTCAAACTATTGCAATAGAAGAATAAGAGAGTCTCCTAGATGTCCAAACTGATATTATATATGATCTTCATAGATAGATAGAAGCTTTAACAAAAAGAGTTTCTGAACAAGAAATGTTGATCAAAATCAAAGAAGAACTGGCAAAAGACACGGATGAAAAGGGTGATGATGAAACTGATAAAGACAAAGAGGATGAGGCTAAAAAATAAGAAGAATCAAAAGAGGATGAAAGTGTCTCTTGTGCGAGCAGCGGTGATGATGATGACTCTCCACCATCAAAGAGACAGAGAATGATTGAAACCTTACAACAAGCTCAACACAGTGAGGTTAGGGATGAAGAGGAAAGCATGGCTATGGTTGTTTACACTGGTCAAACTCCTGAAGAAAGACTGGATGAAGAGTCTGAAATGAAAGAAATGATTGAAGACTTAGACATTTACTCTTCTGGAGAGTTCATTATTGATGAAGACTTCTGGGATTTCGTTAATGATCTTAGATCTCCAGTCAAACCAATTATGGTGATCCCTCCTAACCCAGTACCTCTAGAAGAAGAACTAAGCTTACAGCTTGTTCCTGCTATCTCACTGACTGATGATCAAAAGGAACTCATAATGAGGCTGTGTGAAGAGCTGAGAGAGAAAGAAGAAGCTGAAAAGCTTGAAAAACAAAAGAAGCAACTTAAAGTTGAAGCCTCTGTACCCTCTTCCTCTGGTCCTCGTATGCACACATACTCCAGAAAGAGGAAGTACTTATTAGAAAAGGCCAAAGGAAAACTGCCTATGGTAGAAGAGGATTAGCTTCAAAGAAACAAAAAGATGATCCAAGAAGCCTTGTTGCTATTGCCTAATTTCTTGATGAGCACAAGAAGGCTGAGGAACAACTAAAGAAGAAGACTGAGGTGATTATCCTTGAAGAAGGAGATATAGAAGGTGGATACCTGGAAAGCTTGATTGATGACCCTTTGATCAGGGGTAGTCCTGCAAAGGTTGAGTCAACTGTTAAAGAAATGGTGGAAAAGGCTCAAGCTGATGATCTTATGGTGAAAGCCATGTATTTGATCAACCACGGCTATGATCCTGATAAAGTTTTTAGGATGACATATGAGGGAATGGTTGAAGAAGTGAACAAAATGCACAAACTTCTTGACCCTACATATGTAACTGATTATGAAAAGAAGACGACCAGATCCCCAATCACAATCACTTCAACACAGTCTCAACAATCTCAAGAACCACAATCCTAATATCCTGATCCCTACAGCATGACATACTGTAACACTCGAAAATTTTAATAAAAAGAAAGGAAAAGAAAAGTATCTTGAAAGAAAAGAAAAGGAGCACAAGTGGAGGGGGTCAAAGTGTAAAAAGTACAAAACCTTATTATTTTAAGGTTTATATGAGTATGGCCGCCCATACACCTTTTCAACCTGCTGTTTTTTGACAAAAATCAAGAAGAAGAAAGAAGCTGAAGTTTTCTTTTAGTCTCAAGGAAGTTGAAGCTGAGTTTTCGCATTTGGTGAGTGTTTCCTTGTGTTTTGTTCGGTTTTGTTGGGTTTTCAACCTTAAAACTGATTTTTATGTGTTCTTCGTGCTTGGTTGTGTGTTTTGTTGTGTTTTTAGGTGTTGGACTCGTTGTGCCCTCAAGTTCGGTGGAGTTTTACTTGAAGGATGCTTTAGGTGAGTTCTAGATCCCCGGTTTTGTGTTTTCAAACTACTTTAGGGCTGAACATGCATGTAAAAATGTTTTACAACTTGTATGTATGATAACCGTATGTATGTTGTGTTTGGTTGGTTGTATTTCTTGGATTTATGCTTGTTTTATGTGCTTTGAATGATAGATTTAAGTTATGAGCATGTTAAAATGATGTTTGGGATAAGAAATAATTTAGAAACACGTATGTCTACTGCCCATGCACCCAAATAGGGCTCATGCACCTGAAATTTAGCTCAGATGCCTAAGTCCTTTCTTATGCTCCCAAACAGTACCTCATGCGCCTAGAAATTTTGCCCAGTAGTCTAAGTGTTGTTAATACGCCTGGATTTTTGCCCATGCACCTAAGTGGTATGCTCATGCCCTAATACTTTGCCCATGCCCCAGTAGAAGAAAAAGAAGCTGAAGTTTTCTTTTGGTCTTAAGGAAGTTGAAGCTGAGTTTTCACATTTGGTGAGTGTTTCCTTGTGTTTTGTTCAGTTTTGTTGTGTTTTTTGTGTTTTTAGGTGTTGGACTCGTTGTGCCCTCAAGTTCGGTGGAGTTTCACTTGAAGGCTGCTTTAGGTGAGTTCTAGATCCCCGTTATGTGTTTTTATACTTCCTGAAAATGCATGTAAAAATGTCTTACAACTTGTATGTATGACACCGTATGTATGTTGTGTTTGTTTTGTATTTCTTGGATCTATGCTTGTTTTAGGTACTTTGAATGATAGATTTAAGTTATGAGCATGTTAGAATGATGTTGCGACTAGAATAATTTAGAAACATGTATGTCTGCTGCCCATGCGCCCAAATAGGGCTCATGCGCTTGAAATTTAGCTCAGACGCCTAAGTCCTTTCTTATGCGCCCAAACAGTACCTCATGCGCCTAGAAATTTTGCCCAGTAGTCTAAGTGTTGTTAATTCGCTTGGATTTTTGCCCATGCGCCTAAGTGGTAGGCTCATGCGCCTGATACTTAGTGAAAAGACTAAGTTCCACCCCATGCGCCCCAATAGTTCCCATGTGCCCACTGCCCAAATCCCTAAGTGTACCTCATCCAGAATACTATCCATGTGCCCAGAAAATTTCTCATACGCCTTAGTGTTAGTTCAGGCGCCTAACTTTTCCTTGCGCCTAAGTGTTGGTGCACCCGCATAGTGCTCATGCGCCTGCATAGTGCTCATGCGCCTAAATGCCTTAGAAAATTTCTGAGATTTTGAGAAATAGAAATTTGAAGGGCTCTGGGATGTTTTGATGGTTATATGTGTTGATGTTATGCTTGTTTATGGCCTGTTTTTATGTTCCATATTACGTATTATTACGTGACTTAACGTGGTGTGTTTACGATCATATATGTAAAGTATTATCATAAATGAAGCGAAAGATTAATGATAATGAAAAGTGGAACTTAACGAATGAATGAAAGTCTTGCAAGCAAATTAAATGGAGGTGCACGACCATGTTGTCGTTAGCTCAACTGTGTACGGTTTAGCTAACCCGAAGGATGCACACAGGGTTCATCTTTGAGATTGACGGGACCCTTGTGGCATGCCCTAGGTACTGGGTCAGGCTTCATGCGCAATGTTAGGGGTCTATTTATAGACCTCGGCCCAGTACCCGCTTCGTGCACAATGTTCGGGGTATTGCACATTGGTCTGGTAGAAAGTGAAAGATAATGATAAAAGTACGAAATGAAAGAGAAGAATGATGAAAGATAATAATGAATATTATCTTGTTGTATGTATGATGTGTGATCACGTACGGAAGTAACAGATTTATGAAAAGGAAGTATTTTAAGAAAATGATATTTTATATATTTAAACAAAGGACTTTAAATTCTAAAAACTAGAACTCACTCAGCAATGCTGACTTTTATGCATTTTCAGTTGGCAGGTAATTTGTTGCTAGGATGGCACACGGGGGAAAGCTACTTGGCGGGCAAGACTGGCATCCATTCATGTATGATAATTACGTTGTTTTGTAATGCAACTAGACGTTTCTTTTGTAACTCCTATTATACATTGATGTATTATTTGGCAACATTAAATATTAATGCAATGAATGGTTTTTGGTAATTTAATCCGTTGTGATGTTTTAATTAAATGTACGTATTTTTATGTAAATAATGTTGTGGTTGACCAACTGTGAGGTTTCCGGGAACGGGGCCTTACAAGTTGGTATTAAAGCCAAAGTTTAAGAGAAATGGGTAAAAATATTTTCGAAACCTAAACTTAAACTGAGAATGGGACCGAATGGAAGGATGCCAGCCCAAGTAGCTTTGTGCCATCAAGTATTTCTTTTCTTAAATATTAACCGGTATTATGTGTGTGTACTATCTGATTTATGTACTCTTAGTAGATTTGGATACTAATGTAGTCAGGATAGGAAATGCTTGGGGGATGAAGAGTAAAGTAAGTGGGTAATCACAACTGGCCACTGTAATTAGGGACTTACTACTGGGAGAAGAGGGGAAGATAGAGATCATGGTGAAGGGGAGCAACCAAACAATAAGATGGCAGCCTCTAGTGATGAGGAGGAGGTGGTAGTGCGGGAGACTGCGAAGGGTGCAGCTATGGGGCTTTCCAGCGATGCAAACCCCTAACTTTTGATGGCAATGGTAATGCTGCTGCTGCTCACCGCTGGGTGAGAGAAATGGAGGCGCTGCTGGAGATTAGTGAGTGTAGGGAGGACCAAAGGTAAAGTTCGCCACTCACTCATTTATAGACTCGGCTTTATGTTGGTGGGACAATATTGTCCAAGCCGAGGGCAGCAGGGCCATTGGAAAGATAAGGTGGGAAGAATTGAAGAAGATGGTGATTGAGGAATTATGTCCTCACCGAGAGCTCGACAAGATAGAGAGGGAGTTCCTGCAGTTAGAAGCGGGGACCATGACCCATCAGCAGTACACCACAAAGTTTAACGAGATGGCAAGGCTGGTGCCAGACCAGGTTACGCTGTTGTCGAGAAAGATCAAGAGGTATATTTAAGGATTGCCAGTGGATATTCGTAGGCACCTAATTATTTCCCGGCCGAGTACGTTTAGATCGGCAGTGGATCTGGCAGAGAGACTCTATGATGAGAGGGAAACGGCTATGGTAGAGGTGAGAAAGGCGGGTAGCGGTGACAGGAACTAGAGTGGAAAGCGGTTTGGACGTGGTGGTTTCACTCCAAACAACAAGAGGACAAGGGTGGATGTCCGAAGGGTGGTGTCATCAAGCTCGGGGATGAAGAAGTGTGGCAAATGTGGAAAGGAGCACACTGGGGAGTGCAGGTGGGGATCGAATGTATGCTTCAAGTGTGGAAGTTCTGGTCATTTGGTAAGGGATTGTAGGGTGTTAAGGTGCTATAACTGTGGTGAAGAAGGTCATGTGAATAGGGATTGCAAGAAGCCGAGGGCGATGAGTTCTAGGGCGAAGAAGAGGACGGAGAATGGAAGATAGAGGGCAAGTGCAAGAGCATTCACGATGACCCGGGAGGAGGCTAGGGTGGACCCCGATGTCGTGTCAGGTATGTTTCTAGTAAACCAAACTTATGCCTCTGTATTATTTGATTCTAGTGCTAGTAAGAGTTTCATTTCTACTGCTTTCTGTGCGAAGTTGCCTATTAGTAGTAGAAGTATTGATGAGCCTTTCGATGTAGAAACTGCTATTGGTAAGTCTACTAGAATTTCTAAAATGATAGAGGATTATGACATAGAACTAGAAGGCCATGGGTTCTCTGCTAAACTATTTTTAATGCCCCTAGAAGGATTTGATGTAGTTCTAGGGATGGATTGGTTAGCAGCCTATGAGGCAAATATTGTGTGTCGTAAGAAGAAGATTCGATTAACTACGCCCGATGGAAGTTCGGTAACGGTCTACGGTGATCGAGTTACTATGGTCCCGAAGGTGATTTGATGTTAGTGGCCGAAAAGTTCATGAAACGGGGATGTAGTTCCTCCCTGGCTTATGTGAAGGACGTGGATACGTCAGTACCCCAATTGTCCAACGTACCAGTTGTGCGTGACTTTCCAGAAGTGTTCCCAGAAGATTTACCGGGTGTGCCACCGGACCGCGAAATCGAGTTTCAGATCGATTTGATACCTGGTGCTCAGCCTGTTGCCAAAGCACCATATTGATTAGCTCCATCCGAGATGAAGGAACTGATGGTGCAGCTACAGGAGTTGTTGGACAAAGGGTTCATCTGACCGAGCATCTCTCCCAGGGGTGCTCTGGTCTTGTTTGTAAAGAAGAAAGATGGTAGTATGAGGATATGCATTGACTACCGTGGGTTAAACAAGTTAACGGTGAAGAACCGATATCCACTACCTAGAATTGATGACTTGTTTGACCAGCTCCAAGGTGTCAGTTGGTTCTCAAGAATAGACCTTCGATCTAGTTACCATCAGTTGAAGGTGAAGGAGCAAGATATTCCTAAGACTGCTTTTCGCACGCGTTATGGACACTACGAGTTTCTCGTTATGTCTTTTGGTCTAACTAACGCGCCAGTTGCTTTTATGGATTTGATGAACCAAGTGTGTCGGCCAATGTTAGATAAATCGGTGATTGTGTTTATTGATGATATCATGATTTATTCGAAGAGCGAAGAAGAACATGCCGGTCACATACGTGAAGTATTGGAGACTCTTAGAAGAGAGAAGTTGTATGCTAAATTCTCTAAGTGCGCTTTCTGGTTGCGCGAAGTTCAATTTTTGGGTCATGTGGTAAATTCTAAAGGAATCATGGTAGACCCGGCAAAGGTTGACGTAGTGATGCAATAGAAGTCTCCAAATACGCCATCCGAGATTCGCAGTTTCTTGGGTTTGGCGGGTTACTACCGGAGATTTATCCAAGAGTTTTCCAAGATAGCCTCACCATTGACCAAGTTGACCCGCAAGGATGTAAAGTTTGTATGGGGTCTGGAACAAGAGGATTCTTTTGAGGAGTTAAAAATGAGATTGACTCAAGCTCCTGTCTTGATGTTGCCCGAAGGGAACGAAGACTTAGTGGTCTATTAAGATGCTTCATATTTAGGATTGGGTTACGTCCTAATGCAGAGGGGAAGAGTAACAGCCTACGCATCCCGACAGTTGAAAATCCACGAGGCTAATTACCATATTCATGACTTGGAGCTAGCGGCTGTGGTCTTTGCACAGAAGATTTGGAGACACTACTTGTACGGGACGAAGTGCACTATCTTCACTAACCATAAGAGCTTGAAATACTTCTTTGAGCCGAAGAACCTCAATATAAGGAAAAGGAGGTGGCTGGAATTGATCCAGGATTATGATTGTGAGATCAACGATCATCTGGGCAAGGCCAACCTAGTGGCAGACGCCCTTAGCCGAAAAGAGAGACCGGAGCCAACCCGGGTGAAAGCTTACCAGTTGATTATGACCTCTGATGTGATGACACAGATCAAGGAGTTCCAAGATGAGGCATTGAAAGAAGATCTCCTTAACTCTAAAAGGATGAGAGGTCTAGTCACGGAGTTGGGTGAAAATACTCATGAATTTAGAACCCACTTCGGGCGGATGTGGATCCCTCGTTATGGAGGCTTACGGGAGCGGATCATGGATGAAGCTCATAAGATACGATACTCCATTCATCCCGGTTCTACCAAGTTGTATCATGATATGAAGAAAGATTACTGGTGGTCGGTTATGAAGCGTGATGTGACGGAGTATGTGAGTAAGTGCCTTACTTGCTTGCAAGTGAAGGCAGAGCATCAGAAGCCATACGGGAAGATCCAACTTCTGGATATACCCGAGTGGAAATGGGAGCACCTCACAATGGACTTCATTACGAAGTTACCGTGTACGGCAAGAGGGTATGATGCCATATGGGTGATAGACCGTTTGACGAAGAGTGCTCATTTTCTGCCTATCCGAGACGTATTCATCTGAGAGGTTGGCAGATCTATTCATTAAGGAGATTGTAGCTCATCATGGTGTACCGGTGTCTATCGTGTCGGACCGGAATACTCGGTTTACATCCAATTTTTGGAAGAGGTTTCATGATGTAATGGGCACGAGGTTGCATATCAGTACAGCTTACCATCCCCAGACAGATGGTCAGTCCGAGAGGACGATCCAAACACTTGAGGATATGCTCCGTGCATGCGTGATCGACTTTGGAGGAAGTTAGGATGAACACTTACCATTAGCTGAATTCTCATATAACAACAGTTATCATGCCAGTATTGGCATGCCACCATATGAGATGCTATATGGTAGAAGGTAGAATGCCCGTGTGTTGGGGAGACATCAGACAGAAAGAGCTGGGCAGTATTGAAGTGATTGAGGCTACGACTGAGAAATTGGAGAAGATCAAGGCCTTCATGAAGGCGGCAAAAGATATGCAAAAGTCGTATGCCGACAAGAGGCATAGACCGATTGAATTCAATGTGGGTGACAGGGTCATGTTGAAGGTCTCGCCTTGGAAAGGAATCATCCGGTTTAGGAGGTGGGGTAAGTTCAGTCCAAGGTACATAGGACCTTTCCAAATTGTTGCACGAGTAGAAGAGGTGGCCTATCGATTGGAGCTACATGATGAGTTAAGTGGAATACATCTAACATTCCATGTATCTCATCTGAGAAAATGCCTAGCTAATGAAGACATGATTGTACCACTAGAAGACATTGAAGTGGATGAACGGCTCAACTATGTAGAGCAACCGGTGGCAATCATTGACCAAAAAGAGAAGAGGTTACAAAATAAAATGGTTCCACTGGTGTGAGTGCAGTGGAAGCATAGGAAGGGATCTGAGTCTATGTGGGAGACTGAGGAAGAGATGAGACAACATTACCCATAACTGTTTGAAGAATGACAGGTTTCGGGGACGAAACCTCTATAAGGGGGGTGGACTTGTAACACCTGAAAATTTTAATAAAAGAAAGGAAAAGAAAAGTATCTTGAAAGAAAAGAAAAGAAGCACAAGTGGGGGGGCCAAAGTGTAAAAAGTACAGAACCTTATTATTTTAAGGTTTATATGGGTATGGCCACCCATACACCTTTTTAACCTACTGCTTTTCAATAGAGATCAAGAAGAAGAAAGAAGCTGAAGTTTTCTTTTGGTCTTAAGGAAGTTGAAGCTGAGTTTTCACATTTGGTGAGTGTTTCCTTGTGTTTTGTTCAGTTTTGTTGTGTTTTGTTGTGTTTTTAGGTGTTGGACTCGTTGTGCCCTCAAGTTCGGTGGAGTTTCACTTGAAGGCTGCTTTAGGTGAGTTCTAGATCCCCGGTTATGTGTTTTTATACTTCTTTGGGGCTGAAAATGCATGTAAAAATGTCTTACAACTTGTATGTATGACAACCGTATGTATGTTGTGTTTGGTTGGTTGTATTTCTTGGATCTATGCTTGTTTTAGGTACTTTGAATGATAGATTTAAGTTATGAGCATGTTAGAATGATGTTTGCGACTAGAAATAATTTAGAAACATGTATGTCTGCTGCCCATGCGCCCAAATAGGGCTCATGCGCTTGAAATTTAGCTCAGACGCCTAAGTCCTTTCTTATGCGCCCAAACAGTACCTCATGCGCCTAGAAATTTTGCCCAGTAGTCTAAGTGTTGTTAATTCGCTTGGATTTTTGCCCATGCGCCTAAGTGGTAGGCTCATGCGCCTGATACTTAGTGAAAAAGACTAAGTTCCACCCCATGCGCCCCAATAGTTCCCATGTGCCCACTGCCCAAATCCCTAAGTGTACCTCATCCAGAATACTATCCATGTGCCCAGAAAATTTCTCATACGCCTTAGTGTTAGTTCAGGCGCCTAACTTTTCCTTGCGCCTAAGTGTTGGTGCACCCGCATAGTGCTCATGCGCCTGCATAGTGCTCATGCGCCTAAATGCCTTAGAAAATTTCTGAGATTTTGAGAAATAGAAATATTAAGGGTTAAGCTCTGGGATGTTTTAGTGGTTATATGTGTTGATGTTATGCTTGTTTATGGCCTGTTTTTATGTTCCATATTACGTATTATTACGTGACTTAACGTGGTGTGTTTACGATCATATATGTAAAGTATTATCATAAATGAAGCGAAAGATTAATGATAATGAAAAGTGGAACTTAACGAATGAATGAAAGTCTTGCAAGCAAATAAAATGGAGGTGCACGACCATGTTGTCGTTAGCTCAACTGTGTGCGGTTTAGCTAACCCGAAGGATGCACAGAGGGTCAATCTTTGAGATTGACGGGACCCTTATGGCATGCCCTAGGTACTGGGTCAGGCTTCGTGCGTAATGTTAGGGGTCTATTTATAGACCTCGGCCAAGTACCTGCTTTGTGTACAATGTTCGGGGTATTGCACATTGGTCTGGTAGAAAGTGAAAGATAATGATAAAAGTACGAAATGAAAGAGAAGAATGATGAAAGATAGTAATGAATATTATCTTGTTGTTCGTATGATGTGTGATCACGTACTGAAGTAACGGATTTATGAAAAGGAAGTATTTTAAGAAAATGATATTTTATATATTTAAACAAGGGACTTTAAATTCTAAAAACTAGAACTCACTCAGCAACGCTAACTTTTATGCATTTTCAGTTGGCAGGTAATTTGTTGCTGGGATGGCACGCGGGGGAAATCTACTTGGCCTGCAAGACTGGCATCCATTCGTGCATGATAATTATGTTGTTTTGTAATGCAACTAAACGTTCTTTTTATAACTCCTATTATACATTGATGTATTATTTGGTAACATTAGATAATAATGCAATGAATGGTTTTTGGTAATTTAATCCGCTATGATGTTTTAGTTAAATGTACGTAATTTTATGTAAATAATATTGTGGTTGACCAACTGTGAGGTTTCCGGGAATGGGGCCTTACGCAGACAGGGAAATGAAGGATTATCTATCTGCTCAAGGATTCACTAGAAGAAGACCGGGTAATATAAAGACAAATTCCCTTAGAGCTGCAATTCTCAAAATAGTCAAATACAAGAAAGAAAGATTGATGGCTATTGAAGAAGAGGTTGCAGGGAGGAAACCCAGATCTAGAACTTCAGCTCAGGATGTCCAACTCACTACCAAAGACCATGATGTCTTGGTGCCCATGCTACACAGAAATCCTAAATGGTTTACTGAACCCTCTCAATTGCAACTGCATGAAGGGTTAACCACTTTAGAGATGATTAAGGGTGTGCCTGCTCCAGAAGGCAAGATGGATGTTAAAATTATTGCCTGGAAGTATGACTGTGATCGGAACATGTTTATGGTGAAAAGGATCTCAAGGCTTGTTCAGTTCTTCATAGAGTATACTGCTCTGGTGAACTCCCTGCAGATTCATGATCTTAAAGAACTAGCTGAGCTTGAATTAATTAATCATCATGCCATGTATAGAGGATATGTGTTTGAAGAAATACTGAGAATGTTTAAGAAAACAAACAACTTCAAATCTCTAAAAGCAATATGCATAAGGAAAGACAAATCTTTTTGTAATCCTCTTGAAAAGAAGAAGAAGAAAGAAATTGAAGAGTTGGTATTTCCAGAGTTGAATGTAAAACCAACAGAATCATTAAAAAGAAAGATGGTTGCTGGAACCCAAAAGTCAAAGCCAATCTCAAATGTGTTTTATGATGAAAAGACTTATGAGTTGGTCATTGAAAGAAAATAGGGAGGAAAGGAAGGATCTGGCATACGGCTATTCAGTGGATATGAGGTGAGATTGTTAGATGAATCCTATATCCACTATATATTTACAAGACACTTCAAAGAAATAGATAATAAGCTTAGAGAAGATGATATGTATTTCTTTTTGAAATGTATCAAAATTTTGAAGATAGCCTATGATAGAATCAATAAAAGAAAGAACAAAGAAGAAGAAAGAAAGTTCCTCTCCAATCGGGAAACAAAATGAAGTTGGAAGTAGATGTTGATGGTTCATTGTTAATTCACAGAGATGGGCTTTCCACTCTATCTGTGTGGGAACCCATATCTCTAAGACAGATGCCTATTCACAATATGAGCTAAATTAAGATTCATGTCCTTAACTAAGATAAAATGAATGAGGCTAGAGACTTCTCAAACATGATCAAAGCTATTTTAGATCCTTCTCTGGTTGAACCTCAACCATCTACCAAGACTGAACAAGCACCAACTCCATCAACAGTCCAAGAAAAGAAAACACCTGCTCTTGAAGAACCACCAAAATCTTCACAACCTCCACCATCCTAAAACCCTTGAAATACACAGGCTGTATAATCCTTAAGAGGAGTATTATTGGACCCTGAAAGGATCATACATGCCAATTCAAGAGGTGGTTGAAGGTTATTCTGGTTAGAATCTCCCACAAGTCCAAAAGGTAATGCGGGTGAAATAGAAGAATAAAGACAAGTGTTGGCTATCCGTATTACTCAATGCGGATGTGTAAAGAACAAATACAGTCAAGTATTTGTTCATCTATATTAACTAATGCGGATATGAAAAACAAATATGGTTAAGTATTTGTTCATCCACATTTACAAATGCAGAAGTGAAGAATCAAATACGCTTAAGTATTTTTTTCATCCGCATTAGTCCATTCGAGTGACATACTTAATGCGGAAGCTCAATAGAAGATATGTTTATGAAGACACATCCACATTAGTTAATGCGGATGAACATAACAAATGCTGACTATCTTTTGTACTTAGACTAGTATTCTGATGTATAGTTGTCAGGGTAGTTTAGTCATTTTGTACATGCATTGTATCAGCCTATAAATAGAATAGTATACACTACTTATGGAAGTTTCAATCTGTTGAAAAAACCCGAGCACACTTTGTATACTGTTTTGACAACATCAATATACAAAGCATTTATTAATATTTTCAGCATTAAATGTTCTTTGATTTAGTATTTCTTCTACTTAATCATTTACTCAATCATCATATTTGATCATAGTTGAGTTACATCAACTCAGATTCACATCAAGGATCCAATCACATAATGTACAACAAGACAGATAATCGGCACATCAACGTTAGACAGCTTCTATATTATGTTGTCTCAAAAAGGTAGAACACAATAGCCATCAATACAAACAGTCTTATCTTGTGTATTATATCTATGTATGTATGTACGTACATATTTACATAGGTACTTACGTATGTAGGTACGTATGTAAGTACGTAGGTAAGTACGTATGTAGGTACGTATGTATGTCCGTATGTAGGTACGTATGTTGGTATGTATGTATGTACTTATGCATGTACGTATGAATGTACGTATGCATGTAGGTACATATGTATGTATGTATGTATGTATGCATGTATGTATGTATGTATGTATGTATGTGTGTGTATGTATATATGCATGTATGTATGTATGGGTAAGGCCCCGTTCTTGGAGACCTCACAGTTGGACATTCACAGCACTATTCATGATCCATTTCATAAATTTATTATCACGATGCAGCGGAATTTAAACATTTAAAAGCCATTCATTAATTTGTAAATGCTGTTGCTAAGTAATACATGTTTGGTACAGTTACAAAAGATCATTAGTTTGCATTACAAAACAACAATGTTATATTCATGAATGGATGTCAGCCTTGTCCCGACGAGTAGCCTCCCCGAGTGCCATCCTCAGCAAAATTACCTGCCAACTGAAAACGCATAAAACTCAGCTTTGCTGAGTGAGTTCTAGTTTTAAAATCATAAAAATATCTTGATAGATTTGTATACAAAATACTTCTTAAAGAAAATATCTTATCTTTCTTTCGGATGTGATCACACATCATACATACAAATCATAACCATTACATTATCACCATTCTCTTTCTTGCTTATTATTATTATCTTTCACTGTCGATATGGACCAAAGTGCTATACCCCCCATAAAATGCGCATAAACCTGGTACTGGGCCTTGAAGTCTATAAATAGACTCCATCCGTGGTGCACATATGCTGGCAACAATACTGGGGCAACAACAATGGTCCCCTCAATCTTAAAGATTGACCCTGTGTACATCCTTTAGGTTAGCTAAACCGTACACAGTTGAGCTAACGACAACATGGTCGTGCACCTCCTGTAAATTTTTACTTGCAAGTCTTTTACTTTTTAAGTTCCACTTTTCGTTAATATTAATCTTTCACTAGATTAATAATACTTCATAATTACGAACAAACCACATAAGGCCACATAATAGTATCATAATAGGCACATAAGGGCAGCCCACATCATGCATAAGATAACCAATTAAAAGCATCAAGTCAACCGTGGTCAAATTCTAATTTCTGATCTTCCAAAATTCCAGAAAATTTCTTAAGTCCTAAAGAAATGCTGATGAACAGAACCAATGCGGATGAACAACTTGCAAATGCGGATGAACAAAACTAATGCGGATAAACACTTGCAAATGCGGATGAATAACTTGCAATGCGGATGAATAAAACTAATGCGGAAGAACACTTAGGCTGAATTTAGGCAAATGCGGCTGAACAAAGGTGAATGCGGGTGAACAAAACACTTAGGCAATTATCACGGTGTAAATGCGTATGAACCATCAGACCTGTAAATGAGACTTATGCTATAACCAGTTCTAAAACCTCATTTTCATACATTCTTAACATCGATCTATTATGCTAAACTCTTAGAACAAGCTTACAACCACATAAAACATAGAAATTCATACATATACATAAGCAGACAACATACACGACGGTTGTAAAACATTTTAAATGCATTTTCAGCCCCAAAGAAGTTTAAAAACAGAGAATCGGGGTCCTAGAACTCACCTATTGCAGCAAACAAGTGAATCTCCTCCCAACTTGCGAGCACAAGAGTTTAAACACCTAGAACAAGCCAAAACAAACACCAAACACCAAAAACACATAGAAATCAGTTTCTAAGGTTGAAACCTCACAGAAACCGAACCAATTAATCACAAAAACCTACTAACCTTGAAGATTCTTCTCCTTCTTCACAATTCGACCGAGAGAAAACACAAAACCCAGCTTTCTTTCTTTTCTTCTTCGGAAAGCAGCAGCAGGAAGAGCATGGGCGACCATGTTCTTTATACACCCACTTTTGACTTTTGTACTATTTTACACTTTTCACCCTTCAACTTTGGCCTTATAAAAATTTAGGTGTTACAAGTCTACCCCCCTTAAAGAGGTTTCGTCCCCGAAACCTATCATTCTTCAAATAACTGAGGGTAGCGCTGCCTCACTTCTTCACTCCGTACAAGCGGAACCACTTTATTTCTCAATCTTTTCTCCTTCCTGTCTATGATGGCCACTAGTTGCTCCACATAGTAGAGTCTTTCATCCACTTTGATATCCTCCAGTGGCACAATCATATCTTCATTGGTTAAGCATTTTCTCAGATGAGATACATGAAACGTCGGGTGAATCCCACTCAACTCATCGGGCAATTCTAGACGATAGGCCACCTCTCCTACTCGTGCAATGATTCGGAAAGGCCCTATGTATCTCGGACTCAACTTGCCCCTCTTCCGGAATCGGATGATCCCTTTCAAGGCGAGACCTTTAACATAACTTTATCACCCACGTTGAACACGATGGGTCTACGCCTCTTATCGGCATACGACTTCTGTCTATCCTTCGCCGCCTTAATAAAGGCTTTGATCTTTTCCAGCTTCTCAATCGTAGCCTCAATCACCTCGATGCTTCCAATTCTTTCTGCCCAATGTCTCCCCAACACACGGGCGTTCTACACCTCCTACCGTACAGCATCTCGTATGGTGGCATACCAATGCTGGCATGATAACTGTTGTTGTACGAGAACTCAGCCAACGGTAGGTGATCATCCCAACTCCCTCCAAAGTCGATCACACATGCCCGGAGCATATCCTCGAGCGTCTGAATCGTCTGCTCAGACTGACCATCTGTCTGAGGATGGTAAGCCGTGCTAATGTGTAGTCTCGTCCCCATGGCATCATGGAATCTCTTTCAAAACTTCGATGTGAATCGGGTGTCACGATCTGACACAATAAACACCGGCACACCATGGCGAGCTACAATCTCTTTGATGAACAGGTCTGCCAGTCTCTTGGAGGAATACGTCTTGTGGATCGGTAGGAAGTGAGCACTCTTTGTTAGACGATCAACTATCACCCATATGGTATCATACCCCCTCGCCGTACGGGGTAGCTTCGTGATGAAATCCATGGTGATGTGCTGCTACTTCCACTTGGGTATATCCAATGGTTGAATCTTCCCGTATGGCTTTTGATGCTCTGCCTTCACTTGCAAGCAAGTAAGGCACTTACTCACATACTCTACCACGTCACGTTTCATACCTGGCCACCAGTAGTCTTTCTTCATGTCTTGATACATCTTGGTAGCACCGGGATGTATGGAGTATCGAGCCTTATGAGCTTCATCCATAATTCACCCACGTAGATTCCCATATCGAGGAATCCACATTCGCCCAAAGTGGGTTTTAACACCGTGGGTATTCTCCCCCAATTCTGCAACTAGACCTCTCATTCGTTCGGAGTTGAGGTGATCTTCTTTTAACGCCTCACTTTGAAACTCTTTAACTTGCGTCATCACATTTGAGGTCATCACCAACTGATACGACATCACCCAAATCGGCTCGGGTCTCTCCTTCAGGCTAAGGGCGTCGGCCATTACGTTTGCCTTGCCTGGCTGGTAATGGATCTCACAATCATAATCCTTAATCAGCTCTAACCACCTCCTTTGCCTCATGTTGAGATCTTTCTGCTCGAAAAAATATTTTAAGCTCTTGTGATCCGTGAAGATTGTGCACTTGGTCCCGTATAAATAGTGCCTCCAGATCTTCAACGCAAAGACCACTGCAGCCAATTCTAAATCATGAGTGGGGTAATTAACTTCCTGGATCTTTAACTGTCAGGATGCGTAAGCTATCACTCGTCCACGTTGCATTAGCATGCAACCTAGTCCCGAATAAGATGCATCTGAATACACCACTAAGTCTTCACTTCCTTCGGGTAATGTCAAAACAGGAGCTTGAGTTAATCTTGCCTTTAACTCCTCAAAAGCATCCTCCTGTTCTCATCCCCACACAAACTTCACATCCTTGCGTGTCAACTTAGTCAAAGGTGAGGCTATCTTGGAAAAGTCTTGGATAAACCTTCGGTAGTAACCCACCAAACCCAAGAAACTGCGAATCTCGGATGGTATCTTTAGAGACTTCCATTGCATTACCTCCTCAACCTTTGCCGGGTCCACCATAATTCCTTCGGTATTCACCACATGACCTAGAAATTAAACTTCTCGCAGCCAAAAAGTACACTTAGAGAATTTAGCATACAACTTCTCCTTTCTAAGTGTCTCCAACACTTCACGTAGGTGGCCGGCATGTTCTTCTTTGCTCTTCAAATAAATCAGAATATCGTCAATAAACACAATCACTGATTTATCTAACATCGGCCGACACATCCGGTTCATCAAATCCATAAAGGCAGCTGGTGCATTACTTAAACCGAATGACATAACGAGAAACTCGTAATGTCCATAACGCGTGCGGAACGCTGTCTTCGGGATATCTTGTTCCTTTACCTTCAGCTGATGGTAGCCAGATCAAAGATCTATTTGGGAAAACCAACTGGCACCTTGAAGCTGGTCAAACAGGTCATCAATCCTTGGTAGGGGGTATCTGTTCTTTACTGTCAACTTGTTCAACTCCCGGTAGTCTATACACATTCTCATACTACCGTCTTTCTTCTTTACGAATAATACCGGAGCACCCCAAGGAGAGATACTCGGTCTAATAAACCCCTTATCCATCAGTTCCTGTAGCTGATCCATCAGTTCTTTCATCTCGGTCGGAGCTAACCTATACGGTGCCTTGGCAACGGGTTGCGCACCGGGTATCAGGTCGATCTGAAATTCTATCTCACGGTCCGGTGGCACACCTGGTAGATCTTCGGGAAACACATCCAGGAAATCACGTACCACTGGCACTTATGATAATTGTGGTATCGACGCGTCCACATCCTTTACCAATGCCAAGTAGGCACAACAACCGCGCCTCATACACTTCTCTGCCACTGCCATCGAAATCACTTTCGGAACCGTAGTGACGCGATCACCATAAACTGTCACTGAACTCCCATCGGGTGCGACTAACTGAATCATCTTCTTCCGACACACGATGTTTGCCTCATAGGCTACCAACCAATCCATCCCCAGAACTACATCAAATCCGCCTAGGGGCATCACAAATAGTTTAGCAGAGAACCTATGGCCTTCTAACTCTATGCCACAATCCTCAATCATATCAGAGATTCTGGTAGACTTACCAATAGCAGTTTCTACATCAAAAGGTTCATCGATGCTCCTACTACTAACAGGCAATTTAGCATAGAAAGCAGCAGATATAAAACTCCTACTAGCACCAGAATCAAATAATACAGAGGCACAAGTTTGGTTTACTAGGAACACACCTGACACGACGTCGGGGTCTACCCGGGCTTCCTCTCAGGTCATCGTGAAGGCTCTTGCACTTGCCCTCTGCTCTCCTTCTTCCGGCCTCTTCTTCAACCCAGAACTTTCAGCCCTTGGCTTCTTGTATCCTTGTTCATATGGCCGACTTCACCACAGTTAAAGCATCGTGGGGCTCCATACATCTTTGAAATGTGACCGGGCTTGCCACATTTGTAGCAGACATTCATTCCCAAGCGGCATTCCCCACTATGTTCCTTCCCACAGTTATCACACCTCCTCAACCCGAGCTTGCAGTAACCACTCGGTGATCATCCATCCTCGGCCTCTTACTGTTCGGGTTGAAACCACCACGCCCGAATCTCTTCCCGTTCCAACTCCTGTTATTACCACCCGTCTTCCTCACCTCCACCACCTCCACTTCTCTTTCATCATAAAGTCTCCTAGCTAAATCCACCGTCGACCTAAAAGTGCTCGATCGGGCAACGAATCAAGTACCTACGGATGTCAGCAAGCAACCCCTGAATATACCGCTTGATATTCCTTGAAGCCGGTGTAACTTGATCGGGCACCAGCCTCGCCATTTTGTTAAACTTGGTGGTATATTACTGGTGGGTCATGGTTCCCGCCTCAAGCTGTAGAAACTCTCTCTCTATCTTGTCGAGTTCTCGATGAGGACAGAATTTCTCAATCACTAACCTTTTCAGTTCACTCCATCTCATCCTCCCGACAGCCCTGTTGCCTTCGGCTTGGACAAGATTGTCCTACCAACACAGAGCCGAGTCAACAAATGAGTGAGTGGCAAATTTCACCTTCTGATCCTCCCTGCACTCACTAATTTCCAACACTGCCTCCATCTCTCTAACCCAGTGGTGGGCAGTAGCAGCGTTACTGTTGCCTTTAAAAGTAGGGGGTTTACACCGTTGGAATGCCCCGTAGCTGCATCCCCTCGCGGTTTCTCGCACCTCTACATCTTCTTCATCACTGGAGGCTCCCCTTTCGACATTTATCTCCTCCTCAACATCATGATTTCCCTCATTCTCTCTTCTCCCAGTAGCAGCCCTTCTCTCTTCCTCCTTTTCTTTCCTCTCATCCTTCCTTACGGCCCGGATCACCTCAGTCACGACAGACTGTAGGATCGTCTGCATGACTTGGTGAACCTCCTCCACCACTGCCTCTTTCACTAAGGCCCTCAAATTGGGACTCTCATCCACTCCCTCCGGGTGATGAAGCTCAGGCTCAGCAGGAGCCGTCTCTGTAGTTCTTGCCTTGTTCTTTGCGGCCCGGGGTCTCCCAGCACGACCACCCCGTACACCACCTCTAGAAGCCTTAGATGATCTACCTCCAGCCTTCCTCTAACACTATAAGATCCAAACACCAACCCGGTCATTCAAGGTAATAGCTCAGTTAACGTTAAGTATAGTAAGTCCCTAATTACAGTGGCCAGTTGTGATTAGCCACTTACTTTACTCTTCATTCCCTGAGCATTTCCTATCCCGACTACATCAGTATTCAAATCTACTAAAGCACATAAATCAAATAGCATGCGCACACAATACCTGTTATCATAATAAAAGAAATACCTGATGGCACGTAACTACTCGGGCTGGCATCCCTCCATTCGGTCCCATTTTCAGTTTAAGTTTAGGTTTTTGTAAATATTTACCCATTTCTCTTAAACTTTGGCTCTGATACCAACTTGTAAGGCCCCGTTTTTGGAGACCTCACAGTTGGACATTCACAGCACTATTCATGATCCATTTCATAAATTCATTATCACGATGCAGCGGAATTTAAACATTTAAAAGCCATTCATTAATTTGTAAACGCTGTTGCTAAGTAATACATGTTTGGTACAGTTACAAAAGATCATTAGTTTTCATTACAAAACAACAATGTTATATTCATGAATGGATGTCAGCTTGTCCCGACGAGTAGCCTCCCCGAGTGCCATCCTCAGCAATATTACCTGCCAACTGAAAACGCATAAAAGTCAGCTTTGCTGAGTGAGTTCTAGTTTTAAAATCATAAAAATATCTTGATAGATTTGTATACAAAATACTTCTTAAAGAAAATATCTTATCTTTCTTTCAGATGTGATCACACATCATACATACAAATCATAACCATTACATTATCACCATTCTCTTTCTTGCTTATTATTATTATCTTTCACTGTCGATATGGACTAAAGTGCTATACCCCCCATAAAATGCGCATAAACCTGGTACTGGGCCTTGAAGTCTATAAATAGACTCCATCCGTGGTGCACATATGCTGGCACCAATACCGAGGCAACAATAGGGGTCCCCTCAATCTTAAATATTGACCCTGTGTACATCCTTTGGGTTAGCTAAACCGTACACAGTTGAGCTAACGACAACATGGTCGTGCACCTCCTGTAAATTTTTACTTGCAAGTCTTTCATTCTTTAAGTTCCACTTTTCGTTAATATTAATCTTTCACTAGATTAATAATACTTCATAATTACAAACAAACCACATAAGGCCACATAATAGTATCATAATAGGCATATAAGGGCAGCCCACATCATGCATAAGATAACCAATTAAAAGCATCAAGTCAACCGTGGTCAAATCCTAATTCTTGATCTCCCAAAATTCCAGAAAATTTCTTAAGTCCTAAAGAAATGCAGATGAACAGAACCAATGTGGATGAACAACTTGCAAATGCGGATGAACAAAACTAATGCGGATAAACACTTGCAAATGCGGATGAATAACTTGCAATGCGGATGAATAAAACTAATGCGGAAGAACACTTAGGCTGAATTTAGGCAAATGCGGCTGAACAAAGGTGAATGCGGGTGAACAAAACACTTAGGCAATTATCACGGAGTAAATGCGGATGAACCATCAGACCTGTAAATGAGACTTATGCTATAACCAGTTCTAAAACCTCATTTTCATACATTCTTAACATCGATCTATCATGCTAAACTCTTAGAACAAGCTTACAACCACATAAAACACAGAAATTCATACACATACATAAGCAGTCAACATACACGACGGTTGTAAAACATTTTAAATGCATTTTCAGCCCCAAAGAAGTTTAAAAACAGAGAATCGGGGTCCTAGAACTCACCTATTGCAGCAAACAAGTGAATCTCCTCCCAACTTGCGTGCACAAGAGTTCAAACACCTAGAACAAGCCAAAACAAACACCAAACACCAAAAACACATAGAAATCAGTTTCTAAGGTTGAAACCTCACAGAAACCGAACCAATTAATCACAAAAACCTACTAACCTTGAAGATTCTTCTCCTTCTTCATAATTCGACCGAGAGAAAACACAAAACCCAGCTTTCTTTCTTTTTTTCTTTGGAAAGCAGCAGCAGGAAGAGCATGGGCGACCATGCTCTTTATACACCCACTTTTGACTTTTGTACTATTTTACACTTTTCACCCTTCAACTTTGGCATTATAAAAATTCGGGTGTTACAGTATGCATGTATGTATGCTTGTATGTAGGCATATATGTATGAATGTAGGTATGTATATATGCATGTATGTATGTACATATGTATGCATGCATGCATGTATGTATGTATGTATGTATGTATGTATGGATGGATGGATGGATGTATGTATGTATGTGTGCATGTATGTATGAATGTATGTATGTATGCATGTATTCATGTATGTAAGTATGCATGTATAGATTTATGTATGTATGTATGTGTGCATGTATGTATGTGTGCATGTATGTATGTGTGCAAGCAGAGATGTATGCATGTATGTATGCATGCATGTATGTCTGTATGCCTGGATGCATGTATGCATGTATGTATGTATGTATACATGTATGTATGTATGCATGTGTGCATGTATGTATGTATGCATGTATGGATGAATGCATGTATGTATTTATGTATGTATTTATGTATGTATGTACGTATGTATGTGTATGTATGTATGTGTGTATGTATGTATATGTGTATGTATATATGTATGTGTGTATGTATGTATATGTCTATGTATGGATATGTGTATATGTGTATGTTTGTATGTCTGTATGTGTGTTTGTCTGTATGTTTGTATGTCTTTATGTATGTATGTATATATGTATGTATGTATGTATGTATATATGTATGTATGTATGTATGTATGTATGTATGTGTGTATGTATGTATGTATGTATGTATGTGTATGTGTATGTGTGTGTATGTATGTATGTATGTGTATGTATATCTGTGTGTAAGTATTTGCGTGTGTTTGTGTCTATGTATGCATGTGTCTGTGTATGTATGTATGCTATGTATGTATGTATGAATTTATGTATGTGTGTGTGTGTATGTATGTGTCTGTGTGTGTGTTTGTGTGTGTGTGTATGTATGTGTGTATCTATATGTGTATGTGTGTGTCCGTATATGTGTATGTATGTGTGTATGTATATTTTTAGGTATGTGTGTATGTATGTGTGTATGTATGTGTGTAGGTATGTGTGTAGGTATGTGTGTTGGTATGTGTGTGTGTACGTATGTATGTATGTACGTATGTAGGTACGTATGTATTTATGTATAGGAAGGTTCAAATAAAAAAATCTTTTTGCCTCGAAAGTCTAAAAAGAAATGTATATTGGTCATAAAAATATTTGTATTACTTTTGTACACATGTATAATAGAAAAAATCTAATATTGATATACCTAGCTAACTTAAATATTTAATTTAGCTTACCAAACAACTTATTATTTATTAACTCCCACTACATAGATAAAAATTTTAATTACTTAATCTAAAACACCTTAGTTTTTTCAATATCTTTAACTTTGCTATGTTGTTTAGAGGTTTGTTTTGTTGTTTTGTTGTATTGGTTTGTTGTGTTCTGTTGTTGTGTTTTGCTTGTCTATTGTGTTGTCTTTAATTTTTTGTTGTGTTAATTTTTATTTATACTGCTTAAAAGATATTGTGATGTTTTATATTTTTGTACTATTTTGTTATTTTATTGTTGTTTTTACATTGTTTATCTCTATAATATGTATTTTTAGTTGTGTTGTTTAATAATATTATGTTATTTCACCACATAAATGTGGTCTTTTTGTTGTTTATTATTTATTGTTTCATTCATTACATATATTGTTTACTATTCATATGATTTATGAAAAGCAACACAAATTCGTATAAGACAACACAATTTCATACAGTGCAGTTTTATTTCTAGAAAAGTATAGCAATACGATACTTAAATTAAAAAGAAAAAAATGTTTGAGCTTTTGGTTTCTTAGATATTTGGTTTGGGAATAAGGTTTTCGAGCTCTGTGTGTCCTCCTACTCATCATTATGTGTTTTTCTTTCAATAATGTGTCTTTCTCGTTTAACGTGCTTTAGATACTAGCTTTAGAGTGTTTTTAATTTAGGGTTTAGCTTTTATTTTTTGGAATTTATGTTTTCTAGCTCATTATGTTTTCGTTTTTGTCATTGTATCTCATGAATGTGCTTTAAAGTTTAGGATTTACGATTTGGCTTTAGAGTTTAGCTATTTCTTTATCTTATGTTTTTTGGTTTTAGAATTTATTTTTTCAACTCACTATGTTTTCCTTTTCATTATTGTGTCTTTTCTATTGGTCATTGTGAATTAGGGTTTAGTTTTTTTTTATATTGGACAAAGAGCAATGCCCCAGGCATGTTTGAATGATTACCACACCTTCTAATAAGTTCAGTTGAGTATGCAAGTAAAGTATCGAGTTAATTCAGACCCTGCTCAAAATTTTGAATTGATTAATACTAATATTGAGCATTAATTTCGTTTAATCAAGATACAAACTATTAGTTATTTAACTAAGCTTAGTAAATAGAGGTTCAATGAGCTCGAGCAAAGGTTCGAGTTTTAACATTTATAAAACTAAGTCTAGCTTCAGCTTAACATTATGTCAAGTGCCAACTCAACTTAATTACAATGTAGATGATCACTTGAAATATGGTTTAAAGTTAAAATTGTAAATTATGATGTAGAAAGACCTATCGGGTTAACGAGTGTTAGTTTTTTTTAAGAAAGTAAAGATAAAAATAAAATAAATATATACTTTGCTAATATCTAAGAAAGTAAAGATAAAAATAAAATAAATATATACTTTGCTAATATCTAAATTTACTTTTGTAAGTTAAATAAAGTATTTTTAAATTATATAGGAGAAGAATTTGTTCTCCCTCTTTGATTAATGATTAAAAAAGAAAGAAACAAGGTTATACAACATCAAAAGAAATTTTTAAATTTTGCATTTTTATTTATTTGGGCCATATAAACCATTTATTTAAACTTTCAAGTAACATCTTTCATTAACCAATCGTTGGGACTTGGATCACAACACCTTTACCATGGGCTTCACTAACCCACACCCAAACCCTGATGACGCAATGATCTTCGGTGACGTGGACGTGAGGGGGAATTGCTATAGCTCTAAGATTTGGATTCTATTTCTCAATCACAGCCAAAGCTTCATGTTTAGGAACTCCAAGTAACTCTGGCTACTCCTTTCTTGTATTATATATATTATTATGACTATTGCATGGTGGATATGGCGCCATGGCTTCTTCTCTACTGAAAATGACTTGCAAATGATTTCATCCTTCTATCTATTATTTATAATCGTAACTATTAATGAAATTTCTTTTATTCACTTCATACGTATTACAGTGACATGTTTAATACTTTACTATCATAAATTGCTACCTATCAAAATTGTTAAGAAACATAAATTTTTTATTTGGAAATCTGATACATAATACAATAAATTAAATTACTACAAGATATAGTTTGTTAACAAACTTTGACTTGATGAATTTTATACCATTTATATATGAAATTTCCATATTTAGTACCATAGAATTGAACTACTGCATGTCAACTGTGTTAACAAAAATGGTCTAGGGCTCTTCAAAAATCACGCGTTTCACAACTTGCCCGAAGTTAGCTTCGAAAATATATTGCTAGAAATCGGCTCGATTTGTTAGCGAGCTGACCCAACTTGGCACATAAGTGGACCCCGAGCCAACGTCAGCTCGGTCGTAGCTCTCTCGTTAGGTAGTGTTGGCTCACTCATTGGCCCACTAGTTGGCTCGATTAAATTGAGGACTAATTTATTAGCTTTATAAATTAAAACCCAACTTTATGTACTCCTATTTAAAGTCATTAAAATATGACCAATTTTCAGTATTTTCTAATAAAATATTCTAAGTAGAAAAACATAAAAATGGTCGACGCTCATGAAATACCAATTTCATGACATTGTTGAGTTAAGATAAAATAATATATAAAAATTAAATTTTGTTTCATACATATAAGTATTTTCAAAAATTAATAAATCTAGCGTTTTTAAAATAAACAACTTAACTCGCGAGTCGTGCTCGAGCTAAAATTTTGGGCTCGGTTAAGATAAACGAGTTGGTGGCTCGCTCATTAGCTAGTTCGTTGACTCTTTCGTGAGCTCGCTCATTGACTCGTTTAAATTTAGGACCAATATATAAACTTAACAAAATTATTAACCAAATTTATGTCATGCTAATTAGTTAAATCATAAAATATGATGAGTTTAATATTTTCTAATAAAAAATCCTAAGTATAAAAATATAGAGATGGTCAAATTTCATAAAAGTAATAATCTCGTACAATTGTTTTCGTTAGTTAAGATAGAATAATATAAATAAACTTAAATTTGTTTTTATACATAAAAATATATGATTTTTAAACTCGTTAAGAAAAATGAGCAGGCTCTTCTCATGTATCTTACAGCCAGCAAACCAGATATCATGTTTGTCACATGTCTGTGTTTAAGATTCCAAGTTGCTCCAAAGGTGTCACATATAATGGTTGCCAATACAATTCTGATGTATCTTAAAGGGGAACCTATGTTGGGATTATGGTACCCTAAGAACGCTGACTTCAATCTATAAGGATATACAAATAGTGACTATAAGGGATGCAACATCAACAACAAGTCCACCTTAAGAGGATGTCAATTTTTAGGGGGAAGATTGGTCTCATGGCAATGCAAGAAACAAACATGTGTCTCCACATCAACTGTTGATGTATAGTACATTGTTGCATCTAGTTGTTATGCTCAGGTACTGTAGATCTAAACTCACTTAGAGATTATGGAGTAACTTTCACGAAAACTCCAATTCACATTGACAACAACAACGCCATATCAATCACCAACAATCATGTTCACCATTCAACGACAAAGCACATTGAAATCAGGTATCATTTCATTAGAGATTGTAAAGAAAAGAAAATCATTAAATCAATCAAAGTCCATACAAATAAACAATATGCAGATCTCTTCACAAAAGCTTTTGATGAAACAATGTTTAAATGATTTACTTAATGATATGTGATAAAATTGTAAATAAATATTTTTCTTTTATAAAATGGGTAAAACTGGGTATCTGCCTAATATCGCAAATTAGTAGATAATTGGGTAAAACTGGGCATCTGCCGAATGGGGCGATTCAGCTAATAGAACGGTTTCGGCACATGTCTTTTGAAAAAGATCTGGTAGGTCCCACTTCTATCTTTCGATACATAGTGGTGCCAGAGAAGTTTGCCTGAAAAGTCTGTTTAATTATCACACGCTATCGATTTTACAGTTATGATGGTAAAACATTTTAAAATTCACACTTTAGTATATTTTCCACAACTGTTAAATCTAAGGATTTTCACCATTGTCATCTTCTATCTTCGTCACACAACAAAACCCTTTCAAGAAATTTCAATCTTTTAAGCCCTAAAAAAATCAATCATCTTTCCATGCCTACCCAAACTCAAACCCTAGAATTCAAACCGAATCACAACATCACCACATCACTTCAACCCATTGGTGATCCTGCATATGATCCAGTTCTTCAGTTCCTACGCAATAGCAATTATGATTTTTTGAATCTTTGTAGACCCAATGATATGTGAGACACATATTCGGGAATTCAGGAACACATGTTCCATTCAAAGGAACAAAGGTCCTCATCGCGACGGTGCAAGGGCAGGTCACCGTTTCATGGAAAAAAATTCATCAACATCTTATGTTAAATGATGCAAACGGTGAATCTTTTTTCTCCAAAGAAGTGGTAAGTGCCACTTTAAAGAAGATGGGATAGGAAGGACCCCTCCCAACATCCACCTTCTCCAAATCACTGGTATATCATAATTGGATAATCATTCTTGGTATCTTTTTACACTGCTTATCAAATAAGTCAGGAGGATGATGTCAAGTACCATTGGATTTAGTAGGGGCTATCCATAGTCTTTTCAAACAGTAGAGTTATGATTTTTCAAACTTCATTTTTCAAAATCTGTGTAAATATGTAACTTCTACATCTAAATATAAGTTTTTAATGCACCCTAGATTCATTTAACTGATTTTACAAGAAGAATTAGGTAATAAACTTTAAACTAGAGGAGTTGTTCATGCCTTAGGAACTTTAAACAAGGCTATTTTTTCAAAGTTCAAGACCACTCCAAAATCTTTTTCTAGGAAGGTCACTCCCCTATTCGCACACATGCTTATGGTCATTGAGGACTAGAGTGGCAGCAAGGCAACACCCACCAGTGCTAATCCAATACCCTCCACCTCAAAGCCAAAAGCAAATTAACAAAAGTAAAACCCTACATCTTTTACTAAGAGGAAGCAGTCCCCCAAATCACCTTCTCTCAAAAAGGCGAGACTGGAAATAAGGGTCCCAGTCAAGTCAAAGGTGTCAGTCACACCTAAACAAAGCTCAAAGAAGAAGGTTTCTCTTTCTTCTTCTTATCAAACCCAAACCCTAGCCATAAGCCCTTATTCTGAGTCCCAACACTCCATTGAGCAAAGTAAAATGGATACCTACAATAGTGACACAACTTCTAAGGAAGATGTCTCAGTACAAACTGGTTCACATCTTAGACCATTAGACTTAACTCCTCAATCTCCTATACATATGTCTATTATCCCAGATAATGATGCCCCTACTACACTTCACCATGATCCACTGTCTCCCATTTCCCATACTATACAGACTATGGAGACTAATGTGTTTGTAGCAGCATCTAACTCGCATCCTTTATTCCAAGAGATAGATCCTATGGAGGAAAGGATCAATGTGGAAGAGGCTATCTCTACTACTAATTCAACATATGTCCTCACGTAGAATGGAGGTTTACACAAGAGGCACCCAGACCATGAAATATGATATGGAAAGGCATGGGGTGACTCTTGAAGCAGAACCAACTCAAATTCATAAGCAACAAAAGGACACAACTGAGTCTAAACTCAGAAAATTAGCTAAGGTGATATTTGGCCAATCAGATTTTGAAGCTAAAACCCCAGTTAATTGTGAAGTGAATGTTGAAACTGATGACCCAGAAGTCATTAAGGATGTTAAGAGAGCTCAGACAACTTCCAATGATCCCAAGTCAACTGGTGAAGTATCAGTTGTAACCATTAGACCTTGAGCAGTCAGACCTACTTCAATCTCTACCTCTAACAAAGGTAAGAGACTTATGACTGCTGAAAAGGAAGTTAAAATTGAGTCACAGACAATAAAGGCCAAATTTCTAATGACTAAGAAGATGGAGCTGTATCCATGTAAGGTTGAAGAAGAAGTTGTGGAACTGAAGGTAGTTAGAGCTCAAGAATCTCTTCTTAAAAATAATATCATTGCTTTGATTAAAAGTGCAAAGGAATTGAGAGCTACTAGCACTACAATCAAAGGATTCAACCTTGGTGGTGAACCCACTAGGACAATATCAAAAGCTCCACCTAAACCAAAAGCTAAAGTTTTCAAAAGGGTGCCATCTAGGCCATCCAGGCCATCTTCCTAAAACACCCAGAGGACAACCACGACTACCAAATCCAAACCAAAGGCCTCCACTGAGAAGAGAGAAAAGAAGGATCAAGAAAAATGTCTCCTAACAGCTCAACTTGAGTTGAAAAGAGACAATTTTGATGAGGTTATAGAGTGTAGCACTACTAATATTAAATCCAAACTGATAGCAGAAACTCACACTAAGAAGGAGAAAAAAGCTGAGTTGGCTAGAAGATAGAGGGCTGAATCAAAAAAGAAACAAAGAGAAAAAGTCCAACAAGAGTTCAAAGATAAGAAACAAATTAAGATATTTCTCAAGTAGTTTGGTTTCTCTGGTAAACAAGCATGACCAATGAGTATGTCAACTCTTGATCAGGATATTATGGGAATTAAACAAAATGTTGCAGCTGGAGAGCAATGGGAAAGACAACATGCAAGAACAAAGAAAGTCACTCAAAGGTCTTCTTATTTTCTGACTGAGTCTCGAGCATCCCCTGACTTTAAATCAATAATTTCTGATGATAGTCAACCCATCTCCTTAATCCTTGCAAAGAAAAAGATAGCACCTAAGAAAATTGTTGGGTTTCTCGCAAATTGTTAAGTACTTTAGCATCTTTCGATGTACTATGATCATGAAAATGAGGTACTTGATCTGGCCCTTGACATTCTAGAGCAAATTGCTGAGTACTTTAGCATCTTTGAATGTAAGAATGATAAATCCAAAGTGCTGCTACACAAAATATTGTCTTTAGTCAAAGGAGATGCCGGTGAAGAGATCCCAAAAACTCCACTATTAGCATATGATCCTATAGTGGAGTGGGAATATGATTAGAAGAAGATACCTACTTCATAACCATATCAATAGCTAGAAGAGTGGCTTACTCAAGGAACCAACTGGTATCTTCAACAGGTTTGAGATAGCTAAGTTAACCAAGCTAAGACTAAGGAACCTAAGAAATGATTTTGAGGCAAGGGAAGTGGAAAAAGTACTGATGAGGATTTACAAATCTCATCTTGAACAATCATGGTAGGCTTCAAAACAAAGAAAGAAGAAACTAGAGCCTGAAGCTGCCGAGACCACTCTATCTACAAAACCCATTCCCAGCAATCAGCCACAATCACTTCCTACTACTTCTCCAACTGCTCAAGCTACTGAGCAGGGTTCTCCACTAGTCCAACAAGCTTTTGAAATAGCTAAATTCCCTTCCTAAGGCCAATATGATGATTCAACAGATAAAGTGATCATCACAAGTGTTGCTGATAGAATCAGATATGGGTTAGAGCAAGAAGAAGAACTCTTGAATCTGAGGAGGAAGAAGTTAGAGGATGACGAAACAACAATCATCAAATTGGATTATGACTTGAAAGCTAAGAGTCTCTTCATAAAAAGAAAGAACAAGTCAAAATCTTTCTTTTTATCTAAGCTGGAAGTTCTGAAGCTCAGCCTTGAAGAATCAAAGAGGATGGTATAAGTTAATATCAGAATATGAAGGCAAGCCAGAATAAATCCATGGCTGCCATTCTAAGAATAAAACTTGGAAACAAGGCTGAGCAAAGGGAACACAAAGAAGAAGTTTTGCATGTGACTCCTCTGAGCATTCATGACCTAATTACTTATTGGAGTTACAATTTCTCAACCAATAATTTTTGCCTAACATATGCTGGTGCTAGCAAAGTTGAAGTCAAAGAGTATGATCTTTTTAGACTATCTTAGCACAACATGAAAGACTTGGTAAATCTACCTCTTGAAAAACCCTCAACAGATAGAAGAGGATACATGTATAAGGATGAAGATAGAGTTTAGTGGCATCATTCTAAGGGGGATTTGTTGATCTATGAAGAGGATGAAGCTACCAAAAACTCAGAAATTCAGCACTCGCTGCTAACTGCCAAATTCTACCAAAGTGCTTAATGAACTGCCGAATCACATATGTTAAAATGACTGCCGATCAGCATAGCTGAATAGCTGCGGATCAGCATTCAAAGGAGAAATTCTTGTTAATCTTTACTCAATGTATTTTGGTTTTGTTAGTAAGTAATTAACTTAGATGCCACATTCATTAACTACTGATCAAAGGAGAAGTTCTTGTTAATTTAAAACCAACCGAACCAACATACATAATGGTGTTATTTTAAAATTTTATAAAATCCGACAACTTTTGATGACGGAAAAGTCTTTTCAGGCAACTACAATGGCACCACTACGTATCGGTAGATAAAAGAGGGTCCTAACGGATCCTTTTAAAAGACATGTGCCGAAATCATCCTATCTACCGAATTGCACTTATCTGACCATTTGCGATATTCGGCAATTGCCTAGTTTTACCTTTTTTAGTTATCAACAAAGCATTATTTTACAATTTTTATGAGATATCATCATCTAAATCATTTAATTATTTAAATTTCATCATCCTAATAGCAGATACAACATATTTAAATCTTGTTTCATCAAAAGCCTTTGTGGAAAGACTTGCATACTGTTCATTTGTATGGACTTTAATTAATTTAATGATTTTCTTTTCTACACAATCTCTAATGAAATGATACCTGATGTCAATGTGCTTTGTCTTTGAATGCTAAATAAAATTGTTAATGATAGACATGACACTATTGTTGTTAATGTGAATTGGAGTGTTCATGAAGGTTACTCCATATTCTCTAAGTTGAGTTCGAATCTACAGCAGCTAAGCACAACAACTAGATGCAATAGTGTACTCTGCATTAATAGTTGATATAGACACATAGGTTATCTTCTTGCATTGCCATGAGACCAATCTTCCTCCTAGAAATTGACATCCTCCTAAAGTGGACTTTTTTGTTGATGTTGCATCCTGCATAGGCACTATCTATATATCGATAGAGATTAAAGTCAGCACTCTTAGAGTACCATAATCTTAACTTAAGTTCCTCTTTAAGATTCTTCAAAATTCTCTTGGCAGCCATTAGATGCGATACTTTTGGAGCAGCTAGAAATCTTGAACATAAGCATATGGCAAGCATAATATTTGGTCTGCTGGCTGTGAGGTACATGAGAGATTCAATGATGTATTTACTGTTGCTCATCAATTGTTTCCGCCTCAAGATCAGGAGTTAATGAACATGTCTTAGACATAGGGGTTTTTGCAGCCTTAGCATCAGTAGCTTGGAATCTCACTAAGATGTCATGAACATACTTAGTTTGATTTATGATGATGACATCAAGGTTTGTTTTGATCGGTTCAAAAGGATCAAATTTGTGATGATATCGTAATGCAATGATCAATTCAAACACAAAGTAATCAAACACATGCAATTACATAAAAAAATTCATAGATTTCACTGATGGCGAATGCACAGGATACAATGTGTAAGGGTTACAGTTCGTTCTGTTCTAATTGTTTCTTAGATGTCTCTGATGTCTCCCCTGCATAATACATAATATATCCTATTTATACTATCAAGAAACAAAGGAACATATATTTACAAAATAAGTCCCTATACTATAACAAAAAACTCATAAACACAAAATGTTAATCTTCCAAGAGTTTCAACAATACTTCCCCTAAGATTCACATTGTCTTCAGTCTTCAAAAAAAATCTCCAGGTTCTTCTTTGATCTTGAACATCGGCTTGTCTTTGTACAGCTCGAGTTCCTTCAATGCTTTCTTGATTACTGATTTAAACTTGTTTCCTAAAATTGCTTACTCTGGCTTCGACTCATTAGTTTTAATCTCTATTTTTTCCATTTTCTCCAAAGTCTCTTTTGATAAACCTGCAATATCAACATTTGCATAGAATTCAAAAGGTTTAGGATGAACATGAGAGTACACTTCCAATACTCATTTTCTCGAAATCATCAACAAATCAATCAACTTTATATCCCTCTTCACGATATTTGCAAAAGCAAGAGCTTTTCTCAAATTAATTCTCTCCATTGCTGCATTCATCACTTTGATAATCGTATCGGCAACTTCAGACGCAACTCTTTCAAACTTTGCATGGACAAAAATGAGATATGACTCGGATGAAGAAGTTTCAGTTCAAACACTCCAAATATCGAAATCACGTCATGATCCCAGTCATCTAGGTTTCGAACTAACTTCAATTCAAATGAGTCAGCATTATAAAACCATCTTAAAATTGGTTTTCTCGTTTGAGTTCCATCAATCACCTTTAATTCTGGATTTGTAACCTTTTCAAAATATTGGTCACTGTAAGCATCCAAAAATTTTTCTTCTTCTTCAGGATTATCTGCACTTTTTCTTTTACTCTTCAAAGACTTAAAATACTCTTTGTTCTCTTGGTCACAACGGGTCTTGAGAAATGACTCCATTCTAGAAATACCTCTATTTAGAATGTTCACAAAATTTTCACCTCGAGCAGACGTTGTTGGATTAATCAGAGGTAATTTGTTTAACTCTTTGAGATCTTGAATAGGTAATGCTATGATGCTTGAGTAAAAGTGATATACATCACAAATAGCATTTACTCGTTTGATTAAAAATGCATCAAAAATCTCATCGTACTTCCAAGCAACGATCTTTACATTCTTTGTATGATCTGGCACAATCATTGCATTGAGCAATTCAGAAATTGATTGGCCTTTTTGCAATACATTCCTCACTAGATCACCAGCTGTTCTAGCTTTATTCCATAACTGTTTTTGATCAATAGACACTTGATAAGCTTGTTTCTTCGTTTCTAGAAGCATTTTCATCAACTCCTTTCTCTTTTCATGGCTGCTTCTCACCAATTCCATCTGTTTAATTTCTTGAGGCTTTAGAATTTTAGTTCTTTTGGTAATCTCCAAATATTGAGTATTATCCATGTCAAGTACAATCATTTTTATTGTTTTTTTTCAGTTTCTTGAAAACTTCTCACCAAATTCCTCAATGATTCAGCTTGCAACACGTTTAATTTCTTTCATGGATAATTTCTTGATTGTAACCATAATCTCAGCTCAACAGTCGTCATATTCTCTGGATCAGGATGATGTAATTCCGATGATGAAAGCTCTTCAATATTAATACTTTCATGCATTGGATTCCATTCATGTTCAACAATAATTTCATCAGGATCCACTGGAGCTATAGATTTAGCAATTACATTTTTCTCATATTCTTCATTGATTTGAGACACAGTGAGACCATCCAAAAATACTCTGTTGTACTTTTTCTTAACCAGATAATTATACTTGTCATCAACATCAATAGGGATATCTTCAGTAACAGCCTCAATAGGAGAATAAGCAGCTTTAATAATATCTTCTGCTTCTAACACTTTATTATACCACGCATCAGAGAATTCTGGTTCTAAATCATCTAATGCACCAGTTTTCTCTTGAGCTTTAGCTTCTTCACTTTCATGAATCAAAGGCTCAGATACAATCTTTTGTATTTTAGACATAGGGTTAGATGATGATTCAGCTAAACCTGACACATCTGGATCATCTATCTTTCTCTTCCCTTTATCTGCCTCAGATATTCTTTCAACATCGATCGGTTGAACTTCAGATACAATAACTAATTCAGGTGATTAAGATTTCAAACTATCATTCATACCTTCAAATTCTTCTTTCAATTTCTCATGATCTTCTTTTAACTTCTTGAATTTTTCTTCAATCAAGTCATAGTCTTTGAGTATCACTTGAAAAATCTTTAAATTTGATTCTTTATCTTCTTCAAGTTCAGCAATTATCAAATCTTTCTTTAACAATTCTGCTTTCAATTGATCATTCTCATCTCTCAGCTTCTCAATTAGCTTAAGCTAATTAGAGTTCTCTTCTTTCAATTCATCAATTATCTGCTGGGTATTCACTTCCTTGGTCAGAACTGTCTCATGTTGACTCAACCTTTCCACTTCATCTGTTAATACAAATTCAAAGGCTTCGACATTTTGAACATCATACTCAACTTCTTATTGTACATTAGCTACAACATCTTCTTCATTCATATCAAATAACTCATCAATATTATCTTCATTAACATCATCATCAACTTCATTAACACCTTCATTAACTTCACCAACTTCATCATCTCCATCATTATCATCATCATCATCACTACTTGAAGATGAACTTTCTTCATCATCAGTTTCATCATCATCTTCATTTTCTTCCTTAACTTCAGATTCAGATGGTTTTTGAGGAGCTTCTTCAATTAAGTCATTTGGATCAACTGGTTCGTCCTCAATTAGATGAAAATGATCTTCATTTATGTTCATAAAATCTCTTGCAACTGCTCTCATATACTCAAACATAGGAACATTTTGAGCACCAGTAATAATAGCAAGTCTCTTGTAAGCAGTTTCAGTCATATGCTCCAAAAGTTAAAATCAAATTGTGATTTATCAATTTTGAACCAAAACACTTAAAAATTTTCTAAGAGTTTATATATATCTCATTATATGAACAAGAGTATATTGGTTACAATTTTGATTTACACAATTCATAATAATCAAGTAATGCATTAAGTAACTTGAAAATTTATTAAATTTCAATTGAATTAGCATGTTTTGAATCTTTAAACCTAACTTTCATACTTAAAAATTTTCTAAGTGTTCAACATACTCTGTCAAGAGCAGAACACTTTCAAGATTAAGTTCAAAAGATTTAAAGCACACTAAACTCATTAAAATTTTCTCAAAAACAAATTAATGAATGATTTTTATGATCAACTTGAAAATTTTTAATGAAAAATTGATGAATTGACTGTTCATATTCAGTTCAGATGAACCCTCTGATGATCACACAATCATCGTGAACACAAAATCATCATGAACACAATTTGATGAAACTTGAATTCGACTATCACAATATGTTCAAAATCATGTTCCAACAGTCATTCAATATTCAATTTTTGTTATTAAAACTCATTCTCATCATAAATTTCAAATTTTTCGGAATGCCTGAACAGACCTCAAACACCCAGTCAAATTTGAAGTTTAAAACTGAAATCAGATGATGTTAATCACAAAATTACGTTTAGATTAAATGATAATACCTGTCAATCACAAGTATTAACCAGAATCAATCAAGAATGATGAAATGATGAGTGGAGGGTTTGAGAGTATCGGGTGTAGTATCAGAGGATTTATGTGAATAAATGAATGAGAAGACAAGTGTTGTGTATATATATGTAAATTTTTAGGCGCATGAGCACTGTGAAGGCGCATGAGACTAAATTTCACACCAAGTTTTCAGACGCATAAGCACTGTGAATGCGCATGAGGTTGAGACGCATGAGCACTGTTGAGTTGTATAAGCACTGTTTAGGCGCTTGGGCACTATTCAGGCGCATGAGACTAACACTTGGAAGTCTGGTACTGTTTAGGCGCATGAGCATAGATGATACGCCTAACACTTAACCAATTTTTTTAAGACACATGACAACTGTTTAGGCGCATGAGCATAGAATGAAATGCCCAACACTTGCACAATTTTTTAAAATTCATCATACTCTTGATTCGGAATTTTCATCACTATTCAGGCGCATGAGAACCCTTTCATGAGTCTTGACACTTAAACTTTTCACACCATCCATCTGAACACTATCACTCAAAATTACATTAATGACCCTCAAATTTTAACATTTTTTGACATTCAAACTTTTAATTTTTATTTTTTACCATTTTATTTTTATTTTATTTTCAAAAATAATTTCCAGTCATTTTAGTCTTTATATAACTTTTACAAAACAAATAGTCTCGTTTTGTTTGCAAGAAGCTTTTCCACTGAATTTGAATTATTTTTCAGGTTCAGTTTTACATCATATCAAACACACACATACTTGAAATTGCAGCTTCATACTTTCATCCAAAACACTTTATTTTTTATTTCTTTTTCACTTTTTGAAAATCAATTATTTTCTCTTTTTAATTTTTTACTCCCCCTAAACTTTTGAGTTTTACAAACTTAGAAGTTTCTTTGACTTTGCAATAAAAGGAAACCAATCATTATTAACATGCCTGCACACATAAATCATGCAAAAATCAAAATTAAAGCAGAATAAAAAATCTACTATATACATTTGAATCACATGCCTGCAGTGAGATCATATCAGTTTAGATCAACACATTAAAAGAAAATAAAATGATGGATAGTAGTAGACAGTGATTAAATCCTGATCAAGTGTGTTCCAGGTCAGCATTTCTACAGCAGAGGAGACACGAGATCTAAGGACAGAAAATGAGTGCTTTTGGCAAGATACTCAACACACTTACTTTTTCAATTCTTGGATTGATTAAGGTACAATTAGATATGACATTATGTAAGTCACACTTAGACTTAGAGAGTTTAACCCTCATCAAGATATGCAAGAAATCACTTTTCTCAACTTTGTTAACTGACATGTACTTATAACCAGATCTCATGTTTAGATTGTGCACATTGGCATCTTTTGCATCAAATGAGAATATCCAGGTCTGTAATGACTTACAACAGAGGATATCTCATCACCTCAGGTCTATGATGACTCATAACAGAGAAGTGAATAGATGCTTTAAATAATTAGAGCTCAATGGTTATTCAAATCGCCATCAGGTGTGAGTTTATGACTTTACAAGCAATCAATTTGAGAAGTCAACACTACTCATTGGTACTAAAATGGACAAACATGAATGCATGATTGAATTAGTTTGATCACAAGAATTTACTTTTTCAGTATAATTACATGAGCTTACCTGCACATCATATCTGATCACGTCAGACTTTAGTAGAGAGTGAAGTATGCAATTGATCAAAACTAATGTATCTATCATTTCTCACAAATTGCAAAGACAGATTCAGTCCTAAAGAATTAACTAACAATAAAAACTCTATTTTTGTGCTTTTGTTTTATATTTTTCTCTTTTGATTTTGCAATTTTCTATTTTTGTATTTGCTTCTTCATTTTCTATTGAACATGCACACACAATATATACAATCAGGCAGTTAACTTTGACAGTTTCTCTATATTCAATTAAAAGCTAAGGGAGGGTTCTTATCATTTTTATGAATCAAACAACTGAATTAAACTCAAAATTAGTTTTTAAACATGATTAATAAGTCCAATTGACTCGACCAAATATTCAAATCGACCTGGTAAAAAGGCTTTTGTAAATAGGTCAGCCAACTGTCTTTCAGTTACGATTTGAATCAAAATGATTAAACCTTTTTCAGAGTTATCTCTGAGAAAATGATATCAAATTTCGATATCTTTTGTTTTTGAGTGCTGGACAGGATTAGTTGTAATAAACATAGCGGTAGTGTTATCAATGTAAATAGGAGTTTTAAGAAAATTGAACCTGTAATCCAGCAGTTGGTTTTCTAACCAAAGTATTTGAAAACATCCTGCTGAAGCAGCTATGTAGTCAGCTTCTGTGGTTGAAACGGAGACATTTGTTTGTTTCATACATTGCCATGAGACTAATCTGGGACCTAAAAACTGACAACCCCCCGTCGTAGATTTACGATCTTGGCAACATCTCCTATAATGACTATCTATATATCCATGTAACTCGAAGTTTCCTTCATAAGAATACCATAACCCTAAAGCCGGTTTTCCTTTAAGATACCTGAATATTCGTTTAACAACGATTAGATGAGATTCCTTCGGGTCAGATTGGTACCTGGCACAGACACAAACAGCATACATTATATCAGGTCTAGATGCAGTAAGATACATCAAAGATCTGATCATAGATCTGTATAGAGTTTGGTCAATTGATTTTCCTTTCGAATCAGGTTCAATCTTGGTATTTATGTCAGCTGGAGTTCTATTGGATTGACAATCTTGCAGTTTAAATTTCTTCAAGAGTTTTTCAATGAATTTCTCTTGATTGATAAAAATTCCATCTGCAGACTGCTACACTTGAAGACCAAGGAAAAAAATAATTTCTCCCATAGAACTCATTTAGAAAAGAGACTTCATGATTTCTTCAAATTCATTGCACAATTTTTGACTTGTAGAACCAAATATGATATCATCAACATACACTTAAACACATAAGAGATCATTAGCATCCTTCTTAATAAAAAAGTAGGATCGATTTTCCCTCGCGTGTATCTATGTTGGATCAAATGTTGTGATAATGTTTCATACCAGATTCTATGAGCTTGATGCAGACCATACAATGCTTTGCTAAGCTTGTACACACGATGAGGATATTCTGAATCTTTGAAACCTGGAGGTTGCTTGACATACACATCATCGATGATTGGTCCATATAAGAAAGCACCTTTCATGTCCATCTAATACACCTTGAATTGCATGTATAATGTATAAGCCAGGAAGACACGAATTGATTCAAGTCTTGCAACTGGAGCAAATACTTCATCATAATCTATTCCTTCTTCTTGGTTGTAACCTTGTGCAATGAGCCTCGCTTTGTTGCGAATAGTAATTCCTCGATCGTCTGACTTGTTTCGAAACAACCATTTTATGCCTATGGCATTTTCTCCTTTAGGTAAATCCACAAGCTTCCACACTTCTTGTTTGCAAAATCACAATAACTCTTCTTGCATTGCCTCAATCAAACTATTGTCCTTTAACGCTTCAGTGATGTTTTTAGGAACAATTTGAGATAGAAAATACGAGTATAAGCAGAGGTTTGCTTGTTCTGAATGACTTCTCGTTGTTCTCTCATTCAATGGACCGATAATCTGAGATGTAGGATGGTTCTTGTGAATACGAGACTTTGGAATCTCATTCCCTTGAACATGAACATCCAGATTAGATTGGTTCAAGTCGGAAAGATGATGCAATAAGTTCGAAGTATGTGGATTGAAATTAGGAACTTGAGTCGGTGAGTTGATAAAGTAATCAAGATTATCTATAACAACTACATCACCAGAAATCGATGACGTTCTAGACTCAGGTTGTACAATTTCAGGACCATCATTAGGAATAGGTTGTGAAACATTGGTATTTTCAGACATGGAATGTTCTTGTGCTTGTTGATAGCTAGATTGATCATGAGATTCAGAACTGAATATAGGATCTTTAACAAATGAGAAGAATGGATAATTTAGGCTAGAATCATCCATATTATCAGAGTCAGAATCATCACTAAAAGATCCAAGATCTCCTTCTTGTTTCTTCTTCTCACCTGTAGATTCAAACAAGTTAGAATTGAAAGAGTTTGACAAAGAATCTAAATCAAATAACCAAGCTAGACCATTTGCAACTGATGGAAAAGAGTTTTCAAGGATAACATTTGTCCTAGAGTTGTAAACTCTAAAAGCTTTTAAAACCGACGAATATCCAACGAAAAATCCTTCATCAGATTTTGCATCAAATGTTCCTAGCTGGTCACTCGAGTTTAAAATCAAAACTGGACAACCAAAAGATTTAAGAAAATCTATATTAGGTTTCCTACCAAACATCAATTCATAAGGAGTTTTCTTTATCTTTCACAAGCAATGTTCGATTTTGAACAAAACATGCAGTGGATATGGCTTCATCCCAAAAAGTAATTGGAATCTTTGCATCTGCTAACATGGAACGTGCAGCCTCAATCAAAGTTCTGTTTTTCCTTTCAGCAACTCCATTTTGTTGTGGAGTTCTAGGAGCACTAAACTGACGAGCAATTACTTTTTCTGCACAAAACTTGTCAACATTAGCATTTTTAAATTTAGTTCCATTATCACTTCTGATAATTTTCACTTTTTGATCTAATTGATTTTCTACTTTAATGATGAATTCTTTTAACAATTCATCTAAAAGAAAACCCATGAAAATCTTGTAAAGTCATCAATGATAACTAAACAGTAAGATTTCTTTCCAATACTCTACACATTTGTTGGTCCGAATAGGTCCATGTGCAACATCTGGAGAGGCTTGGAATTTGAGTTTATCAGCTTGGACTTATAAGACGCTCTATGTTGCTTTCCATTTAAACATGCTGAGCAGTGATCTGTTGTAGCAAACTTCTTTGTTGGAAGACCTACTACATGATTTCCTACGACAAGCTTGTTCATGTTCTTGAAGTTGGAATGCTCGAAACGTCTATGCCATAACGAGCTTTCTACATTTGATGCTTGAGCAATTAGGCATGTTGTTTCTGTAGATGGATCTACTTGAGACATATCTAACTTGTATACATCTCGATCACGAACAGCTTTAACAACTACCCGTTCTTTGCTTATCTGAAAACCTGGCTTTAAAATATAACAAAAAGAATCATCAAATAGAACAGATTAAGGTTTGTCAGAAATTTAGGAAATACTTAAGAGATTAAAGTTCAACTATGAACAGTAGTTGACTTTATCAAAGCTAATAATCCAGTTGGACACTATTCATTCTCCTGTTACTTTTCCACTTGCATCACCTCCGAATGCAACATGAGTACTATCTTTTAACTTAAAATCTTGAAGCAAGGCATGGTTTCCTGTCATATGCTGGCTACACCCACTATCAACATACCATGTGTTAAGAGGTCTTCTTGGGCGTACCTGCATTTCAAAGAAATTTTAAGTTGAGTTATCAACCCATGCCGATATGGTCTTGGGCTTGCCAAATTTATCATCAATGGTAAATTGTTTAAAATGAAGCTTTTTCAAATTAGGCTTATTGTTGACAAATTTACCAATTCCATTCCTGACAAATTTTTGATTATCTTTGATTTGTTTAATTCTTAAAGCATGATAATGTTTTTCAAGATCATCATCAAGATAATTCAAACTATCAGAAGAAACAATTTTAGAAAAGTTTTGATTACCAAACTTCCCACCATTCATTCTCACAGATCGTGGAATGAATTTTCCTTGATTATACTGCTTTGATTTTACAGCATAAGAATCATCATAATCAGAATCATTTCATTGAATAGATCTCAAGCCTAAGGAAGGTTGTTTTGTCAATCTTTGAAAACCAACACTTTGATTTCTTTGAAATTATGGATTGACATATCCATTCCTTAACTGTGGATTAACATATCCATTCCTCGGTGAGTTCTTTCTGAAGTAGCAATTCTCAATTTTGTGAGTTATTTCATCACAATAGGTACAATATTTGTTGAAATAATAATCAGCTATTGAATGGTTTTTCATATCACAAATATGACAGTACCTGTTAAAGAAACATTCTTCAGTCTTATGATTGTACATATCACATATTTCACAATACCTTTGTTGAAATTTAAACAACTATTGATTAACTTTAGATGTGGATGCCACATTTGATCCTTGTTTTGATTTAGGAGTTACAAAGTTAATCTGTTGTTTTTTATTTGAGAATTTGTTCTTTTGAAATTTGAGTTTTGACTTTTGTTCATTAACACCATTCGTTGATTCTTTAGATACAAATCTTTTGTTGACAGCGGAAGACTTTAGACCTGAACCTGTTTTCAGATTAGAGTTAGATTTGTTCTTTGAATTTGGTTTGATTTCTGGAATTGTGTTCATACCAAAAGTACCTGCAGACACAAATTTCACTGGTTTAACGTGATTAACTTGATTTGTTCTTTGATTTTGATTGTTTTGATTTTTATTCTGAGAGGAGTTAGATTTATTATTTTTCCTTCTCCTTCTTTGATTTCTTGATCTTGATGATATTTGTTTGCTTTGGGATTGAACATCTTCAGTAGAAGACTCTCTTGCATTTTTATTATCTTTTTGTTCTTTCTACCATTTAATGAAATCTGGATTGTCTAATCCATATGAAAATGAATCTTCAGATGTTACTTCGTCTAGTTTTTCTCTCTCTTTATTCTTTGAGTTTTGTTTGTCATTCTTAACAGTGATTTCTTCAACAACATGCTCTTTGGGAACAAACATTTTATTATTCTTTGGTCGTGGTTCGTAAGATTTAACTTTCACTGGATGACCATATTTAATCTTTTCAGAATCTTGTTCCTTAAATATCTCAACATTGTTTTCTCTTCATCACTTTCTAAATTCTTTTTCTTGTTTAGAAATGCTTTTAGCTTAGCTTATTTTCAGGTGAGTGATCATGTGTGTTAAAGTTTTTCAGCAGAGTGTTTGTGATGGATTCAGGCATTAGTTCATGTGTAAAACCTAGACCTGTTTTGTTTTTGTCTTTCCTCTCACTTACCAGCTGTTCTACAATTGTTTTAGAACTTTTAACTTTAGCTAGATCCACCTAAGTTGTAGCATGAGCTATTTTTTCCTCTTCTAAATTTTTAGTCATTTCCTCAAGTTGTTTCTTAAGAATTTCAAGTTCTTTTAGAGTTTTGTTCCATGAGGTTTGTACAGATAGGATCTTTTCATCAGAGACTTTGTGATCATTTTTCTATTTGTTGTGCATTACTTCTTCTTGTTTAAGTTTATCACAGATCTTATATGAATATGTTTTGCAATGCTCAACTTGATCAAAACATGCTTTTGTGCACATTTTCTCTTTGACTTCAATAGAAATTTCAGGATAACTTGAAGATGAAGTCTCAGAGTCAGATGATGGATGCTCAACCTCTGGTTGGTCAGACTGATCCATAAGTGCAATCTCTTCTGAATCCTCTTTTGGGTCAGATTTATCACTCCAATCATAATCTTCATCATCATTTTCTAAATCACTATCTGCCTTAGGATCATTATCTTCAGACCAGTCTTCATTTTGAATATCTGCAATAAGAGATAAACTAGAGGTTAGATCAGCTGTAAATTGTTCAGTATAAGCACTCTAGTCATATCCATCTTTGATGCTAACAGCAAGAGCTTTCTTTGGCTCTTCAGATGATTTTGATTCATCTTTAAGTTCTGGCATAGGAAGACTCTGATAAGGCTTTTGGAAGGTTTTCTGAGACTGTTGATGATATCTTTGACTGCTAGAACCTGCTTGACCATTTCCTCCTTGGTTTCTGGGAGCTTTAAATTCCCTTGACAAATGTTTATAACTATTGCAGTTGAAATACCTTGACTTTGATTTGTCAAAGCCAACAGTTTTGTTAGCACTTGGCTTGTAGTTCCTGTTAACATAAGAGTGTTTTTGTGTTCTGTAAGCAATCATCACCATCTGCCAATTCAAGTCCATCTCTTTCACATCATCAGGATCCATCTCAAACAAATTCTGCAAACAAGATCTAATCGGGTTAGATGACTACCTTGATAAGCTTGAAAACTTGCCATAAAAGCAGTAAAAGCAGATTTTGACTCATCATCCTGTAAAAGGATATTAATTACATCTTTAACTTTGCTAGTTTTAATAGAGTTAGAAGATGAAGTCTCAGTTTGAGGTTTAGGAGTTTGAGTTTTAGGAGGAGACTGAGTTTGAGATTGAGTTGTATAAACAGGAGCGCTTGTGTAAGAAGAATCTGTAAAGAAACCAGCTCCAACGAACAAATCCCCCTCGTCTTTGGGTGAGTTATCATCTTTTTCCAGAAAAGCATTCTCCACTGTGTTAGCTGGAGATGCAACATACTTATACTAAGACATTGAAGCAGCTCTATCATTGTTTTTGGAGCTCTCATCAATCTCAACTGATTCAATCTTGGCAATCAAAAGATCTAGATCCATAGGAAACTTTTCAATATGCTTTAACAAAGTAACTGTCTGTTTCTATGAAGATGGAAGAGCATTGAGAAGTCTGTAATTTAGAACTTTGAGATTATTTTTGATACCAGCAGTTGATCTTTTAGTAGTTAGTTGCATAAATCTATTCATCATTTAATTAATTGTTTCACCAGAAAGATGCTCAAATAACTCCAATTGCCTCTTGAGTTTCTGCTTTTTGAGATCTTGTATCTCTTTATCACCTTCACAAATAATCTTCAAAGCCTTGTACATAGTGTGCCCAGTTTGATAACCATCAAGTCTAGTCAAGACTTCCAATGGTAATCCCTTACATATCAATGAATAAGCTTTGATGTCATTCTTCACCTTTCTTAAGTCATCACCTTGCAGACCATCCTCTGGATAAGGTTTTGGAGAGTATTTTGTATACACAACTTCTCTGTCAGGACCATCAGATGTGATTGGGATATGTGGTCCTTTCTCTATTGACTTCCATAAGTCAGTGTCAATAGAATTCAAATGATGCTTCAATCTAAGAGACCAGTTCTTGAAATAAGCTCTATTCTTTAGCTTTGGAACCCAGTTCTCAGAATCTTCAGACTTAACCATTTTGTATTTTTGAAGAAATGACTTGTTTTTGTTGTTTTTTAATTTTGAAATAAAATTATGAAATGAAAATATTTTTGGATTTTAGTTTTTGAAAAAAATTCTAAGTGTTTACTAATAAGTCTGAGTGCTCAAGCACCTAAATAGTTGTAAAATGCCTGAATAGTGGTGAAGTGTCTGAATAGTTCTGAAACGCCTGACTTTGAAGTAGAAACGCCTAAGGGAATGCCTTAGTTTAATTCTAAAACGCCCAACTGACGATGCACCTAAATAGTCTTCAAACGCCCACATAGTTATGAAATACATGGGTTCAAAATGCCCAAACAGTTCTCAAGCGCCTAGAATTACTTGGTTTCAACAAAGTCTCAATGTGACCAAACAGTCGCAATGCGTCCCAACAGTGGTAAAACGCCTGAACTGAAAACGCCTAAACAGTTGTGATGCGTCAAAACACTTGGTCAATTTTCAGTAGATTTTCACCACATGCGCCTAATTCATCTTCTCCAACGAACTCAGATCTTATGAAAATCTTCAAAACTTGTTCAATTGATCTAAAAACTTCCAATTAGGTAGTAATTAGGTCGATTAACAATCCTCAATCTTCAATTTGATCAAACAACAACTACAAATTAGTTTTCTGATTGAATTGAACACCAATTGTGATTCAAATCATGTTTCTATAGATGAAACACAACTAAAAACAACAATTAATCGATCAAATTGCAATCAATCACATATTTCAAGTGATTCAAAGAGCTCAACAATGTCGATAAGCTCTGATCACTGAACCGAAGGCTCTGATACCAATTAATCGGTTCAAAAGGATCGAATTTGTGATGATATCGTAACGCAATGATCAATTCAAACACAAAGTATTCAAACACAAAGTAATCAAACACATGCAATTACATCAAAAAATCATAGATTTCATTAATAGCAAATACACAGGATAAAATGTGTAAGGGTTACAGTTCATTTTGTTCTAACTGTTTCTTAGATGTCTCTGATGTCTCCTCTGCACAATACTAATATATCCTATTTATATATACAAAATAAGTCCCTATACTATGACAAAAAAAACATAAAGACAAAATGTTAATATTCCAAGAGCTTCAACATGTTTCACTTGCAGTCCTAGAAAGAAAGTGAGTTCTCCTATTGAACTCATCTTAAACTCCAACTTCATGAGACTTTCAAAGGCTTTGTACAAACTCTCATCAGTAGGCCAAAATATGATATCATCCATATATACTTGTACCAAAATGATATCCAAATCAACTTTCTGATGATGAGAGTTTTATCTATAAATCCTCTAGTGTATCCATTTTTTAGGATAAATGTAGAGAGTGTCTCATACCACCTCAGAGCTTGATGATGACCATAAAGGGCTTTATTAAGTTTGCATACATGATCTAGATACTTGGGATCTTTAAAGCCAGGAGCTTAATGGGCATAAACTTCTTCATCAATATTACCATAGAGGAATGCACTCTTGATATCCATCTAAGACACCTTAAAATCTTTGGAGGTAGAAAATGCTAGAAAAATTCAAATTGCTTCAAGCCTGGCCATAGGATCAAAGACTTAATCTTAATCAATCCCTTCTTATTGGGTGTACCCTTGTACCACAAGTCTGACTTTGTTCTTTATAACAATTCCTCTATCATCCTTCTTATTTTTGAACACCCATTTGGTTCATATTGCAATATTTCCCTTAGGAAGTGCATATAGTTTTCAAACCTTCTGTCTAGCAAACTAAAAAAGCTCCTCTGGCATAGCTTCTACTAAGCTATTATCTCTTAAGGCATCATCAACTTTCCTTGGTCCTGGTTGATAAAGGAAGCATGAAAACAAACAGATGTTTGCTTCATTGACCTTACATTTTATCTTGACACCAGCATCAACATTGCCAATGACAGTCTCAACTGGGTGCTCTTTATGAATTCTTAGACTTCAAATCACTTGGAGTTGCAGAGATGGATCCAAGTTGGAAAAGTTTGTTTCAGGAAGTTTGGCAGATGGATTGACCGGTTCAACTACTAAATGGACTCCTTCTTCAGAATTTATCATACTTCGTTCCTTTCCAAAAGATTTTCTAGTACCACAATGATCATGGGACTCAACATCTGATGAGTCGTCATGAGCAAGTGACGGTTGACCCATATTGTTTATGTTACTAGCATCTACTTCTGCAGAGTTTGGCAGAATTGTATCAGCAGATGACCTGATGTGACTGAGACCCTGTGGTAGATCAACCTTGTAGTCTTCACTACATGGTACTTGTGTATCTGCTGATCTGTTGGGTGAGTTTCCTAAAACATTCTCAATCAAATGGTTAAATGTATTTGTGAATCCATTTAGATCAAACATCCAAATTTGGGTATTTCTAACACTATTTGAGGAATTTTCATTAAATATTTCATTTTCAGATTCCTCAATAGTATGATCAACTTAGTTATATACTCTATAAGCCTTAGCTTGTGAGTATCCTACAAAAAACCCATCTACTGATTTCTCAGTAAATTTAGATAAATGATATTTGGTATTTAAAAGGATCCAAGGACATCCAAAAGGTTTTTTCTTGAACATAGTTCGTAGTACTGACTGGTTCAGCCCAGAATGTTATTGGAAGTTTGGAGTCGAATAGTATGGTCCTTTGCAGCCTCAATAAGTGTCATATTTATCCTTTCAGCAACTCCACTTTGTTGAGCAGTTCTAGGAGCACTATATTGCCTTACCTTTGGATTCACAACAGGAATCAAGGGTGTGGTTTTTGAATTCAGTGCCCTAAGCACATCTAAATATTTTAACCTTTTGATCAATTTGGTTTTCAATTTTGATAATAAATGATTTTCAAATTTCAGTAGTTTCATCTTTAGTTTCTAAAAAACCAAAGTGAATCTTGTAAAATCATCTACTATTACTAAGCAATATGATTTTCTTCCAAACTCTTTACACCTATTAGGCCAAACAAGTTCATGTGTAATAGATGTAAAGGAGTTGTGATTGAATTCAATTCTTTGGACTTATGAGATCTAAATTATGATTAAGTGATTAATTGATTCAACATCCTTCATGAGATCCAAATTGTGATTTCTGTACAAGTTTACCTTAACAATGCACTCAGGTGTACAACAGGGTTTAGAATTTACCCAACTTGAGGATGTTAAGCTTCTAGCCATCAATGCATTGTTGATGGGAGTGACATCTTCTACTTGGAAGCTCCAGTCAATCACCTCTTCTCTTGAGGCTACAGCCGCTATATGTGGCTGGTAGAAGTAAAGGGGCTTTGATAGTTTGGGGTTTGTTTAAAGCTTGATGAACTTAGGCGAGAATGATTTGCTTAGGTGCTTTGTGTTCTTTGGTAAAGTGTTCCGTTTGGTGGCAATTGAAACACTTTACTTTGCTCTTGTAAAATCCAAAAGATGATCTTCTTTGCCTTAGGAACTTTCTTCTAGTTCTTTGCTAAAACCGCTTATCCCTGAAGGAGATCATGGCTATCTGATAGTTGATACCCATCTACTCAAGATCATTTAGATGAATGCATTTCAGATCTTCTTCAGATAGTGGGAAGAAGTTTGCTTGTTCCTTGACAAATGCTATGTTTTAAGAGTAGGTTAGTGAAAAGGATGGTGAGGTTTGTTGATTCCATCTGTTGAAAGATGGTGATGGCTGAGATTCAACAGTTGGAGATTTAGGATAGCTGATCATCGGTACTTGATGAGTCATCATAGGAATTTGGTAGGCTTGCGAGTGGAGTGGGATTGAAAAGGTTCATGAATAGGTTCCATAAGAGTTTATGACTTTGAGGGGTTTGAAGATCTTCCAAGTGATTCTTCATCTGCATCCATTTCCATATGATAGGCACTCAGGATGCCATATACCTCCTCAAGAGTCATTGTCTTCAGATTCTTAGTTCTTTTGATAGACATAGTGTAAGTTGTCCATGTCTTAGGTAGGGACCTTAAAAACTTTCTAAGAACATCATTATTCTCCATCTTCACTCCGAGTTCATTTAAAGAGTCTAGTAGTTTGACATATCTAAGATATGTAGTATTCATGGTTTCTCCCCTAGTGAAACCAAAGTTTTCAAACTTTTGCTTAAAGACATCTCTTTTGTTCTCCTTCATGTCTTTAGTTCCTTCAAATTTGGCATTCAATGCTTCCCACAAATTCAACGCAGTTATGAATTTCTTAAAGTCGTGGATGATGCTGTTTGTTATGCTCTTTCTAATCAGCCATAGAGCCTTTGAATCCACATCCATCTTCTTTAAATCTTCATTTGAATACTTTGTGGGATCTTTGGGAATCATGACTCCATCTTCACCAGCAGCTTGAACCATGGGGACATATGGTCCTTTCGGAATAGAGAGCCACAGTCTCAGATCTTGATTCCTTAGAAAATCTTCCATTTGGATTTTCTAAGTATCATAGTCATGTGTGTGAACATGGGGGGTTTGGTATAAGTTCCATTCTCCAAGTCATGCTTACTTAAGATAGCTACAACAGTCATTTTGAAAGTATAAAAAGGTATGAAGGAGTGTGGTGTTAGATACTATGATCAAAAGAAAACAAGTGATTTGTTGAAAGTTTAATTCTAGCAAATCAAGAAGCTCTAATACCACTTGTTAGATCGGGGTTATGGATTAACAAGACTTTTCTATTTGATCAGAAGTTAACAAATATGAAATCTAAGTTAACAACTTACTAACAAACACAAATACTTTAAGTAATGATAAGTACACAAGTTGTTCTTTCAAAGTATTCACTTGACTTATCAAAATTGAGTAGAAAGAGTAATATTCAACGGCTACACAAATGGATTAACCAAGCTTACCTTCTTTCTCAAAGTAAACTTTATCCCTTCTTGCTCTAGTTTTCCATAAGGCTCGAGCAGGGGCGCTCACCCTTTTTGGCTCCTTCCCAGCCCGAAAGTTCACTTCTGACGACTAGCTTCTACTGCTAGCGCTTGGACTTGGAAGCAAGCTAAAGCTACCTTGAATCAAATCAATCAATCAATGAAAAAAACCGCTTACCTAGAAATAGAAAGGAAGGACAAGTTGGTTTGAGGACCCGTTGGTCAAAGGAAAGGGGGGTCCTGATTCCGGGATGGAGCCGTATGACGCGAGAGTCTCACGTACGGTTCCTTTGAGAAGCGTGTGATACCACCAACTATCATGCCCGACGAGCGGTCCACGGAGCTGCATCCCTACTCACCTGGTCCATGCACATCGCTCTCTCCAACGGATACACAAATGGATTAACCAAGCTTACCTGTACTATACAAGTAAGAGGGTTTTATACTATAAAATTTAAACATTAAGAATAAACTATCCTATGTTTATAATGTAAAACAAGACAGATAATCAGCACTTGGTAGAAATCGGCAGCTGGCAACCAGTGCTGAATTCTTGAGTTATCGGTAGCTTCATCATCTTCCTAGATCAACATATTTATTATAATGACAAGTTTAATACTTTACTATCATAAATTGCTACATATCAAAATTGTTAAGAAACATAAAATTTTTATTTGGAATTTGATACTTAATACAACAAATTAAATTACTACATGACATAGTTTGTTAACAAACTTTGACTTGATGAATTTTATACCATTTATATATGAAATTCCATGTTTAATACCATAGAATTAAACTATTGAATGTCAACCGTGTTAACAAACATTGTCTAGGGCTTTTCAAAAAGCACGCGGTTCACAACTCGCCCGAAGTTAGCTTCGAAAATTGCTCGAATTTGGCTCAATTTGTTAGCGAGCTGACCCAACTTAGCACAATTTGTAAATGAGTTGAGCCCGAGCCAACGCTAGCTCGGTCGTAGCTTTCTCGTTAGGTAGTTTGTTGGCTCACTCGTTGGAGCACTTATTGATTCGTTTAAATTGAGGACTAATTTAATAGTTTTATAAATTAAAACCCAAATTTAAGTCCTCGTATTTAAGTATATAAATTAAAACCCAAATTTAAGTCCTCCTATTTAAGTATATCATTAAATTATGGCCAATTCGGTATTTTCTAATACAAAATTCTAAGTAAAAAAATATAAAATTGGTCGACGCTCTTGAAATGCCAATTTCAGAACAATGTTGAGTTAAGAAAAAATTATATAAAATTAAATTTTGTTTTATTCATTTAAGTATTTATAAAAAATAATACAACTAGCATTTGTAAAATAAACAACATAACTCGCGAGCTAAGCTCGAGCTTAAATTTTGGGCTCGTTAAGATAAACGAGTTGGTGGCTCGCCTATTAGCTAGTTCGTTGAATCTTTCGTGAGCTCGCTCGTTGGCTTGTCTAAATTTAGGACTAATATATAAATTGTACAACCAAATTTATGTCATGCTAAATAATTAAATAATAAAATACGATGAGGTTTAATATTTTCTAATAAAAATCCTATGTACAAAAATATAGAGATGGTCGAATTTCATAAAAATAATAATCTCGTACAATGGTTTTGGTGAGTTAAGATAGAATAATATAAATAAACATAAATTTGTTTTTAAATATAAGAATATTTGTAAATACTTAACAAATATAACATTTTTAAAAATAATCAAGCTCGCTCATGATTCGATTCCAATCTCGCATTTTTGACTAGTTAAGAAAAATTGTAACACCAGAAACTTTAGGGTAAAAAAAAAAAAAGAAAAGTATCTAGAAGAAATAAAAGAAGAGGCAAAGATGAGGGGTGTAAAGTGTAAAAGTACACCAAAAAGTCAAAAAGATGTGTTTAAGGGGCATGGTCGCCCATGCTTTTTCTGCTGCTGCTGCTACCGAAAGAAAAGAAGAAGAAAGAGGCTGAAAATCTTGTTTCTCTCGGTTGTGAAGAAGAATAGGGCAAAAACTTTGAAGGTTAGTGTGTTTTGGTGTTAATTGGTTCGGTTTTTATGGGGGTTTTCAACCATAAAACCGATTATTAAGTGTTCTATGTGGTTTGGTGTTTGTTTTGTTTGTTTCTAGGTGTTTGAACTCTTATACAAGCAGGTTTGGAGGAGTTTTGCTTGTTTGCTACAATAGGTGAGTTCTAGACCCCGTTTACATGTGTTTAAAAGTATTTTGGGGCTGAAAATGTATATAAATGGGTTTCTCAACTTGTTTCCTTGTAACTGTATATATATATATATATGTGTGTATGCCCATGTTTTATGTTAGTTTTTGTGTTGGGTATGCTTAGAAATGTATGTTTAAGCTTAGAACAGGTGATGAACAGGTCTGGGTTGATTCTGAAATGTAGAAATGCATAACTGGTAGTCATGCGCCCAAATAGGACCCATGCGCCTAGGATTATAGCTTGAAACTGCCTAAGTGCAGGCCATGCGCCCAAACAGGGCCCATGCGCCTGGAAATTTGCCTTAGAAAATCATAAGTGGGGGATCATACGCCCTAATAGTGCCCGTGCGCCCAAACCTTCCCTAATTGTTCTAAGTATGGACTCATGCGCCTGAACAGTGTCATGCGCCCAAGACTTTTCTCTGGTGACTAATTGTAGTCCCATGCGCCTGAAAGGCTCATGCGCCCAAGATTGTTGTTAAAATGCCTATGTTTAGAAGCCATGCGCCTGCATAGTGGTGATGCGCCTAAGCAGGGCTCATGCGCCTGCATAGTCCTCATGCGCCTACAACACTTAGAATATTTTCTGAAATTTTGGAGGAAACAGAATTTTAGGGTTTGACCCTAGCTTGACTGCTGTTACTATTTGATTATTTTACTCATGTTTTATGGTTGATCTTGTGTTCCCTACTATTATATTATGTGACTTTACGTGGGTTGCTTATGCTCGTAAAGTATTACTATTAATCAAGAGAAAGATTAATATTAATGAAAAGTGGAAAGTAATGAATAAATGAAAGTCTTGCAAGCAAGGTTGAGGTGAGTGACTATGTCGTTACAACAGACTCGTAAGCCAAGGTTGAGGTGAGTGACTGTGTTGTCACAACAGACTTGTAAGCCAAGGTTGAGGTGAGTGACTTTGTGTCACAATAGACTTGTAAGGGGTTTAATCCATGAGATTGACCCGAAACATGTCGTGATGCTCACTCCGGTACTGTGACGGCCTTCGGACATGAGGCGGGGGTGTTGCAAAAAGAGACGGGGTCCTTGTCGCGTACCCCGGTACTGTAACGGTCTTTGGACATGAGTTGGGGGTATTGCATGAGACATGATCCAGATATAAGTAAAAGATAATGATGAATGTACGAAACATACGGAATGGACGATGGTGAAGATAATAATTAAGGTTATCAATGTGTATGTATGAGGTGTGGTCATACAAAAGAAATGTACAGTATTTTAAAGGGTATTTTCATATACAAACCCTATGTGGTATATTATGGTTTTAAAACTAGGACTCACTCAGCAACGCTGACTTTTATACATTTTCAGTTGGCAGGTAATTTGCTGAGGATGACACTCGGGGAGGCTACTCGTCTGGGCTAGACTGGCATCCATTCACTCTTAATAATATTGTTATTTTGTAATGCAATTAACTGATCTTTTGTAACTGATAACAAACACAAATGTATTGCTTGGTAACAGGTTTATTAATGAAGTGAATGGTTTTTGTTGTTAATTTCACTGCATTGTTTTAAGAATTATGTAATGTTTTTATTTAATTATACTATGATTGACCGACTATGAGGTCTCTGGGAACGGGGCCTTACAAAAATGAGCTGGCTCTACTCAGCTTGATTTTTAAACGACTCAAGCCTGAGCCCATGTAGACTTGGTTCGTCTCAACTCGTTTACATCCCTAATATTCTCTTCCACTAAATAATTATGGTTATTTGAAATTTTATATTATATAGCATAATGTTATATTACTTTGATGTATGTATGTATGTAAGTACGTACGTATGTATGTACGTAGGTACTTACGTATGTGTTTACGTAGGTGCGTACGCATTTGTGTACGTACGGGTGTGTACGTATGTATGTGTGTACGTATGTAGGTACGTATGTTTGTATGTAGGTAAGTACGTATGTATATACGTATGTATGTAGGTACGTATGCATGTATGTAGGTACGTATATTGGTAAGTATGTATGTACGTATGTCGGTACGTATGTATGTACGTGTAAGTACATAGGTAAGTACGTATGTGTGTATGTATGTATGTACGTATGTAGGTACGTATGTATGTACGTATATAGGTATGCATATATCGTATCTACATATGTACGTACATATGTAGGTACATATGTAGGTACGTAGGTAGGTACGTTTGTATGTCCGTATGTAGGTACATATGTTGGTATATATGTATGTACGTATGTATGTACTTATGTATGTACGTATGAATGTACATATGCATGTAGGTACATATGCATGCATGATGCATGCATGTATACGTATGCTTGTATGTAAGCATGTATGTATATACGTAGGAATGTATGTATGCCTGTATGTATGTATGTATGTATGTATGTATGTATGTATGTATGTAGGTATGTATGTATGTATGCATGTATGTATGGATGTATGCATGTATGTATATGTGCATGTATCTATGTATGCATGGATGCATGTATGTATGTATGTATGTATGTATGTATGTGTGTGTGTATGCATGTATGTATGTATGCATGGATGCATGTATGCATGGATGCATGTATGCAAGTATGTATGTATGCATGTATGTATGCATGTACGCATGTATGTATGCATGTATATATGTATGCATGTATGTATGTATCCATGGATTCATGTATGCATGTATGTATGTATGCATGTATGTATGCATGTTTGTATGGATGCATGTATGTATGAATGCATGTATGTATGAATGCATGTATGTATGTATGTATTTATGTATGTATGTATGTATGTGTGTATGTATGTATGTGTGTATGTATGTATGTGTGGATGCATGGATGTGTGTATGTATGTTTGTGTGTATGTCTGTATGTCTGTATGGATGTATATGTGTATGCATGTATGTATGTCTGTGTGTATGCCTGTGTGTGTGTCTGTGTATGCATGTATATGTGTATGTGTGTATTGTATGTATGTATGTATGAATGTATGTATGTGTGTGTGTCTGTGTATGTATGTGTGTGTATATGTGTGTGTATGTATATGTATGTGTGAGTATGTGTGTATGTATGTGTGTAGGTATGTGTGTATGTATGTGTCTATGTATGTGTGTATGTATGTGTGTAGGTATGGTGTGTTGGTATGTGTGTGTACGTATGTATGTATTATGTATGTATGTATGTATGTATGTATGTATGTATGTACGTACGTATGTAGATATGTATGTATGTATAGGAAGATTTAAATAAAAATTCGTTTTGCCTAGAAAGTCTAAAAAGAAATGTATATTGATCATAAAAATATTTGTATTACCTTTGCACACATGTATAATTTAAAAAATTTAATATTGATATACCTAGCTAACTTAAAAATTTATTTTAGCTTACCAAACAACTTATTATGTATTAGCGCCCTATACATTGATAAAAATGTAAATTACTCAATCTAAAACACCTTAGTTTTTTCAGTATCTTTCACTTTGCTGTGTTGTTTGGATGTGTTGGTTTGTTGTGTTGTTTTGTTGTGTTGTATTGTGTTGTTGTGTTATGTTTGTTTATTGTGTTGTCTTTAATTTTTTATTGTGTTAATTTGTTATTTATACTGCTTAAAAGATATTGTGACGTTTTATATTTTTGTACTGTTTTATTATTTTGTTGCTGTTTTTACATTGTTTATTTCTATAATATGTATTTTTAGTTGTCTTGTTTAATAATATTATGTTATTTCACCACATAAAGTGGTCTTCCTGTTGTTTATTATTTATTGTTTCATTCATTACATATATTGTTTTACTATTCATATGATTTATGAAAACCAACATAAATTCGTATAAGACAACATAATTTCATACAATGCAGTTTTATTTCTAGAAAAGTATAGCAATACTATATTTAAATTAAAAAAATGTTTGAGCTCTTGGTTTCTTAGATATTTGGTTTGGGAAATAATGGTTTCCAGCTCTTTGTGTCCTCCTACTCATGGTTGTGTTTTTTATTTCTCAACAATGTGCTTTAGGTACTAGCTTTAGAGTATTTTTAATTTAGGGTTTAGCTTTTAGGTTTTGGAATTTATGTTTTCTAGCTCATTATGTTTTCGTTTTTTTCATTGTATCTCATGAATGTGCTTTAAAGTTTAGGATTTACGATTTGGCTTTAGAGTTTAGCTATTTTTTAATCTTATGTTTTTTGGTTTTAGAATTTATTTTTCCAACTCACTATGTTTTCCTCTTCGTTATTGTGTCTTATCTACTAGTCATTGTGATTTAGGGTTTAGTTTTTTTTATTGGACAATGAGCATTGCCCCAGGCATGTTTGAATGATTACGACACCTTCTAATAAGTCTAGTTGAGTATGCAAGTAAAGTATAGAGTTGATTCAGACCCTTCTCAAAATTTTGAGTTGATTAATAATAATATTGAGCATTAATTTCGTTTAATCAAGATACAAACTATTAGTTATTTAACTAAGCTTAGTAAATAGAGGTTCACTGAGCTCGAGCAAAGGTTCGAGCTTTAACATTTTAAAACTAAGTCTAGCTTCAGCTTAATATTATGTCAAGTGTCAACTCAGCTTAATTACAATCTAGATGATCTCTTGAAATATAGTTTAAAGTTGAAAATTTAAATTATGATGTAGAAAGACCTATTGGGTTAACGAGTGTTAGTTTTTTTAAGAAAGTAAAGATAAAAATAAAATAAATATATACTTTGCTGATATCAAATTTATTTTTGTAGGAGAAGAATATTGTTCTCTCTTTGATTAACGGTTAAAAAGAAAGAAACAAGGTTATTCAACACCAAAAGAATTTTCTAAATTTTGCATTTTTATTTATTTGGGCCATATAAACCATTTATTTAAACTTGCAAGTAACATCTTTCATTAACCAATCGTTGGGACTCTGATCACAACACCTTTACCATGGGGTTCACTAACCCACACCCAAACCCTGTTAACGCAATGATCTTCGGTGACGTGGACGTGAGGGGGAATTGGTATAGCTCTAAGATTCGGATTCCATTTCTCAATCACAGCCAAAGCTTCATGTTGAGGAACTCCAAGTAACTCTGGCCACTCCTTTCTTGTATTATATGTATTATTATGACTGTTGCATGGTGGATATGGCGCCATGGGTTCTTCTCTACTGAAACTGACTTGCAAATGGTTTCATCCTTCTATCTATTTATAATTGTAACTATTAATGAATTTTCCTTCATTCACTTCATACGTATTACAGTGACATGTTTAATACTTTACTATATAAATTGCTACATATACAATTTGTTAAGAAACTTAAATTTTTTATTTGGAAATTTGATAATACAATAAATTAAATTACTACATGACACCGTTTGTTAACAAACTTTGACTTGATGAATTTTATACCATGTATATATGAAATTTCCATATTTAATACCATAGAATTAAACTACTGCATGTCAACTATGTTATGTTAACAAACATTGTCTTGGGCTCTTCAAAAAGCACGTGTTTCACAACTTGCCCGAAGTTAGCTTCGAAAATATATAGCTCGAAATCAGCTCGATTTGTTAGCCAGCTAACCCAACTCGGCACAATATGTAAATAAGTGGACTCCGAGCCAACGTCAGCTCGGTCGTAGCTCTCTCGTTTGGTAGTTTGTTGGCTCACTCATTGGCCCACTCGTTGGCTCCATTAAATTGAGGACTAATCTATAACTTTTATAAATTAAAACCCAAATTTATATCCTCCTATTTAAATGTCATTAAAATATGACCAATTCAGTATTTTCTAATAAAAATTCTATGTAGAAAAACATAAATATGGGCGACGCTCATGAAATACCAATTTCATAACATTGTTGAGTTAAGATAAAATAATATATAAAATTAAATTTTGTTTTTATACATATAAGTATTTTCAAAAAATAATAATCTAGTGTTATTAAAATAAACAGCGTAACTCGCGAGTCTTGCTCGAGCTCAAATTTTGGGCTCATTAAGATAAACGAGTTGGTGGCTCGCTCATTAGCTAGTTCGCTAACTCTTTCGTGAGCTTGCTCGTTGACTCGTTTAACTTTAGGACTAATATATAAATTGTACAAAATTATAAACCAAATTTATGTCATGCTAATTAGTTAGATCATAAAATATCATGAGTTTAATATTTTCTAATAAAAAATCGTAAGTATAAAAATATAGAGATGGTCACATTTCATAAAAGTAATAATCTCGTACAATTGTTTTCGCGAGTTATGATAGAATAATATAAATAAACTTAAATTTGTTTTTATTCATAAAAAAAATATGATTTTTAAACTCATTAAGAAAAATGAGCAGGCTCTTCTCAGCTTGATTTTTAAACGAGCCAAACCCGCGACCACATAGGCTTGGTTTAGCTCACTCGTTTACAGCCCTAACATTCTCATCCACGAATTAATAATGATTATTTGAAATTTTATGTTATATACCATAAAGTTATATTACTTACGTGTCAAAGTAATAAATTAATTATATATAGACTGCGCTATGCCGCGATGGTGGAAGACAAGTTACAACGCCTTACTCGTTTTTTTAGTTTATCAATTCTTTAGTAATGTATACTAAATAGTACTTCTCAGCGGTGGATCTAGAAAACACGTTAAGGGGTAACCTAAAAAAAATTAGCGTACATTTTTCAAAAATAAAATTAAAAAAACAATAATAAAGAAGTTAAACAAATATCTAATAGATCTCAAAACTCTCTATTTCGGTTTTCATAGCTTGAAAATAAAGCATTCAACGCAATTATATTAAAAATTAAACATCATAAACCCTAAATCCCTAATTTCATAGTTTAATAGAGTAAAAATTATTACATTAAGTGAACGAGTGGGGAAGGTGGGTGGTCTAGTGGCCGGTGAAAAAGGTAGGAAGTGGCGCAACCTCGCAGGTGAGCTGATGCTTGTTGTTGTTGAGTTGTAGGGCGCTGCTGCTTGGTCTTCCATTTTTTATGTTTTATATTTTTATTTTAGGCTTATTATTGTATTAAATAATGGGTAATGGGTAATAGGTATTTTGGGGTTTTATGTTATTGGTTAATGGAGTAATGTATCACTAATGGATCAATCGGATAATGGGTATTTAATATTTGGTTTAAGCCCAAACTTTATAAAATGTATTGTTTTTTTGTAAATTATTAGATTTATTTATAAAATGTAAAACTTTCTATGAGTTGTTGAGTTAAAAAAAAATTAGGGGTAACATAACTTTATTTCAGGGGTAAAGTAAAACCATAACTTTCACTTTTTTTTTATATAAAACCGTAAAAAAAAATTTAAACTACCCTTCACAAGTTGATGAGTAGCAAAGCTACCCCTCACCAACACATATATTCGCCCCGGTACTTCTATCAATTTTTTATTCATATATTAGTGTGGTCTATGTCATAGCCTTAAAAATCTAAATTAACTATCAAAAACACACGAATAAAGTAATATCAATAATAAACATATTAATTAAACTTAAAATATCAACTTCTTTGCATTATGATGAGATCAATATTCGTCGTACGCCATACACGTCTTAATTATCTCATTTACATACTTTGACCACCCTTCTTCATCCAAATTGATATCAAAAATTTATTGTTGAGTAAACTTCACTTTTACTCCATGTGGTTTAATCCAAATAACGGTTTTCCTCCAAACGTTTCAAAATTATGATTTTACTTCTAGTGGTTTGCAATTCGTTTCAAGTTACTCCAACTTTCTAACACCGTTAAATAAGTCTGTTAATTATAAGGGTATTTTAGACATTTTGCTAATAAGGGCTGATAATGTAATTTATTAAAACTATATTATTAATACAAATATACATATATATATATATATATATATATATATATATATATGTATATATATGTATGTATATATATATATATATGTGTGTGTATGTATATATATATATATATCACACAATCTCTCTCTAATTCTTTCCCCAAAAAAAAACCCTAGAAATCACCCACCACCACACAGCCACCACCACCACCATAAAACAGCCACCACCACCATCACCCCCTTGCACCACCGCCACTACCACCCAAACCCACTCCGCCTTTGTGCCTCGATTCACCTGGCACCACCTATACCACCATAACTTCCACCACTGGCGCCACCCCACAGCACCGCTACAAGTTCCACCACCAGATTCATCTGTGACCATCGTCATCGTCATCGTCATCATCATCACCTGAGAACTAAATCGGCCCTAAAGATAAACCCTAAACCACCATCACTACACCGCCACTATCAATCAAACCCTAAATCAACATCATCGCCACGACGTCGTCTCTTCTACAGATCTATGGGAGCAAATTGAAGGAAGAATAGTTTGGGGGGTGTTCTCGAACCTACAAGAGTTCAGATCTATGGGAGAAGATCGAAGGAAGAACGGTTTGGATCTATGACACTAATGACGGTGGTGGTAACTGATGATGATGGTACTGGTGCTGTTGGTTGTGATTTTGGGCGGTGTTGGTGGTGATGGTGATTCATATGAAGAAAGTTCACTAAATTATGATATTAGCTATGAATACCTTCAGTTTAGCTATTATGGCTGCTTTTTGTGCAGTGTATCAGATAGGAAAGATGACTTCTCCGTACCTAATCTTTCCCTTGACTCCTCAAGTGATCCTTATATGACCTGCAACAAATATACCCCCTTAATGTATAGAGTAGAGATCTTAAGAAAACCATAATGTTATGTGAAAACTAAAGAAAACTAATGAAACTGGTCACATAATTTACAAATTTTTTATCACTACCCTTTATATTTATGTATGTGTATATGTAAATAAGGGTGTGGATCAAATGAAAAACAATATTTAACATATATGTCACATATAGGTTACGTATACGTAACCATTTTTCATTCTACATAGTTATACGTATACGTGAAACTCTTGATTCTCTTATTTATGTTCACCATATATGTAACAAAAACTTAAATAACCATTTAACAATTAAAATAACAAAAAAAAATAATGAATTATGTTATTGGTTTTCGTGGTTTTCTTTGTTTTTCATGCAACTATTGGTTTTCTCAAAAACCCTCCCCTATATATATACATATATATATATATATATATATATATATATATATATATATATATATATATGTGTGTGTGTGTGTGTGTGTATATATATGGTCAGGATCATTACAGAACCAATTTTTATTTTCAGAACCAAAAGAACCATTGGTTTACATAAATGTAAATTATGAACAACCACTGATTTACATATATATAAGTTAAAGCTGTTGATATTTAGTTGTTTTACATAGTTTATTGTTCATGTCTGATATACACATATGTAAAATGACTCAAGTAATATCAGAGCATGAATGTATTGTCCTATCTTTTGGATTTGAGATTCCAAATGACAAAATACTTTTAAGAGCTCCCAAGAAGGACAATATCTATATGCTCAACTTGAAGAATGCATCCCCTTCAGGAAAGGTATCATATTTCGTTTCCAAAGCTTCACTAAATGAATCTTCCCTTTTTCACAGAAGCTTAACACATGTTAACCTTAAAAACATGAACAAACTAGTTCGGAATGGGTTAGTCACAGGACTGCCAAACAAGGAGTTTGCATGTGCTGACCACTGTGTTGCCTGACAAAAGGGAAAGCAACACATATTTTCTCATAAGTCCAAAGAATTTAATTCAATCACAAATCCTTTACATCTATTACATATGGACTTGTTTGGGCCAACAGGTGTAAGGAGTTTGGAAGAAAAACATATTGCTTAGTAATAATAGATGATTTTATAAGATTCACTTAGGTTTGTTTTAGAAACTAAAGATGAAACTGCTAAAATTTCAAAATCATTTATTATAAAATTGAGAAGCAAATTGATCAAAAGGTTAGAATAATTAGATATGATTAGGGCACTGAATTCAAATACCACACCCTTGATTCCTGTTGTGAATCTAAAGGTATTGCAAGACAATATAGTGCTCCTAGAACTCCTCAACAAAATAGAGTTACTGAAAGGAGAAATAGGACACTTATTGAGGTTGCAAGGACCATGTTGTTTGACTCGAAACTTCCTATCACATTCTAGGCTGAAGTAGTCAGTACTACGTGCTATGTTCAAAATAGGGTGTTGATAGTCAAGACACATGAAAAAACCTCTTATGAATTATGGCATAAGATAAGACCATTCATAGTGTCTTTAAGACCTTTTGGATGTCCTTGGACCCTTCTAAATACCAAATAACATTTATCTAAATTTATTGAGAAATCAATTGATGGGGTTTTTTGTAGGATACTTATCACAAGCTAAGGATTATAGAGTAGACAACAAAGTTGATAACACTATTGAGGAATCTGAAAATGTCATATTTAATGAAAGTTCCTCAAATAGTGTTGGAAATACCCTAAGTTGGATGTTTGATCTAAATGGATTCATAAATGTATTTAACCATTTGATTGAGAGTGTTTTAGGAGACCCATCCAATAGATCAGCAGACATACAAGTACCAAGTACTAAAGACTACAAGGTTGATCTACCATAGGGTCTCTGTCACATCAGGTCATCTGTTGATACAGTTCAGCCAAACTCAGCAGAAGTAGATGTTAGTACCATAAACAATATGGGTCAACCATCACTTGCTTATGATGACTCAGATGTTGAGTCTTATGATCATTGTGGTACTAGAAAATTTCTTGGTAAGGAACCAAGTGTGATAAATGCTGAAGAAGGAGTCAATTCAGCAGTTGAACTGGTCAATCCATCTGCCAAACTTCCTGAAACAAACATTTCCAACTTGGATCCATCTCAGCAACTCCAAGTGATCAGAAGACGAAGAATTCATAAAGATCACCTAGTTGAGACTGTCATTGGCAATGCTGATGCTGGTGTCAAGATAATAAGTAAGGTGAATAAAGCAAACATATGTTTGTTTTCATGCTTCCTTTCTCAACTAGAACCAAGGAAAGTTGATGACGCCTTAAGAGATAACAGCTAGGTAGAAGCTATGCCAGAGGAGCTTCTTTAGTTTACTAGACAGAATGTTTGGAAACTATATGCACTTCCTAAGGGGAAGACTGTAATAGGAACCAAATAGGTGTTTAGAAATAAGAATGATGACAGAGGTTGTTATAAAGAACAAAGTCAGACTTGTGGTACAAGGGTACACATAATAAGAAGGGATTGATTATGATAGAGTCTTTGCTCCTGTGGCCAAGCTTGGAGCAATTAGAATTTTTCTAGCATTTGTTACCTCCAAAGATTTTAAGGTGTCTCTTATGGATGTCAAGAGTGCATTCCTGTATGGTGAGATTGATAAAGAAGTTCATACATGTCAAGCTCTTGGCTTTAAAGATCCCAAGTATCCAGATCATGTATGTAAACTTGATAAAGCCCTTTATGGTCTTCATCAAGCTTCGAGGTAGTATGAAACACTCTCTACCTTTCTCCTGAAAAATAGATAAATCAGAGGATCTATAGATAAAACTCATATCATCAAGAAAGTTGATTAAGATATCATTTTGGTACAAGTATATATGGATGATATCATATTTGGGCCTACAAATGAGAGTTTGTACAAATCCTTTGAAAGTCTCATGAATTAGACTTTGAGATGAGTTCAATGGGATAACTCACTTTCTTTCTTGGACTGCAAGTGAAGTAAACCTCTGAAGGCATTTTCATAAATCAAACTAAGTGTGTTCAAGACATATTAGTGAGATTCTAAGCTACTAATGCTAAGGCTGCAAAAACCCTTATATCTAAGACATGTTCATTAAATCCTAATCTTGAGGCGGAAGCAGTTAATCAGCAGTAGTACAAAGCCATCATTGGATCTCTCATGTACCTCACAGCCAGCAGACCAGATATTATGTTTGCCACGTGCTTATGTTTAAGATTTCAAGCTGCTCCAAAAGTGTCACATCTAATGGTTGCTAAGATAATTTTGAAGTATCTTAAAGGGGAACCTAAGTTAAGATTATGGTACTCTAAGAGTGCTGACTTTAGTCTCTATCGATATACAGATAGTGCCTATGCAGGATGCAACATCAACAAAAAGTCCACTTCAGGAGGATGTCAATTTCTCAAAGGAAGATTGGTCTCATGGCAATGCAAGAAGAAAACCTATGTGTCTATATCAACTACTGAAGCAGAGTACATTGCTGCATCTAGTTGTTGTGCTCAGGTGCTGTGGATTCAAAGTCAATTTAGAGAATATGGAGCAACCTTCATGAACACTCCAATTCACATTGATAATAATAGTGTCGTGTCTATCACTAACAATCCTATTAGCATTCAAAGACAAAGCACACTGACATCAACTATCATTTCATTAGAGATTGTGCAGAAAAGAAAATCATTAAATTAATTAAAGTCCACACAAATGAATAATATGAAAATCTTTTCACAAAGGCTTTTGATGAAAATAGATTTAAATATGTTGTATCTGCTATTGGGATGATGAAATTTTAATAATTAAATGATTTGCATGATGATATATAATAAAAATTGTAAAATAATGCTCTGTTGATAACTAAAATAGGTAACACTAGGCATTTTCCGAATATCGCAAATGGGCAGATAAGTGCAATTTGGCAAATATGATGGTTTCGGCACATGTCTTTTAAAGACTTTTATCTATTGGGACCCTCTTTTATCTATCGATACATAGTTGCACCATTGTAGTTGCCTGAAAAGACTTTTCAATCATCACAAGCCGTCGGATTTTATAGTTACGGTGGTAAAATTTTAAAATAACACTATTATATATGTTGGATCGGTTGGTTTTAGATTAACAAGAACTTCTTCTTTGATCACTAGTTAATGATATAGAATCTAAGTTAATTACTTACTAACAAAACCAAAATACGTTGAGTAAATATAAATGCACAAGCTGTTCTTTCAAAGTATTCACTTGATTAATTGTTTGAGTACAAATGATACAATCTGTAGATAAACCAATCGACATGAGAAGCTTACCTCTACTATAAAAGTACGACAACTTTATACTACGAAACCTAAATAGTAAGGATAAATTATTCTATGTTTAGAATATATAGCAAGACAGACAATCGGCACATCAAAGTTAGGCAGCTTCAGTACTATGTTGTCTTAAAAAGGCAAAACATAGCAGCCGTCGATCGGTAGCTCATCAGCTGAATGGTGATTGGCAGCTGTTCAGCTATGCTGATAGGCAGTCACTCAACATATGTGATACGACAGTTGATTAAGCACTTTGGCAGAATTCGGTAGTTAGTAGCCAGTGCTGAATTCATGAGTTTTTGGTAGCTTCATCCTTTTCATAGATTAACGAATTTCCCCTAGGATGATGCTACCAAAACTTTGTCTTCATCCTTATACATGTATCCTCTTCTATCTCATGAGGGGTTTTCAAGAGGTAGATTTACCAAGTCTTTCATGTTGTGCTGAGATAGTCTAAAAAGATCATACTCTTTGACTTTAACTTCATATGTTAGGCAAAAAGTATTGGTTGAGGAATTGTAACTCCAATGAGTAATTGGGTCATAAATGCTCAAGGGAGTCACATGCAGAACTTCTTCTTCCCTTTGCTTAGCCTTGTTTTCAAATCTTATTCTCATGATTGGTAGCCATGGATTTGTACTAGTCTGGTATGTCTTCATATTCTGAGATTAACTTATACATCCTCTTTAATTCTTCAAGGCTGAGCTTTAGAACTTATAGTTCACATAGAAAGAAAGATTTTGACTTGTTCTTTCTTTTTATGAAGAGACTCTTAGCTTTCAATTCATAATCCCATTTGATGATTGTTGTTTCATCATCCTCTGTCTTCTTCCTCCTCATATTCTGAGAGTTCTTCTTCTTGCTTTAACCCATATCTAATTCTATCAGCAACGCTAGCGATGATCACTTTATCTGCTAAATCACCAAATTGGCTTTAGGAAGGGAATTCAGCTATTTCTAAAGCTTGTTGGACTATGGAGAACCCTGCTCAGTAGCTTTGAGTAGTTGGAGAAGTAGTAGAAGGTGATTGTGGTTAGTTGCTGGGAGTGGGTTCGGCAGATGGAATGGTCTCAATAGTTTCAGGCTCTAGTTTCTTCTTTCTTTGTTTAGAAGCCTACGATGATCTTCCAAGATGAGATTTGTAAATCTTCATCAATACTTTTTCCACTTCCCTTGCCTTAGAATCATTTCTTGGATTCCTTAGTCTTAGCTTGGTTAAGTCGGCTATCGCAAACCTGTTAAAGATAACAGTTGATTCCTTGAGTAAGCCACTCTTCAGATGTTGATCTGGTTATGAAGTAGGTGTTCTTCTTCTAATCATATTCCTACTCTACTATGGCATCATATGCTGATAGCAGAGTTTCTAGGATCCCTTCACCAGCATCACCTTTGATTAAGGACAATACTGTGTGTAGCAGCACTTACAATTTGCTCTAGAATGTCAAGGGGCAGATCAAGTACCTCATTTTCATGATCATGGTACATGATTTCTCCATTTGCCCTCTTGACAACAAATTTCATTATCTGGGCGAGATACCCAACAACCAAAACCTTTGTTTCTTAGATTATCGTCTCCTCTACTTCTAGGTCAACAATCCTTGCCTTTAAAAATTTGTTAGGTGTTATCTTCTTCTTTGCAAGGATTCAAGAGATGGGCTGACTATCATCAGAAGTTGTTAATTTAGAATCAAGGGATGCTAGAGACTCAGTTGGCATATGGGAAGAGCTTTGAATGACTTTCTTTGTTCTTGCTTGTTCTCTTTCCCATTACTCCCTGGCTTCTTCAAACTTCGTGAGCTTTCCGGCTACAACCTTTTGTTTGATTCCTTCGATATTCAGATCAAGATTTGACATACTCATTAGTCCTGCTTGTTTACCAGAGAAACCATAATATTTGAGAAATATCATCATTTGTTGCTTATCTCTGTACTCTTGCTGGACTTTTTCTCCTTGTTTTTTTGATTCAACTCTCTTTCCTCAAGCCAACTCAGTGTTTTCTCCATCTTAGCGTGACTTGTAGCTATCAATTTGGAATTAATCTCAGTAGTGCTCCACTCTATGACCTCATCAAAATTGAATCCTTTCAAGTCAAGTTGAGCTGCTAGGAAACATTTTTCTTGATCCTTCTTTTCTCTTTTCTTAGTGGAGGTCATGGGTTTGGATTCTGTAGTTGTGGCTGTCCTTTGGGTGTTTTTGGTAGATGGCCTGGATGGTTTAGATGGCATCCTTTTGATAACTTGGCTTTTGGTTTAGGTGGAGCTTTTGATATTATTCTAGTGGGTTCACCACCAAGGTTGAATTCTTTCGTTCCAGTGCTAGCAGCGCTCGATTCCTTTGAACTTTTAATCAAAGCAATGATATTCTTTTTAAGAGAAGATTCTTGAGCTCTACCTGCCTTCAATTCCATAACTTCTTCTTCAACCATATGTGGAAATAGGTCTCTCTTCTTAGTCATCAGAAATCTGGCCTTTATTTTCCGTGACTCAATTTCAACTTCCTCTTCAGCAGTCATAGGTCCCTTACTTTTGTTAGAGGTAGAGATTAAAGTAGGTCGGATTGCTCAAGGTCTAATGGTTACAACTAATGCCTCACGAGTTGAATAGGGATCATCGGTAGTTGTCTAGCTCTCTCAGCATCCTTAGTGACTTCTTGGCCATCAGTTTCCATATTCACCTCACAATTACCTGGGGTTTTAGCCTCAACATCCGGTTGAAAAAATATCACCTCAGCTGATTTTTTCAATTCAGACTCAGGTGTGTCCTTTTATTGCTTTTGAAGTTAGGCTGGTTCAGTTTCAAGAGTCACCCCATGTCTTTCTATATCATCTTTCATGGTCTAGGTGTCTCTTCCACATTGATTCTTTCCTCCCTAGGATCAATCTCTTGGGATAAAGGATGCGGATTAGATGCTACTACAGACATATCAGTCTCCACTGTTTGTATAGTATGGGATGTGGGAGACAGTGGATCAAGCTGAAGTGTAGTAGAGACATCATTATCCGAGATAGTAGACATGTGTACAGGAGATTTAGGAGTTGAGTCTAATGGTCTAAGATGTGAACTAGTTCCTACTGAGACTTCTTCCTTAGAAGTTGTGTCAGCAATGTGGGTATCCCTTTTGGTTTGCACAATGAAGTGTTGGGACTCTGATTGAGGGCTTATGGCCTGGGTTTGGGTCTTATGAAGAGAAGGAATATAAACCTTCTTCTTTGAGCTTTGTTTAGGTGCGGCTGACACCTTTGACTTGACTAAGACCCTTGTTTCCAGTCTTGCCTTTTTGAGAGAAGGTGATTTGAGGGACAACATCCTCTGAGTAAAAGATGTAAGGATTGACTTTTGTTAATTTGCTTTTGGCTTTGAGGTGGTGGATGTTGGATTAGCAATGGTGGGTGTTGCCATGCTGCCACCCTGAGCCTTAATGACCTCAAGCATGTGTGCAAATAAAGGAGTGACCTTCCCAGAAAAAGATTTTGGAGTGGTCTTGAACTTTGAAAAAATAGCCTTGTTTAAAGTTCCTAAGGCACGAACAACTCCTGTAATTTTAAGTTTATTACCTAATTCTTCTTGTAAAATCAGTAGAATGAATCTAGGGTATATTAAAAACTTAAATTTAGCAGTAGAAGTTACATTTTTACACAAATTTTGAAAAATGAAGTTTGAAAACTCATAACTTTTCTATTTGACAAGACTATGGATAGCCCCGGCTAAATCCAATGGTACTTGGTCACATCCTCCCGACTTATTTGACAATTAGTGTAAAAAGATATGAAGAATGATTCTCCAATTATGATATACCAGTGATTTGGAGAAGGTGGATATCGGGAGGGGTCCTTCATATCCCTCTCCTTGAAAGTCTCGCTTACTACTTCTTTGGAACAAGAAGGTTCACCGTTTGCATTGTTTAACTTCAAATGTTGATGATCTTGTGAGCATGAAAAGGTGACCTTCAGCCCATGCACCATTACGGTGAGGACCTTTGTTTGATGTTCCCTTTGAATGGAACATGTGTTCCTAAATTCCCAAATATGTGTCTCAAATATCATCGGGTCTACATAGATTGCAAAAGCATAATTGCTATTGCATAGGAAATGAAGAACTGGATCGTAGAGAGGATCACCAATGGATTGAAATGATGCGGCAATGTTGTGATTTGGTTTGAATTCTAGGGTTGAGTTTGGGTAGCCATGGAAAGATGATTGATTTTTGTTAGGGCTTAAGAGATTGAAGGTTTTTGAAAGGTTTTTGTTGTGTGACGAAGATAGAAGATGACAATGGTGAAAATCCTTAGATTTAACAGTTGTGGATAACACATAAAAGTGTAAGTTTTAAAATATTTTACCATCGTAACTGTAAAATCAACAGCATGTGATAGCTAAACAGTCTTTTTAGGCAAACTTCTATGGCACCACTATGTATCGAAAGATAGAAGTGGGACCTAACGGATCTTTTTCAAAATACATGTGCCGAAACCATTCTATCTGCTTAATTGCCCCATCTGCTGATTTGCGATACTAGGCAGATACCCAGTTTAACCCATTTTATAAAATAAAAATATTTCTTTATAACTTTATCAGATATCATTAAGTAAATCATTTAATTATTCAAACTTTATCATCCTAATAGCATATATAAAATATTTAAACCTAGTTTCATCAAAAGATTTTATGAAGAGATCTGCATATTATTCGTTTGTATGGACTTTGATTGATTTAATGATTTTCTTTTCTACACAATCTCTCATGAAATGATACCTGATGTTAATGTGCTTTGTCTTTAAATGCTGAAAAAGATTGATGATGATTAAGATGGTGTTGGTGTTGGTGTTGTCAATGTGAATTGGAGTGTTCATGAAAGTTACTCCACAATCTCGAAGTTAGTTTGGATCTACAGTACCTAAGCATAACAACTAGATGTAGCAATGTACTCTGCAGCAGCAGTTGATGTGGAGACACATGTTTGCTTCTTGCATTGCCATATGACAAATCTTCCCCCTAGAAATTGACCTCCTCCTGAGTTGGACTTCTTATTAATGTTGCATCCCCTATATTTGCTATGTGTATATCCATAGAGATTGAAGTCAGCACTCTTAGGGTACCATAATCCTAACTTAGGTTTAGAATTCTCTTGGTCGCCATTAGATGTGACACCTTTGGAGCAGCTTGGAATATTAAACACAAGCATCTGGCAAACATGATATCTGGTCTCTTGGCTGTAAGATACATGAGAGATCTACTGAAGGATCTGTACTACTGCTAATCAACTGTTTCGCCCTCAAGATCAGGAGTTAATGAACATATCTTAGACATGGTGGTTTTTGCAGCCTTAGCATTATTAGCTTGAAATCTTACTGAGATGTCCTGAACATACTTAGATTGATGTTGAAGAAGCCATCAGAGGTTTGAATTCATCTCAAATTTGGATTTCATGAGACTTTTTAAGGCTTTACACAAGATATCATTTGTAAACCAAACTATGATATCATCCATATATACGTTTACAAGTATGATGTCCAAATCAAATTTCTTGATATAGAGAGTTTTATCTATAGGTCCTTTAGTGTATTCATTTTTTAGAAAAAAGATAGAGAGTGTCTCATACCATTTCCTTAGAGCTTGATGAAGACCATAAAGAGCTTTATTAAGTTTGCATACATGATCTGGATACTTGGCATCTTTAAAGCCAGGAGGTTGGCAGACATAAATTTCTTCATCAACATCACTATAGAGGAATGCGCTCTTGACATCCATCTGAAATACCTTGAAGTCTATGGAGGCAGGAAATGCTAGAAAAATTCTGATTGCTTCAAACCTGGCTACAGGAGCAAAGACGTGATCATAATCAATCCCTTCTTCTTGTGTGTACCTTTGTACCATAAGTCTGGCTTTGTTCTTGATAACATAGCCCTTATCATCCTTCTTATTTCTGAATACCCATGTGGTCCCTTTTGCAGTCTTATCCTTAGGAAGTGTACATAGTTTCCAAACCTTTTTTCTAGCAAATTGAAGAAGCTCCTTTTGCATAGCTTCTACCAAGCTCTTATCTATTAAGGCCTCATTAAATTTCCTTTGTTCTAGTTGAAAAAGGAGCATGAAAACAAACAGATCTTTGTTCATTCACCGTGCTTCTTGTCTTGACACCAACATCTACGTTGCCAATGACATTCTTAACTAGATGGTCTTTATGAATTCTTAGGCTTGGGATTACTTGAAGTTGCTGAGTTAGATCCAAGTTTGAGAAGTTATTTCTTGACTGGTTCAACTACTGAATTGACTCTATCTTCAGCATTTGTCATACTAGGTTCCTTGTCAAGAGATTGTCTTGTACCATAATGATCATTAGACTCATCTGATGAGTTATAATGAGCAAGTAATGGAAGACCCATATTGTTTGTGGTACTAGCATCTGTTTCTACTAAATGTGGCTGAACTGTATCAGCAGATGACCTGTTGTGACTGAGCCCTTATGGTAGATCTACCCTATTATCTTCAGTACTTAGGTCTTATATGTCTACTAACCTGTTGAGAGATTCTCATAAAACATTCTTAATCAAATGGTTAAATGCATGTGTGAATCCATTTAGATCAAACATCCAACTTAGGGTATTTCCAACACTATTTGTGGAACATCATTTCAGATTCCTCAATAGTGTAGTCAACTTCATAGTATACTTTATAATCCTTAGCTTGTGATGAGTATCTTATAAAGAACCCATCTACTGATTTCTCAACAAATTTGGATAAATGATCTTTGTTATTTAGAAGGGTGCATGGACATCTAGAGGGTCATAGGAACCCTATGAGTGGTCTTCTCTTATGCTACAATTTATAAGAGGTTTTTCCATGTGTTTTGACTCTCAACATCATGTTCTAAACATAGCATGCAGTGCTGACTGCTTTAGCCTAGAATGTTATAGGAAGTTTGGAGTCGAACATCATGGTCCTTGTAGCCTCAATAAGTGTCATATGTCTCCTCTCAACAACTTTGTTTTGCTTAGGAGTTCTAGGAGCACTATATTGCCTTGTAATACCTTTGGATTCATAAAACGAATCAACGGTGTGGTTTTTGAATTTAGTTCCTTGTTCACATCTAATTATTTTAACCTTTTGATAAACCTTGTTCTCAATTTTCATAATAAACAATTTTAAAATTTCAACAGTTTCATCTTTAGTTTCTAACAAGAAAACCCAAGTGAATCTTGTAAAACATCTCTTTTTACCAAACTATATGATTTTTTTCCCAAACTCATTACACCTGTTGGCCCAAATAACTCAATGTGTAATAGATGTGGAAGAGTTGTGACTGGATTCAATTATTTAGCCTTATAAGAAGATCTGTGTTGCTTTCTTTTTTGTCAGGCAACACAGTGGTCAGCATATGCAAACTCTTTGTTCGGCAATCCTATGACTAACCTATTCTAAACTAGTTTATTCATCTTTTTGAGGTTTACATGTGCCAATCTTCTGAGCAAAAGGGAGGACTCATTTACTGAAGCATTGGAAATGAAACATGACAGATTTTCGAAAAGTGATGCAGTTTGCATGTTAAGCATGTACATATTGTCCTTCTAGGGAGCTCTTAAAGTATTTTTCCATTTGGAATTTCAAACCCAGTAGATAGGAAAATACATTCATGGTCTGTAGAAAGAGTGTTGTGTTTTTGGTCACATAACTGAGACACACTCAGCGTATTATAATTTATGTCTTTCACGTAGTTCACCTTGTCAAAGGTTAACTTGATATTGCTGGCTGCCCCTGCTAGTAATGTATCCTCCTTTTGTATCACTTCTAAAGGCAACAGATCCACTATCATATGGTTCTAGATTTGACAGGCATGATCTGTCACCTGTCATGTGCCGGGAGCATCCACTATCCACAATCCACAATCCACAAGTTAGTTTTGGCCAGCGGATGAGCCTGGACATAAACAAATTGGTTAGTGATGAATGGGGACCCAAGCCTATTTAGTGTTGGGTTGTCCAGTTTTCATTAGCTGTTTATTAATGGTAAGTGCTAAAGGGGTGGTTTTTGGTTTTGGGTCATCTAAGGATTTGGTAGATGTCTTTAGTTTCCAGGTTCTTCTTTTGACTTTACCTTATGCTTTGACATCATCATTCTTGTGATGACCTTCTGAAGCTTTTAGAGATGATAAAGGGCTCTCCAAAGTCGCTTTCTTCTTTTGGTTTGCAGCTGTTGACTTATTCGGTAGATCCTTTAGAGGTGCTGATTTTGCATTGGAATTGACACTTGAGGGATTTGACTTCCAAACAGTTCTGTAACCACCATCTTTTCTTTTTTATGGCTATTTGGCAGTCCCAAACTTCTTTGAGGGTTTAGGCTTGTTGGGATGTTTGATGGAGTGTGCTCGAGGATTGTATTGGCAATCTTTTGCAAAGTGATTGTCTTCTGCACACATTAGGCATGTGATTTTCACCTGCTTCTTTGGTGACTTCATCATCTACCTGATCTCTTGTAGCTTTTTCTTCATCTCTTCACTCTTACTTCCCTCAGCTCCACCCATCCTTTTATTAATCTTATGGCTAGCATAGGTGGTTAGCTCTATCTTCTTCTTTAGGAACCTTTTGTTAGGGATTTCTACTGCTTCAGAAATGGACTATTGAATATACTGTTGGGGTCTCCATTCTAGATAGTTTGAAGTTCTTGCATAATAACTTCTATTGTGGTTCTTTTTGTTGAAGCTATGCATTGAATGAAGTTTTGTCTTGATGGAGGGATTTGACTCGACAAGCAACTGGTTAACTCTGGAAGAAGGGTTTTCTTTAACAAACTCCATCTTTCGAATCATAGTTTTCTGTGTTTTTGCCTTGACTTGTTTTCTCCATTCCTCCTCCTCCTTGTCTCTTTTCTCTTCCTCATCCTTTTCTCTTTCCTCTTCCTCTTCATCTTCATCTACTTCCTTAACTATTCCATCCTTCTCTTCCTTCTATGTTGTCTCAATCTCTTTAGAAGATGTCGTTGTATAGATGGGTTTGGCAGATACTTACCTTTTTACCAAGGTTGCGCTTAGGGGTATAGTGGGAGTGTATGTCATTGGTGGTTCCATAGAATTATACCCAAAACCTATCTTGGTTTGATACTACTTTTGGTGGTTTTCCGTAAAGGCAAGTAATATTTCAAACTTTTTAGTTTGAACATTGTATTTGTCAGCATATGTTTTACCAAGGCTCATGTTTTAGTTGGGAAACAATCTTTTCTACCTCTATTATCTCTTCCTTTTAAGCCTGATCATTTTTCTTAAAATCAGTTTTAAGAAGATTAATTGATTCAACATGTTTCATGAGATCCAAATTGTTATTTCCATACAAGTTAACCTTAGTGTAACGCCCGAAAATTTCAAAGAGTATAAGGCAGGCAAAGTTCTCATGTGAAAGGAAGTTCCCACACGAGAACCTTAAGCGAAAAGTTGAGAAGATAAGCTGGCAAAGTTCTGGCGCGAAAAGGAATTCTCGCGCTAGAAGTCTGGAAAAAACTTGAGCTGGGTATAAATAGCTGAGAGCACCCAGCCAGACTTTAGTTTCACGCGAGAAGTACTGCTGCTAGAGAGAGAAAGCGGCTGCGTAGAGAGAGAAAGTGAAGAAACAAAGTGTTTAAGGTATGTAACTCATCTAGTAACTCGTGTTATGTACTAAGAAATGATTATTGATGAATGTAACACACGTTTATGTAGTTTTTACTCGGTAAAGGCTTCGGGAAGGTGGTGGTTGTGCTAGAACTTCAAGTGGTGAGTTCTAGACCCTTCTTTTACGTGTTTTATCATGTTTTAGGGCTAATATGCATACCTAAATGAATGTTTTGGTTAAGAATGATGATTATAGCTATTATAGCATGTTTTGGGTGTTAAAGGGACTAAGGAAGCGATAACATGGGGCACAAGTTGTGTACAGCAGAAAAGTTATCGCGCGAGAGGTAAGTTCTCGCGCGAAATGTGATTTTGGTGGCTAACGACTACTTTTTGAAAGTTCTCGCACGAATGATGAAGTCCTCGCGTGAAAGAGAAGTTCTCGCGCGAATACGGGTTGTCGCGCAAAAACTCAAGACTGTTACATGTTATGTTACCCCGTAAAGTGTGCGTTAATAATGACTTAATGATGAACTTAATGCTAATGAGTTAAAGTATGTTGATATATTATATATATCATGATAGTTCAGGCTAAAGAACGATGGTAATTCACATGTGAAATGCGAAAGAATAGTTACCCTGTTATCCTATATAGCACAGTTGTGAAAATGTTAAAGCACTAAAAAAGTCTTGCAAGCACTTGATAGGAGCTACACTATGGTGTGCTCAACCGATAGGAGTTATGGTTCGTGCATTGTCACCCGATAGGAGCTACACTTTGGTGTGCTCAATTGATAGGAGATATGCCTCGCGCATTCTCAGGATTGGAGCTACACTTTGGTGTGCTCAACTGATAGGAAATATACCTCACGCATTCTCAGGATAGGAGCTACACCTAGGTGCGCTCAAATTGATAGGAGACATGCTTCATGCATTCTCACCCGATAGGAACTAAGCTTCGTGCTGAGTTCAAATGATGATGTAAAGTGTATGGTAAAGTATGGGTAACGTAACGTAAAGTGTATGGTAAAGTAAAGTATGGGTAAAGTAATGTAAAGTGTATGGTAAAGTAAAGTATGGGTAAAGTAGCGTAAAGTGTATGGTAAAGTAAAGTATGGGTAATGTAACGTAAAGTGTATGGTAAAGTAAAGTATGGGTAAAGTAACGTAAAGTGTATGGTAAAGTAAAGTATGGGTAACGTAATGGTAAAGTGTAAAGCAAAGTAAAGTGACATATGGGTAATGTAATGGGAAAGTGAATGGGAAAGGAAAGGTTAATGTATGGTCCTCGAACAAGTTCGGTAAGATGGTGGGTACAGTACAGTTTGTGAAATGTTAAGTTGATAAAGTGTTTGATTATAATAAAGTTTTGTTATCATAAATGTAGAGCTCACTCAGCGTCGCTGACTTTTGTATGCATATTAGATTGACACGTATTCTATACATTTTTGGAGGTGAGCTTGGCATGGATGGGAGAGAGCTACCTAGCACAAGATAGAGACTGGCATCCTTGCATAGAACTTTAAATAGAAATCTAAAGTTATCTTTTGTTGTAAATGCTTAAACAAAAGAAATTTTTGTACGTTCTGCTACGTATATTAATGAAATTTTGATGTTCGAGAACTTGTGTTTCTGATGTTCAAATCCAACTGTGAGGTTTCCCGGATCGGGGCCTTACACTTAGCAATGCATTGAGATGTACAGCAGGGTTCAGAAGTAACCTGAGGTGGGGAGGTTGAGCTTCTGCCATCAATGCATTGTTGTTGGGACTAACATCTTCCACTTTGAAGGTCTAGTCAATCACCTCTTTTCCTGAGGCTACAACTGCTGTATTTTTTTGGCTGAATAAAGTAGAAGGATTTTGATGAGTTGAGTGTTGTGGAATGTTTGATGAACTTAGAGGAAATGGATTTGACTTTGGTGCCTTCAATCCTTAGCAAAATGTCCCAACTTGTTGAAGTTGAAAATTTTCACTTTGGTTTTGTCAAACCCAAATCCTGATCTCCTCAGCCTCAGAAATTTTCTTTTGGTTCTCTGTTGAAACTACTTGGCCTTGAAGGAAATCATGGCTATCTGGTAGTTGATATCCATTTCCCTAAGGTCATCTAGATGAATGCACTCTAAATCTTCTTTAGAGAGTTGAAAAAAGTTAGCTTGTTCACTAATAAAGGCAGAGTTTACGAAATGTATTTATGAAAAGGATGGTGAGGCCCGCTGATTACATAGGAGTTTGATAGACTTGGGAGTGAGAGTGATAGTGAATGGGCTCATGAATAGGGGCCATGAGAGCTGATGAATTTGAGGGGTTTGAAGATCTGCCTAGTGATTCTTCATCTGCATCCATCTCCATTTGATAAGCACTTAAAATGCCATATAATTCCTCAAGAGTCATTGTCTTCAGATTTTTAGTTCTTCTCATGGACACAATGTAAACTGTCCATGTCTTTGGTAAGGACATCAAAGACTTTTTAAGAACATCACTATTCTCCATCTTCACTTCAACATTAAAAAATATGTAGCAGTCATGGTTTCTCCCCTTGTGAAACCAAAGTTCTCAAACTCTTGCCTCAAGACATATCTTTTCTTTTCTTTCATATCCTCCGTTCCTTCAAATCTAGCATTTAATGCTTCCCACAATTGCTGAGCAGTAGTGAATTTCTTGAGGCAATGCATTATGCAATTTGGCATGCTCATTCTGATCAGCCATAGAGCCTTTGAGTCCACATCCATCTTCTCAAATCTTCATTTGAATATTTTATGGGATCTTTAGGAATCATGACTCCACCTTTACTAGCGGGTTGAACCTTGGGGACATATGGTCCATTCAAAATAGAGAGCTCGAGTCTCATGTCTTGATTCCTTATAAAATCCTCCATTTGGATTTTTCCAGGTATCATAGTCATGTGGTATAAACATGGGAGGTTTGGTTTGAGTTCTATTTTCCAAGTCATACTTACTTGAGATGGCTACAACAATCATTTTAAAAGGATAGAGGGGTATGAAGAAGTGTGGTGTTTGATAGTGTGTTCAAAAGAAGAAACAAGTGATTTGTTGAAAGATAACTTCAAGCAAATCAAGAGCCAAAGATCTCATACCACTTGTTGGATCAGATGGTTTTAGATTAAATACAACTTCTCCTTTGATCAGTAGTTTGTGAATGCAGAATCTAAGTTAATTACTTACTAACAAAACCCAAAACTTTGAGTAAAGAGAAATGCACACGTTTTTCTATCAAAGTATTCACTTGGTTAGTTATTTTAGACAAATGTTATAATCGGTAGATAAACCAAGTGGCTTGAGAAGCTTACTTCTACTATACTAGTGTGAGGAATTTATACTATGAAATCTAAGCAGTAAGAATAAACTATTCAATGTTCAGAATGTACAGCAAGACAGACAATCAGCACATTATAGTTAGGGAGCTTAAGTACTATGTTGTCTCGGAAAGGCAAAACGTAGAAGCCATCGGTACAGAGTCTCTTGTCTTGTGTAATAGGTGATCAATAGCTCATGGAGTTAAGTGCTGATCAGCAGCAGTCGATCCCCAGTTTATCAGCTAAATGCTGATCGGTAGCTGTTCAACATATGCTGATCGGCAGTCATTTAACATATGTGATTCGATAGTGTAGGGGTTGAACCTAAGAGGCTCGAGAAATCAAATCAAGATGAAGATCAAGATCAAGTCAAGCGAGAACCTAGAGTTATGGCGTGAAATCTGCTTCTCGCGCGCCAACTACTAGTTGTGCGAGAACTTCTTTTTGTTTATATAGAGAAGTTTTGCTTTGTAATAGTTAGAACTTTGATAGATATATTTTCAATTTCCTGATTTGTTCTTATTGTACTATAATCAAATCAGAGATCAATTGATTTGGAAGTTTATTTACTCTTGTGTTCCTCATTTCTATATTCAATCTTGTTACCGTGATGATTACATTCCGCATTCTCATCACGAGATCGATCTAATTGTATTGTGTTGATCCTTACAATTGGAATTAGAGCCTTGTTGCTCTAGATTCTTGCTGAGATTGATCACTTGAAGATGTTAAAGCTGATAAATTTCATGTTCATTGATTTGATGACCATTTGAACCTTAAAACGAGATTAATTGAATCAATTAGAGACAAGTAGGATCTTATTTGAACCTAAATCACTAATTGAACACTTAATTAATCAAAGTTAATCAATTGGTTGAAAAATTTGAGACTGAAACAATCAAAATCACACAGAACAGGTTAGGCGAAAACTTGGTTATCCGTGCGAAAAGTTATCTTTCGCACGAGAAGTTGAAGATTTCGCAAAAGTTGGTTTCAAGTTTATTTCAACAGAATCTACTCGCATGACAACTTTGAGTTTTCGCAAGATTCATTTACAAAAGTTTCCGCATGAGAAGTTTGCATTGTTCGCACGAGAACTCTCAAGATTTCACGCAATACGTTGATCCTTCGCGTGAGAACTTTGATCTGAAGAATTTGTGAAGAATTTGATTTTTCTAAGAGAAGAAAATGGCTAATCTGAAGCACATCACTGCCACTTTGAATCTCGACAATGAGATTGGTACGAGCATAAAGCCAACTCGTCTGCTTAGTGAAGAAGATTACCCTGATTGGGCATTCAGGTTTGAGAACCATGTCATGTATACTGAACCCCGGATGATGAGATCAATTAAGCAAGGTTCGTATATTCCTATGTATACAAATGATAAGGATGATTTGGTCCCAAAACCTGAGCATCTATGGGACGAGGAGGACATGAAGAAGAAGGAACTTGATGACAAAGCCTATGTTGCCATCACTATAGCACTCATTACTAAGATTGCATAGAAGTTTAAAGACTTTACCAAGGCTAAGGATTTATAGGATGTGATGGAGGAACAAATCATGGGAAACAAAGACATGAGAGAGAGCAGAAAAGATATGTTGAACCAAGAGTTCAGTATGTTTAATCATATACTAGGTGAGACCTTAGAGTCTCAAATATCTAGGTTCGTGAAACTAGTCACTAAAATGAAGAGTGCAGCAATTACTTTGGAGAATATAGTAGTTAACAAAAAGCTGTTAAATTCTCTACCATATAGCTGGAACAACAACCACACCACTATTAAGAGAACCAAGGATCTGTTCACCTTGACACTCTGTGATCTCATTTCAACTATCAAATCCTATGATATGGATGATAACCAGAGGGCTGCAAACTACATCAACTCAATGGGAGCTGAAGCATCGGCTTTCTAAGCCAAGATGGCCAGTAACCCAAACTATTATGTCAGCTATTCACAACTATGCCAACAATAATAGTCAGCATCTTCTGATCATCCTACTATCAAAGATCAAACCTTGCCCCAATCCTTACCCGACTATCAAGCTACTCATCAAAAATCCTTATGTCCAAGCTCAAATTCAATCCTAACCACAAACCTACCCATAGATTCAAGCTTCTCTACCTACACAACAAGCTTTTGTTGTTAAATCATAACCAACCAAAAAAACTATCCAAATAGCTGAAGAACACCTAGCCTTATTCACTACCTTCATGAACAGTTATGAAGCATTTGTAGCTGGAAGACTCAATGTGCCCAACATCTTGGTTGATGATTTACGACAAGTTAATCCTGATGATGTCGAAGAGAATGACATCAAATACCAGATGGCTATGGTGGTATACAGAGCCATGATTTTGCTAGGAGAACTGGAAGTAAGGTGTTTGTTATGAACAACTCCAGCAAAATAGGGTTTGATAAGTCCTGTTTGAGGTGCTACAACTGTGATAAACCTGGTCATTTTACCAAAGAATGCACTGAATCCAGATATAATCAGAGTGATCATGGAAAGAAGTTGGTGACAGTGGAGGTTGAACCTAAGAAAGACCAAGCCAGCATATCCAATAACAAAGCTTTGGTGTCTCAGACCAATGAGGATTATGATTGGTCAGACCAAATGGAAATTCTTGACATCAAGTTGTCTACTACTCTATTGGCTGAGATTGAACCGGTTGAACAGTCTCTTGAAGACAACTTGTTTATTGAATTTGTGTCTGAAGATGTATTAGATGCTGTATTTGCTGAAAAAGAGAAGGTTGAAGAGGAAATAGTTGAGAAGTTTGTAAAGGATCAAGTGAAAGAGGTGGAAACTAAAGTAGTTGTTGGAAGTGGTTAAAATGTTGTTGAGTCTACTCTAGCAAAAGATGAAGAGGTTAAAGAGAAAACTATAAAGATCACTCCAGTCCAAATTAAAGAATCAGTTAAAGCTGTAGAGCTTGCTCTAACGTCTGCAAGTGCAAAAGAGCAAAGTGCTGTTGAGATCACTCCCACAACTAAAGCAAATGAACCAAGAGTGTTGAAGGCCTTCATAGTGAATGTGGTCCATGAAGAGACAAAGAAGAATGAAGAAACCAATGAGGTATATATTTCTCTTTGTTCAGATATGTGCAAAGAAAAGGTACAAAGATACAGAGTCACAACAAGCGTTTGATATTAGTGTTGGAAATGATCTGCCCAAATACATATTGAATTGATGTGGCTAGTACGTTATGATCCAAGTCGGATCATACCCAATAACGAGCTAGACAAACACCAAAGATATTTGTTTTATGATATGATCATATAAATAAATATTAGAATATTTGGAAATTAGGTTTCCAAATATTTACACTTGTGTTGTAAATGAATTATATGGATAATTTATTTCAAAGAGAGATGAATACTAATTCATCTGCTTTTGTTTAAAACAGCCGCATTTGATGTGGTTGAACAAATGCGGATGTTGTTTACTCATCCGCATTTACAAATGCGGATGAAGAAACCCCGCATTTGCTTATGAAAGAAATACGGTTAAGCATTTTTGGAATACTGATGGAAACATTTATCCGCATGAGCATTTTGGAAATGCGGTCAAATTACTTCATCTGCATTTACAAATGCGGAAGAACAACTTCATCCACATTTACAAATGCAGATGATATGTGAAGAAATGCTGATGGGTTAAAGGGGCTGGGCCCACCCACTTTTTTCTCTCCAAAATTTTATGTTTCCAAGACATGCAATATAAGATTGCATTCTGATCTCTCTGATAACTTAACCTTTTGGTAAAAACGAAAAGAGTAGAACTCCTTTTTTTCTCTAGATCAGTCAAGAGAAAAATCAAAGTTTTCACAAGTGAAAAATCCTAGCAAACCGGTGTTCTTGTTAGTGGCTTGTGGGTAGACCTGCTTGAGGCCTCCTATTTTGGAAGCTGCCATCTTCGTTCACCTTCTGCCGACCTAACTGTTGAAGGTAGTTTTTTGAACCTTTTATGGTTGTTTGTAAGTATGATTTCATATATCGATCCATATGGGGTTTTAACAGATAAATATAAAAAAAGGTTTTATATATATGCTAACTGTAACAAGTTTTAAACTGATATTCCGCTGCGTTTTCTATTTTATATGGATAAAATAGATCTGTTAAACTTGTTCAAAACCCAACAATGGTATCAGAGCCGGTTATATGGATACATGCTTCTTTTGGACTGAAAAATTCGATTTCTTGGTGATGTTTCACCAAAAGGCCGAGAGGTTTCAGTCCTAATATCCCCTGTTTTTCAAGATCTCTTTAGACATGCATATTATAATCTTGAAAAATTTAAAATCATTTGGATGATTCTGTCTTTGGAAACAAAACCATGGTTCTCGGTTGTTTATGCTTCAGCCGAGAATCTATGGTTCAAGGGGATGCTTTTGGATTTTGCTTACATATTTGGATATGTGTTTTATTTGTTCATAACCAAAACCGAGACCTATCGATGAATGTGTTGTGATTTGCATTTGATTATTCAAATGGTTTGTAATTATTTAAATGTATTTAATCTTCCAATTGGGTATGTAATTTATTTATCTTTCATTTGATATGTAAAATAAATAGGTTAGTTGCATTTTACTTTTACTAGAAAAATCTATTTAGGATATATTTTGTAAAAGAAGATGCAACAAGGCTGCATTTCTCGGTTTCAACCAAAAGGAGAAGATGAAGGCCCAAAGGAGTTTGGTGCAGAAGTCAAAGCCTACTTGGAAACCCAAATGGATTGGAAGAATCACAACACAAGGTGGACACTTGAAGCATTTGGATGCGGGATCAAGTGGGAGTTCACCGACACAAATGTTGTGTCATATTTACCCTTAGGAATGACCTTATTAACTCACTTGTTTCGGTCAACAAGTGATGTTAAGTTTAGTAGGCTACGGTTATGAACTCATGTGATGCTTGTGTGGTTGATTTAATATTGTTTTGTAATATATGGATATGCATGATTAAACATTTTAATATCAACAACAAGCATAAAATTGGTTCTTATGAAACATTAACATGGGTAATAAAAGGGTTTATTAAAAGTTAATGTGTTAACAATAAAATTGGTTTTATTGAAAGAACCTTGAAAATTGTTTTCATATTAGTACCACACATTTGAATGCATGCAAATGTTAGGTACAAATGGTTTTCAAAACTAGAATTAATGAAAACTGAAATCCCTTTCAAGCAAGTTTAACACCATCCTTTTACACAACACTTGAATCACTTGGGAACTATTTGTGGGATAAAGGTCACCTAACCACTTTTATGGAACTTGTGTGTTTGAGGTGGGGTTAATGTATTTGTGGGATAAAGGTCACCTAACCACTTGTATGTGTAAACTCACACGTGTGTGTAAGTAGGATGACTTGAGTTGGAAACTATGTGAATAGGGTCACCAAAGCATGATGTACAATGGTGTTGATGGGAATGCCAACTAAACATAAAGATATTTGACCGATCCCATAAAACTAGAAGTTGTAAAGGGTTGCAATTGTCAAGTGTTGACTACCTTGTTAATTTAAATAATGGGATAAAGGTCACCTAACCATGATTTAAATGTAACGTTGGATTCTAGATTTTAATTATTAATTTTCTATGAGACGTGAAAGGGTATTAATAATTAAAATTTCTTTTTCCGGAAATACTAAAATTGAACTTTGTTAATATTTGTAGAAATGGCCGCAAACAACAACGCTCCCACCCCGACCGTCCATAACCAATCACTAAGAACCATCTTAGAAAGGGATCATCTTAACCATAATAATTTTATGGATTGGTTGCGAAACTTGCGAATTGTTCTCAAGCAGGAGAAGAAATCCTATGTATTAGACGATTCCATTCCCGATGAATCTGACGTTAATGATGTTGATGCCTATAACAATTGGGTTAAGCACATAGAGGATTCTGTGCAGGTTTCTTGCCTCATGTTGGGAACTATGATTCCCGAGCTCCAAAAGGATTTGGAGCAACATGGGGCGTACGACATGATTACCCAGTTGAAGGAAATGTTCCTTCAACAAGCAAGGGTAGAGCGCTTCGAAACGGTTCGAGCGCTTCATGCATGTCGCATGGATGAAACTCAATCGGTATCATCTTATGTACTTAAGATAAAGAGCAACATTGATTGCCTTGAGAGGCTAAACTGTCCCGTCTCGAAAGAGTTGGCCACGGATTTGATCCTCAATGGTCTAACCAAAAGGTTTGAGACATTTATCATGAATTATAACATGAATGGTTAGGACAAGAGCATTGGTGAACTCCACGCAATGCTCAAAACAGCCGAGGCGGGGATGGGTAAAAGGGTTCTATCGCTCCTCACAATCAATGAGGGAGGCAACAAGAAAAGGCAATAACCCGATCCCAAGGCAAATGTTACCAAAGGAAAAGGGTACATGAAAGGGAAAGGTAAGGAAAAAGCTAGAGCTGAACCTCCAAAACCAAAGCTTAAGAAGCCTAAGGTGACGAAGAATGATCAATGCTTTGAGTGTGGTGAGATAGGGCATTGGAAGAGGAATTGTCCAACCTATCTCAAAGAGTTGAGGAACAAGAGGGATGCTGGGTAGACCTCAGGTACAACTTTCATGATTTATATTGGATTGAATGTTATTTCTTCGAACACATGGGTATTAGATACCGGATGTGGAACTCATATTTGCAATTTGTTGCAGGGGTTCAAAAGAAATAAGCTTTTCAAGAAGAGAGACACTAGTCTCTACATGGGCAACGGAGCAAAAGTTGGCGTCGAAGCCCAAGGAGATTATGTTTTGAAGCTTTCAAATGGTTTGGAAGTTGTTTACATGCTTCTTTAAAGATTAACATTTGTCTTTGTGTGTCTTTTACATTTTTGTCATAGTATAGGGACTTTTATGTAAATATTGTTCCTTGTGTATTGATAGTATAAATAGCATAGATAAAGTATAGATAGATAATAATAACAAATTGTAACTGTTTTCTTTCTACACTTGTATTCTCTATGCATTCTATCAATGAAACTATGAATTTTTGTGATATGTTTGCTTAGATTTGATTACTTATGTTTGTTTTGATTGAGTTGTATTATGATATCATCACAGATCGATCCATTTTGAACTCATCAAATGGTATCACAGCTGTTGGTTTAGTGATTTGAGTTCTTCAAACTGTCGAACTTTTGAATCACTTGAATCTGTGATTGATAAGCAATTCAATCAAATAATTGTTGATTTCAGTTGTGTTTCATCATCAGAAACATGAATTGAATCATAATTTGCAGCTCAATTCGCTCAAATTCAGTGAATTGTTCAAATCAGTGTTAGAACTTGTTCTTCATCAGTCGAACTGATTTTCAAGCCAAAGATTGATTTGTTGTTGTTAATTGATGAAATTGAAGTAGAGGACTGATAATTGATCGAATTCCTACCTAATTGAAGGATTTTAGGTCAATTCATCAAGTTTTGAAGGATTTCAGAAGATCTGAGTTCGTTTGAATCTGTTGAAGTTGGCGAATTAGGTCAAAACAATACTGAAAATTGCCCAAGTGTTTGGGCGCTTGACAACTGTTCAGGCGTTTCACAACTGTTAAGACGTTTTTAGATCAGGCGTTTCACCACTGTTTGGCTGTATTACCAGTGGACTAGGCGCATTACAACTGTTGAGGCGTTTTTAATCAGGGCGTTTCACAACTGTTCGGGCGCATTACAACTGTTGAGGCGTTTTTAATCAGGGCGTTTCACAACTGTTCGAGCGCATTTCTGATTGGGCGTTTTTGAGAATTATTCTAAGGCATTCTCTTAGGCGTTTCTAAGTCAACTATTTGGGCGCTTCATCACTGTTTAGGCGCATTAACATCAACACTTAGGAATTTTTCAGAAATTTTTCAAAAACTTAAAAAATCCAAAAATATTTTCAATTCATTGTTTTAATTCAAAAACTTAAAAAACAACAAAAACAAATCTTTTTTCCAAAATACAAAATTAAAAATGGTGAAATCAGAAGACTCGAAGAACAGAGTTCCTAAACTGAAGAACATGGCTGATTTTAAAAATTGGTCACTTAGATAGAAACATCACCTTATTTCTATTGATACTTATCTATGGAATCAATAGAAAGAGGTCCTCACATTCCTATCACTTCAGATGGTCCTGATGGAGGAATTGTCTACACTAAAGACTCTCCAGAACCATACCCTGAAGATGGATTGCAGGGTGATGATTTAAAGAAAGTTAAGAATGATATAAAAGCATATTCTCTGATGTGTAAAGGACTACCTCTTGAAGTCCTAACAAGACTAGATGGATATCAAACGGGATATACCATGTATAAAGCCTTGAAGATAATTTGTGAAGGAGGTAAAGAAATTCAATATCTCAAAAAGCAGAAATTGAAGAGACAATTAGAACTATTTGAGCACTTATCTGGTGAAACCATAAACCAAATGATGAATAGGTTTGTGCAACTCACAACTGAGATGTCAACAGCTGGTATCAAAAATGATCTAAAAGATCTAAACTTTAGGCTTCTTAATGCTCTTCCTTCTTCATGGAAGCAAACAGTTACACTGTTAAAGCATACTGAGAAATTTCCCATGGATCTTGATCTATTGATAGCCAAAATTGAGTCTGTTGAAATTGATGAAAGCTCAAGGAATAATGATAGAGCAGCTTCAATGTCTCAGTATAAATATGTTGCATCACCAGCAAGTACTGTGGAAAATGCATTTATGGCTAAAAATGAGAGTTTACCTGAAGAAGAGGGTGATCTGTTTGTAGGAGCAGGGTTCTTTACTGATTCTTCTTATACAAGTGCTCCTGCTTATACATCTCAGCCTCAGTCTCCTCCTATGCCTCAAATTTCTAAACCTCAAAATGAGACTCCTTCTGTTAACTTTGCTAAATCTAGCAAAGTTAAAGATGTCATTAACATCCTATTATAGGATGAAGAGTCCAAATATGCTTTTACTGCTTTTATGGCTAGTTTTCAAGCTTATCAAGGTAGTTATTTAACTCAATTAGATTTTGTTTTGCAGGACTTATTCGAAATGGATCCAGATGATGTGGAGGAAATGGATCTGAATTGGCAAATGGTGATGATTGCATACAGGACTCAGAAACACTCTTATGTCAACAGGAACTACAAGCCAAGTACTAACAAGAATGTTGGATTTGACAAGTCTAAGTCAAGGTGTTTCAACTGTAATAGTTATGGCCACTTTTCAAGAGAATGCAAAGCTCCTAGAAACAAAGGAGGGAATGGACAATCGAGTTCAAGCAATCAGAAATTTCAATATTCATCTCAGAAGACATTCCAGAAACCATACCAAAGCTTACCAATGCCTGAACTGAAAGATGAATCTAAGTCATCTGAAGAGCCTAAGAAAGCTCTAGTTGTCAATATTAAAGATGGATATGATTGGAGTGCTTATGCTGAGCAATTTACTGCTGATCTAACATCGAATTTATCTCTTATTGCAGAAGTTCAAGGAGAAGATTGGTCAGACGACAATGATCCAAAGGCTAAATATGACTCTGAGAATGAAGAAGAAGATTATGACTAGAGTGACAAGTCTGATCCCAAGGAAGATTCAGAGGAAGTTGCTTTGATGGCAAAATCTGATCAGCCAAAGGTTGAAAGCTCTAACTCTGAAACGTCTCCTCCTAAATATTCTGAAATTCCATTAGAAGTCAGAGAGAAGTTATGCAAAAAGTCTTGCTTCGAGCATGTAGAATACTACAGAAATTATTCTTACAAAATTTGTGAAAAACTTAAGCAAGAAGAACTAATGCATACCAAACTTAAAAATGATCATAAAGTATCTGACGAAAAGATTATCTCTCTTCAAAATTCTTGGAACAAAACTCCAAGAGAACTTGAAATTGTATCAAAACAACTTGAAGAGATGACAAAAAATCTTGGACTGGAAAAGATAGCTCATGCAGCAACTCAAGTTGATCTCGCCAAAGTTAAAAGTTCTAAAACCATTATGGAGAAGCTGGTAAATGAACGAAAAGATAAACAAAAGGCATGATTGGGTTTCACTCATGAACAGATGCCAGAATCAATAACAAACACCTTACCAGAAAATTTTAACACTCATGACCACTCTCTAAAAAACAAGGCAAAATTAAAAGCTTTTCAAAACAAGACTAAGATGTCTGATGCTGAAGACGAGAAAACAAATGTGGAAATTTTTGAAGAAAAAGATAAAAAATGGTCACCCTATTAAAGTAAAATCTTATGAACCAAAGCCTAAAACTAACAAAATTTTTGTTCCTAAAGAATCTGTCTTGGAGGAAGTAATTACTAAAAATGATAACCAAAACTCCAAAACCAAAGATAAAGCTAAACAAGAAGAAGTAACATCAGAAGATTCTAACTCATATGGTCTAAATAATCCTGAATTTATTAAATGGCAAAAGGACCAGAAAAAGAAAGAAAATGAAAAAGAATCTTCCACTGAAGATGTTCAATCTCAAGTAAAATCAACAAAAACAAAATCAAGGAACCAGAGAAGAGGAAGAAAAATGAATAAAACTAAAAATGATCAAATTAAAGAAAATCAGACAAAAGAAACAAATCAAGCAACAAAACTAAAACCAATTAAATTTGTATCTGCTGGTTTGTTGAATGTGAACTCAATTCAAGATGTTAAAGAAAATCCGAAGAACAAATCAACCTCTGATCTGAAAACAGGTTCAGATTCTAAGTCTTCCGCTGTCGTTAAACGATTTGTATCTAAGGAAAACAAGAATGAAATTCATGTTCAAAAACAAAAACAAATTGTGCAAAAGAAAAGTGGTTTAAATCAAAAGAATAATTTTTCAAATCAAAAACAACAAATTAACTCTTTGACACCTAAAAGTAACCAAGTTTCTAATGTTGCGTCAACGTCAAAGGTTAATAAGCAATTATTCAAGACTCCACAGAGGTATTTTAACATATGTGACATGTATAATCACAAAAAATCTTAATGTTTTTTTAACAAATACTGTCACATTTGCGATATGAGAAATCACTCAACTTTAGAGTGTTATTTTAACAAATACTGTACTTACTGTGATGAGCAAACTCACAACACTAAAGATTGTTACTTTAGAAAGAATTCACAGAGGAGAGGATTTGCCACCTCAACAGTAAGCAAAGGTTATGTCAATCCGCAATATAAAAGAAACCAAAATGTTGATTTTCAAAGATTAACACACCAACCCACCTTAGGTTTGAACTCTTTCAAAAGAAATAATCCAGTGAGACCTAAACAATACTTCAATGATAATTTCATTCCAAGGTCAGTAAGAATTAATAACAAAAGTTTTGAAAACAAAACATTTTCAAACAATGGTCAGTCAAAAAGCTTGAATTTTCCAAACAAGCATAATTTTGTTACAAATAACAGAATTGGTAAATTCATAAAGAATAAACCTGATGTCAACAAACTTCACATTAAACAATTTACTATTGTTGACAAGTTTGGAAAACCCAAGACCATTTCGGCTTGGGTAGATAATTCACCTTAAATTGTTTTGTTTTGTAGGTAAGCCCAAGAAGACCAATCAATACTTGGTATGTGGATAGCGGGTGTAGCCGGCACATGACAGACAATCAGGCCTTATTACAAGATTTTAAGTTAAAAGATGGAACACATGTCGCCTTTGGTGGTGATGCGGGAGGAAAAATAATCGGAGAAGGAATAGTATCCAACGGGATTATAAGCTTTGATAAAGTCAACTTCTGTTCAGAGTTGAACTTTAATTTGTTAAGCGTATCCCAAATTTGTGATAAATCCTACTCTGTACTTTTTGATGATTCTTCCTGTTATATCTTGAAGCCATGATTTCAGATAAGCAAGGATAGCATGGTTGTTAAAGCTGTCAGAGGCCTAGACGTATACAAACTGGATATTTCTCAAGTGGACTCTTCTATAGAAACAACTTGTCTCTTTGCTAAAGCATCAAATGATGAAAGCCAGCTATGACATAGATGTCTCGGACATTCCAACTTCAAGAATATGAACAAGCATGTAGCAGGAAATCATGTTATTGGCCTTCCATCAAAGAAGTTTTCCACTACTGATCACTGCTCAGTATGTTTAAAGGGGAAGCAACACAGAGCGTCTTATAAGTCCAAGCTGATAAACTCAAATTCCAAACCCCTTCAGTTGTTGCATATGGACCTTTTTGGACCAACCAACATGAAGAGTATTGGAAGAAAATCTTTCTGTTTAGTTATTATTGATGACTATACAAGATTTTCATGGGTTTTCTTTCTAAATGCTAAATCTGAAACAGCTAAATTAATAAAAGAATTTATCATAAAAGTAGAAAACCAACTTGAACAAAAAGTAAAAATAATTAGAAGTGATAATGGGACGGAATTCAAAAATCTAACTCTTGACATGTTTTGTGCAGAGAAAAGAATAGCTCATCAGTTCAGCTCCCAGAACTCCTCAACAAAACGGAGTTGCTGAAAGAAAGAACCGAACAGTCATTGAAGCAGCACGATCCATGTTAGCCGTTGCTAAAATTCTAATCATATTCTGGGATGAAGCAATATCAACTGCATGTTTTGTTCAGAACCGTTCAATAATTGTTAAAGACAAACTGAAAACTCCATATGAGTTAATGTTTGGAAGGAAACCAAACATAGATTTTCTTAAATCTTTTGGTTGTCCAGTTATGATTCTGAATTCAAGTGATCATTTAGAAAAATTTAAATCAAAATCTGATGATGGATTTTTAGTTGGATATCCATCTGTTTCAAAGGCCTATCGAGTTTATAACTCTAGGACTAATGTTATAGTTGAAACATTCAATGATAAATTTCTTGAAAACTCTTTTCCATCAGTGTCAAATGGTCCTGCATGGTTATTTGATTTAGATTCATTGTCAAACTCTTTTCAATCCAACTTGTTTAATCAATCTATCTTGCTTGATTCTACAGGCGAAAAGAAAATTCAAGGAGATCTCGGTTCATTTAGTGATAATTCGGATTCTGATGATGCAGATGATTCAAGCCCAGACTATCCCTTCTTTTCTTTCATTAGAGATTCTATTTTTTAGTCTAATAATAATGATCAGTCTCATCAAGATAATGATCATCCTGTTTCACAAAACCAAGATGTGTCATAACCAATTCCTAATGATGGTACAGAAATTATACAACCTGAGTCTGGAAGGTCAGCTATTTCTGGTGATGTAGTTGATTCCAGTAATTTTGATTACTTTATCCACCAGATTCCACACTTCTTGTTTGCGGAACTATAATAATTCTTCTTGCATAGCCTCGATCCAACCATTGTCCTTTAACGCTTTGGTAACATTTTTAGGAACAATTTAAGAAAGAAAGCAAGAGTATAAGAAGACGTTTGCATGTTTTGATTTACTTCTCATCATTCTCTCACTCAAAGGACCAATAATCTGAAGGAGAAAATGCTATTGGCACAAATTGGTTATTCAGAAATAAAACTGATGATCGAGGAATTGTTATCCGAAATAAAGCAAGATTAGTTGCACAAGGATACACTCAAGAAGAAGGTATTGATTATGATGAAGTATTTGCTCCAGTTGCAAGACTTGAATCTATTCGTGTCTTCCTGGATTTTGCCTCTTTCATGAAATTTAAAGTGTATCAAATGCCGTAAAGGGTGCATTTTTGTATGGTTCTATCACCGATGATGTGTACGTGCAGCAACCTCCAGGTTTTGAAGATGCTACATATCCACATCGTGTGTACAAGTTGAGCAAAGCTTTATATGGACTACATCAAGCCCCTAGAATCTGGTATGAGACATTGTCGCAACACTTAATCCAACATGGATACACGCGAGGGAAAATCGATCCGACTCTGTTTATCAGGAAGGATACTGATGATCTCTTATGTGTACAAGTGTATGTTGATGATATCATATTTGGTTCTACAAGTCCAAAAATGTGCAATGAATTCGAAGAAATCATGAAATCTCGATTTCAGATGAGTACTATGGGAGAGATAAATTTCCTTCTTGGACTTCAAGTTAAGCAATCTGCAGATGGTATTTTTATCAACCAAGAGAAGTTCGTTGACAAACTCTTGAAGAAATTTAAGCTGCTAGATTGTCAGTCAATTAGGACTCTAACTGATGTGAACACCAAGATTGAGCCTGATCCAAAAGGAAAATCAGTAGATCAAACACTATACAGATCGATGATTGGTTCTTTGATGTATCTCACTGCATCTAGACCAGACATTATGTATGCTGTTTGTGTCTATGCAAGGTATCAATCAGACCCGAAAGAATCCCACTTAATTGCTGACAAAAGAATATTTAGGTATCTCAAAGGTAAACCAGCTTTAGAGCTATGGTATCCTTACGAAGGTAACTTCGAGTTACATGGATATACTGATAGTGATTATGGCGGATGTTGTCAAGATAGAAAATCAACAACGGGTGGGTGTCAATTTCTTGGACCTAGATTAGTCTCGTGGCAATGCAAGAAACAAACAAATGTCTCTGTTTCTACTGCAGAAGCTGAGTACATTGTTGCTTCAGCAGGATGTTCTCAAATCCTCTGGTTACAAAATCAACTGCTGGATTACGGGTTCAACTTTCTTAAAACACCTATTTACATTGATAACACAGCTGCTATGTTCATTATAGCTAATCCTGTCAAACATTCTAAAACAAAGCATATCGAAATTCGATATCATTTTCTCAGAGATAACTCTGAAAAAGGTTTAATCATTCTGATTCAAATTGCTAGTGAAAAACAATTGGCCGAACTTTTTACTAAAGCCTTCTTACCAGGACGGTTTGAGTATTTGGTTGAGTCAATTGGTCTTATTAATCACACTTAAAATTGGTTTTTGAGAATTTCAGTAAATTGAGTCTAAATATGATCAGAACCCTCCCTTATATGAATAGGACACAGTCAGAGAACATGTCAAAGTTAATTGCCTGAATTTATTTTTGTGTGTGCATGTTTTTTTTAAAGCAAAAGCCAAATACAAAAATAGAAAATTGAAAAACAAAAGATAAAAATATAAAACCAAAAATCTCAAAAATAGTGTATTTCTTTATTAATTATATAGGAATGAATTTGTTTTGCAATTCGTAAGAAATGATAGTACTAGTATGATCAGCTGCATAGTTTGGTTACGACTAAAGTCTGACGTGATCAGATATGATGTGCAGGTAAGCTCTTGCAATTATACAGAAAAAGTAAATTCTTATGATTAAACTAAATCACTCATGCATTCATGTATGTCTATCTTAGCACTGATGAGTAGTGTTGATTTCTCAAATTGATTGCTTGTTAAGACATAATCTCACACCTGATGGTGATATGAATAACCATTGAACTCCAATTATTTAATGCATCTAACACTTCTCTGTTATGAGTCATCATAGACCTGAAGTGATGAGATATCCTTTGTTGTAAGTGATTACAGACCTGGATATACTCACTGATGTAACAAGATGCCAATGTGCACAAACACCAAATGAGATCTAGTTATAGTTTATATCAGGTTAACAAGTTGAGAATAGTGACTTCTTGCATATCTTTATGAGAATTAACCTCTCTAAGTGTAAGTGTGACTGCATAATGTCATATCTAATTGTACCTTAAACAATCCAAGAATTTAAAAAGTAAGTGTGCTGAGTACCTTGCCAAAAGCACTCATTTTCTGTCCTTAGATTTAGTGTCTCCTTTGCTGCAGAAATGCTGACCTGGAACACACTTAATCAGGATTTAATCACTGTCTGTGACTATCCATCATTTTGTTATTTTAATGTACTGATCTTATCTAATATGATCTCACTACAGACATTGATTCATTGTGAATATTAGGATTTTATTCTACTTTCATTTTGATTTTTTATATGTTTTCTGTGTGCAGGCAATTTAACAATGATTTGTGTGATCTTCATGTGACAAATTCAAGAAACTTCTAAGTTTTATTAATCTTAAAAGTTTAGGGGGAGTAAAAAGAGTTAAAACAGTGTCTAAGAAAACTGATTGACAAATTTCAAGATATAAAAAAAATCATGAAAAATCAAAATCTAATGTTTTGGATGGAAAGGATGATGCTACATATGTTCAAGCATGTGTGTGTAACAAAATGTAAAATAAACCTGAAAAACATTTTAAATGGAAATGCTTCTTGCAAAAGTTAAATGAGATTTTTTTTGTTAAAAATTAGAGACTAAAATGACGGAAAATTATTTTGAAAAATTAAAACAAAAATAAAAAGGTTAAAAAAAAATTAAAATTTCAAAATAAAAATAAAAATTTAAAAAGTCAAATGTTCAAAATTGAGGGTATATTGTGAAAATTTTGGGTGAAAGTCAAAATTTGACTAATTAAAGTCAAAATTTGATTAACTGTTTTAATATTAGTATGTGGACAGTGCTAATATGTCTAAACAGTGTACAGGTGGAAGATCTAAAAATTACAAGTGTTGGACACATGAAAGTCATCTCATGCGCCTAAACAGTGTTCATAAGTCTAGGATTAGGAGCATGATGATTTTTCAAGATTTGTACAAGTGTTGGACGTTTCAGACAACGTCATGCGTGTAAACAGTTGTCATGCGTCTAAACAGTTGTCTTGAGTCTGAGAATGTGGTTAAGTGTTAGGCGTTTTATCCTTCCCATACGCCTAAACAGTTCCCATGCTTCCAAGTGTAAACAAGTGTCAAGTATTGGGCGTTTCAGCTAAGCTCATATTCCTGAACAGTGCTAAAGCTCTTACACAGTGCTTATGTGTCTGAACAGTGCTCATGCGCCTAAACTCATGCGCACAAACAGTGCTCATGCGGCCTAAATACTTTGTGAAAATCATCTTCATGCGTACAAACAGTGTTCATGCGCCTGACCTCATGCGCATAAACAGTGCTCATGCGCCTAAAAATTTTCACTTAGTATATAAACAACACTTTGTGTTTTCAGATTTCATTTTCAAAATCTCCCCTGAACACAGAACACTCTCAAACCCAATCACTCGATATACTACTGATTAACTCATTTCGATTGATTTCTGATCTTGTCTTGCATTCTATAGTGATATTATTCGATTCTAAATGTAAGTTGATGATCAAAATTTTAGAAAGTTCAGTTTAACAGGTTGAATTGAGTTGGGCGTTTTGATCCTATTCGGGCGTTCAAAACCCTAACTTGTGTAAATTTGTAAAATGTCGGATTGAAATGATAATATAAACTGAAATTGAAGTTAGAATGATGATATACACATAATTTCGATTAGAATGTTGCATTCAAACCGCTTGTTCATCAAAGTTGATTATGTGATGAATCTTCATCGACTGAGGAAGAAGATGAACAATCATTCAACATTTTTTAATGATAATAAATAAAAAAAAAATTAAAAATTCACATTTAAATTTGTTTTAAAATAAAAATTGAGAATTAAATTGTGTTAATCATAATGAATCTAAACTTGAAAGAATTTCTGATTTTGAACAAAATGTTCAATTATTAGAAATTTCAAGTGTAAGTTGGTAATAAATGGTTAAAATACACAAATTCTTAAAAAGTCAATAAAATTCAAATTGTGTTAATTTTCAACATTCAAAAGCCTAAATTTCTTGTTCATTGTGCAGATGGCTGATTTGAAGTTCGAGCCGAAACACAACGTTGCTGCACTACTAAACGAGGATATTCATGATGCTGCAGGATACGAAAATATGATCAGATTTCTATTACGGACGAAGTATGTATATGCCATGTGCTTCCAACCTACTATCTATGCATATTTGATTAAGAAGTTCTGGAGCACGGCATATGTTGATGTTGATGATAATGGAACTAAAGTGGTCCGAGGCTTTATAACAAATTTTAGAATGATTGAAGTCTCTGAAGACTCAATTAGACAAGCCTTGAGATTAGGACCAAATGATCCAAAAGATTTATCCAAGCTAACGTTTGATGAATATAGACAAACATTCATGGAAATGGGACATCCTGACCATTTTCCTAAGAAACAATTCTTTCGTGCTCGCGTGTATAATCATTGGAAGCTCATATGCTACATTTTTCAATATTGCATGTCAAAACGAAGTGCAGGATGGAATTCTTTTCCTGTTGACATTGCATCACCCATTGTAGCACTTACTACAAATAGACGATTCAATATGTCAAAGTGGATTCTAAATGGTTTTATCTTTAATCTTGAAAAGGGAATTAGGAACAAGTATCTCATGTATCCTAGATTTCTTCAGATGATCATAAATTAAGAGTATCCAGACATACATGTGTATGGTATGAGTGGTGAAACTATGATGCTAGAGCATATGTCTGATGTATCATATAAGAGACTGGCAATGGTTACTGGAGCTCAGAATGTTCCATTATTTGATTATATTCTCAATGTTGCTAATGATGAAGTGGATATCACTATTGATCATTATCATTTAACTGAGGACGAACCTATTGATCCAGCTGATTTGATTGAGGAAGTACCAGCTGAAGAGGATGAAGAAGATGATGATGATAATGAAAACATTAATGATGAAGAAGATAGTTCTAGCTCATCTGATTCTGATGATGATGATGATGATGGTGATCATGATGGTGATGGAATAGGAATAGATCATGATGATGATATACAAGAAGCTGAACTAATTGTTGAAGAAGCTCATGAAGAAGAGCATGATGTTACAAAAGAAGTAAATTCAGCTACTGAAGAAATTCATGAAGAAATTCATGAAGATGTACAAGAAATTGACCAAGCTACTGAAGAGATTCATGATGAGGATACTAAAGAGATTAATCAAGGTGAAGAACAATCTATTGAAGAAATTGCAAGTATGATTGAAGAAATGGTAGAGCATAATGATCAATTTGCATTAAATGAATAAGAAAATTTACAAAAGAAGATTGATGTATTGAATGAAGAAAGGTTGAATCAATTAAAAATAATTGAAGAATTGAATGCTGTCAATGAAAGTTTGATTGAAGAAATGAAAGAAAAAGACAAGCTAATTGATGAGTTGAGAAAAAGTCGAGATGATAATATGAATACATTTGAGGTGATGATGACAGATTTTGATTCAATGGAAGAAAGATTAAAGAAAGTAAATGAAGAAAATGAATCATTGAAAGAAGAATTAGAAAAGTTGAAAGAAAAACAAAAGTCTCCATCTCCTGAAGTGATGATTATTTCTGAAGTTACTCCGATTGATGTTGAAAGAATTCATGTTTTAGATAAAGGAAAGAGGAAATTAGATGATATTGATGTTTTAGTTTTACCTGAATCATCATCTAAGATTCAAAAGGTGAATGTTGAGGAAAAAGAATCTGATGTTCAAGAAATTATTGGAGCTTTAGATGATATAGAAGCTGAATTTGATGATGAATGGTATAATGAAGTTCTAGATGATGAAGATCTGGTTGAAGCCAATGTAGACAAATATTATTCACCAATTGATATAAGTCATGATGCTGTACCTGTTGATGTTGAAGAGAAATACAATTATTTGGTGAAAATGAAATACAATCGGGTGTTACTTGATGGTTTGACGGTTTCTCAAATTCATGAAGAATATAAAAATGTGTTACAGCTGAATTCGTTGCTCCTGTTGATCCAAACGAAATTGTAGTTGAACATGGAGAATGGAACAAATTACAAGAAAGCATTAACATTGAAGAACTGTCTACATCTGAGTTGCATCATCCTAACCCTGATGATATAAGCATTACTGCACTTAGAATGTGGTTACAGTCGCGTAATTATCCACGAAAGAGATTGAACAGATTGAAAGGTGAATCATTAAGGAACTTAGTAAGAAGTTTCCAAGAAACTGAAAGACAAACAAACAAGATGATAGTGCTGGATATGGACAATCCTCAATACCTGGAAATTACAAAGAGAACAAAGATTTTGAAGCCTTAGAAGATTAAATCTATGGCTATGACAAGTTCAGCTCATGAACAAAGAAAAGAACTGATGAAAATGTTTTCTGACACTGAAAAGCAAACATATCAGGTCTCTTTGGAACAAAAACAACTGTGGAACAAGGCACGTTCAGTAGGAGATCTAGTGCGTAATGTATTGCAGAAAGGACAATCAATCTCTGAGTTGTTGAATGCTATGGTTGTTCCAAACACAACAAAAGAAGTCAAGATTGTTGCATGGAAGTATGATGAAGTTTTTGATGCCTTCTTAATCAAAAGAGTGAATGCAATATGTGACGTGTATCATTTCTTTTCTAGTATCATATCTCTTCCCGTGCAAGACTTAAAAGAGTTGAATAAACTTCTGTTGATAAATCATACAAAAGCTAAAAGAGGTGAAATGTTTGTAGAGTTGCTCAACAGAGGAATTAATAGAATGCCTTCCTTCTTGAAAACACATTTTGATCAAGAAGATAAGCAGTATTTTCAAACTTTAAAGAAGAAGAGAAAAGGAGTTGATAAAGATGTTGGTGAAGAAAAGTTTTTGGATGCTTTCAGTGATGAGTATTTTGAGAAAGTCACAAATCCCGGATTGAAAGTGATAGATGGATTCAAAGAAGTTGTTCTGAAAAACATTTTGTATGCTCCAAGTTTGACTAGGAATATAATTTCTGTTTCCTTTTTAAAACAATATGGTTATGTATTAAAGTTTGTAAATGATGGTATTTATGTTTTTATGGATGATGCATTTTATTTTAAGGCTATGCCTTTTAATGGTATCTATGAATTGGTTCATGATGAATCATCCTTTAATAACTCGTTATACCAATCAAGCACCAAGAAACTTAAAATGGGTTTAAGTAATTCATATCTTTGGCATTGTCGTCTTGGTCATATAAACAAGAATCGGATTCAAACACTTCAAAAGAATGGTCTTTTGGAAACAAATGAAAATGGTTCATTTGATAAGTGTGAATCTTGTTTACAAGGAAAGATGACCAAGTTGCCCTTTAGTGGTACTAACGAAAGGGCAAAAGATTTATTGGGAATCATACATTCGGATGTATGTGGTCCTTTTAAGACAATGATAAGGAATGGTGAAAGATAATTCATTACCTTTACCGATGATTATAGTCGTTATGGGTATGTGTACTTGTTAAGACCCAAAGATGAAGCCTTTGAAATGTTCAAAGTCTTCCAAAATAAAGTTGAAAATCAACTCAATAAAACCATCAAAGTACTTTGTTCGGATAGAGGAGGTGAATACCTTAATGATGTCTTTCAAGATCATCTTAGGAGTTGTGGAATTATCTCGCAACTCACTCCACCAGGAACACCACAACATAATGGTGTGTCCGAAAGGAGGAATCGAACTCTATTGGATATGGTTCGATCTATGATGGCTAGAAACACATTGCCTCTATCATTTTGGGGTTACGCATTGCTCTCGGCAGTCCGTATTTTAAATATGGCCCCAACCAAGAAAGTGGACAAGACACCTTTTGAAATATGGCATGGAAGGGTTCCATCATTATCATATTTAAGGGTATGGGGTTGTGAGGCTTTTGTCAAACGCAACTCCCAAAACAAACTTGAAATTCGATCCAATAAGTGTATATTTGTTGGATATCCCAAAGACTGTATGGGATATTACTTCTTTGATCCAACAGAGCAAAAGGTATTTATTGCTCGAAAGGTTGAGTTCTTGGAAACAAAGTTCCTTATGGAAGGAAAGACGTATAGAACAGTGAAATTTGATGAGGATCAAGAACCACAAGCCAATACACGTTTGGTTGAAATTAGCGATCAACAAGAGGTTGTTGATAATGATCAAGTGGTTGATCAATACACCCAAAACGTTCGCAGATCTAGTAGAATTAGCATTCCACCTGAAAGATATGGATTTTTCATGAATGGATGCTATGTGGTTGACTTGGATGAACCAACTACATACCATGATGCAATGTCCAATTCGGATTATGACAAATGGCTAGAAGCCATGAGCGTAGAGATGCAATCCATGCATGACAATTAAGTATGGGAATTGGTTGAACCACCACTTAACTCCAAACTGATTGGATTTAAGTGGGTTTTCAAGAAGAAAACCGATATGCATGGAAACTTGGATACTTATAAAGCAAGACTTGTAGCAAAAGGTTTCACTCAAACTCAAGGGGTTGATTATGATGAAACTTTCTCGCCCGTGGCAATGCTAAAGTCAATTAGGATATTATTTGCCATTTCCGCATATTATGACTATGAGATTTGGCAAATGGATGTCAAAACCGCTTTCCTTAATGGACATCTCGAAGAGACTGTCTATATGGTTCAGCCTGATGGTTTTGTCGACCCATAACATCCTAACAAAGTATGCAAGTTAAAGAAATCAATCTATCGATTGAAACAAGCATCAAGAAGTTGGAATCAACATTTTGATGAAGAGATCAAGAAATTTGGATTCATCAAGAACGCTAATGAAGCTTGTGTGTATAAAAAGGCTAGTGGGAGCATTATTACATTCTTAGTATTGTATGTTGATGACATACTATTATTTGGAAATGACATTCCAACCATGGAAGGTGTAAACCCCTGGCTTGGAAGTTGTTTTTCCATCAAGGATCTTGGTGAAGCCGCCTACATTTTAGGAATGAGGATCTATAGGGATAGATCAAGGCGGTTGATAGGTTTAAACCAAAGTGCATACAATGATAAAATCTTAAAAAGTTTCAAGATGGAAAACTCTAAGAAAGGTATGGTACCTATTCAAAGAGGGACAATATTATGTACATCTCAATGTCCAAGCTCAAAGGATGAGCAAGAAAGAATGAAGGAAGTCCTATATGCATCAGCTATAGGATCCATCATGTATGCTATGATATGCACTAGACCGGATGTGTCATGCGCTTTGAGCATGACAAGCAGATACCAGCAAAATCCGGGAAATTGCCATTGGATGGAGGTTAAGAGCATATTGAAATATCTTAGAAGGACTAAGGATATGTTTCTAATATATGGCTCTGGTGAGGAGGAACTCGTTGTAAAGGGTTACACGGATGTGAGTTTCCAAACTGATCGAGATGATTCTCGATCACAATCAGGATATGTTTTCATTATGAATGGTGGAGCAGTCTCTTGGAAGAGCGTAAAACAAGATGTGTTAGCATTGTCCACCACTGAATTGGAATACATCGCCGCCTCATTGGCAGTTCAAGAAGCTGCATGGATAAGGAAGTTCATTGCCGACCTAGGGGTGGTCCGTACCATTCAGAACCCTTTAGAGATCTCTTGTGACAACGAGGGTGCGATTGCTCAAATCAAGGAACCCCGAGCACATCTAAAGACGAGGCACATTGAGCGGAGATTCAACTACATAAGGGATGAAGTTGAAAAAAGAAAGATATGTATTTGCAAAGTTCACACTGATCGAAACATTACGGATCCACTCACGAAGCTCCTTGAAAGGCCAAAGCATGAGAGTCATACTTGTGCCTTAGGACTTTGATATTGTAGTAATTGGATTTGATCTTTTCAGTATTTAAATATCGGAAAGATTGTAAATTTTAACTCTTTTCTATAATTATAATACTTTGAGTTATGTTCCATTTTAGCATGTTTAAATCCATGAATAAGTTAATTATTCTAAATGTCCGTAGTCGCTCATATTTGTGGGAACAAATATGAAAGTAAGACTATCATGAACTTGGATTGGTGGATATTCATAAGGTATGAATATAGAGCGAGGGTTCGCTGCCAAGGTTCGTGAATATTTATAGGTTATAAATATTGGACTGACCCGCCCTCAAATTTTACTACATGGAATCTTGTGATAGATCATAAGTAAATTTGAGTAAAGACGAATATCATAGTATCCTTCGACCTGAGATACATATTGGGTTTTGATATTCACCAAATATAATACCTTGATCTAGTTCTTCGCTGTTCTAAAATAATGGACGACACACAAGGCTATGTTCAGGTGTGATACAAGGTGATTGTGAGAAACGTATGTAGTCAAGATGGGATTTGTTCCTCTTATTTGTTTGGAATGAGATGTCTAAGGCCTGATAAAGTTAAATCAATAGGGAATGATCATTCTGTGTCTCTGGATTTAACATGACATCTGAAACAAAAGGATATATGATTTGATTCACCTAAATCATTTCAAGTAAGGGACTTGAAATGAATGATGTTATTGAATGGCACTTAGTCATGCGTATTAGGGGTAGTAAACTGTTGTTAGGCGGTATTTGCTACTTGCATCAATCCTCTATGTATCTAGTGCAAGTGGGAGATTGTTGGAAATGATCTGCCCAAAATACATATTGAATTGATGTGGCTAGTACGTTATGATCCAAGTCGGGTCATACCTAATAACGAGCTAGACAAACACCAAAGATATTTGTTTTATGATATGATCATATAAATAAATATTAGAATATTTGGAAATTGGGTTTCCAAATATTTACACTTGTGTTGTAAATGAATTATATGGATAATTTATTTCAAAGGTAGATGAATATTAATTCATCCGCATTTGTTTAAAACAGCCGCATTTGATGTGGTTGAACAAATGCGGATGTTGTTTACTCATCCGCATTTACAAATGCGGATGAAGAAACCCTATCCGCATTTGCTTATAAAAGAAATGCGGTTAAGCATTTTTGAAAATACTGATGGAAACATTCATCCGCATTAACTAATGCGGCTGAGCATTTTGGAAATGCGGTCAAATTACTTCATCCGCATTTACAAATGCGGAAGAACAACTTCATCCGCATTTACAAATGCGGATGGTATGTGAAGAAATGCGGATGGGTTAAAGGGACTGGGCCCACCCACTTTTCTCTCTCCTGAATTTTATGTTTTCAAGACATGCAAAATAAGATTGCATTCTGATCTCTCTGATAACTTAACCTTTTGGTAAAAACGAAAAGAGTAGAACTCCTTTTTTCTCTCGATCAGTCAAGAGAAAAATCAGAGTTTTTACAAGTGAAAAATCCTAGCAAACCGGTGTTCTTGTTTGTGGCTCGTGGGTAGACCTGCTTGAGGCCTCGTATTTTGGAAGCTGCCATCTTCGTTCACCTTCTGTCGACCTAACTGTTGAAGGTAGTTTTTTGAACCTTCTATGGTTGTTTGTAAGCATGATTTCATATATCGATCCATATGGGGTTTTAACAGATAAATATAAAAAAAAGGTTTTATATATATGCTAACTGTAACAAGTTTTAAACTGATATTCCGCTGCGTTTTCTATTTTATATGGATAAAATAGATCTGTTAAACTTGTTCAAAACCCAACAATTAGAAGTTGAAAAACAACAATATCAAGCTCGTAAATATAAAACAGATGAGAAAATTTTTAAACATAAAATTCATGGTTTGAACAAATCTATTTACCAATAAAAAATGAGTCTTCATGATAAAGATTGTAACATAAAAGTTTTGACATAACGTAATGATGAATTATCTTTAGAAATTAACAAACTTACTAGTGAACTCTTATCTGCAAAATTAGTTCTTGATAAATTCAAACTCTCCTCCAACATGGTTGAAGGTATAATCAGGTCACAGATGACACAAAAAGATTAATGGTGGTAAAATTAGAGTGGAATATGCTAACATTGCACTACCAATTAATCATGATTATACATCATTACCTTCATTAATCACAAATCATGATGAAGAGACCTATGGTTTAGGTTTTCAACCAAAAATTGACTTCACACCTTCAGTCAATGAAACATTCAATGTTTCAGTGACTGTTGAACCTGTCACAAAAAAAAATTTTAATATTAATAATGAAATTTTTTTTAGAAAGTGTGAAGATAGATGGTTTGGTTGAAGAATGGGAGAGCGATGATGAATTAGATTTTATAGAAAATAAGATTTGTAATGAAAAACTATGTTGTTATTCAACATCAAAGTTAAATGAAAGTTTGGAAGTTTCAATTGATTCAAATGTTTGTCCAAAATTATCAAATTAGGATAAGAAATGAGAATCAAAAATAAACTTTAAAAACAAAGAAAATAAACGTGTCACAATATCTATGTCTGACTTGAAACCTGATTTCAAGAACAAATTTGTTTCTATAGGCAACATTAATAATAAGGATCATACTTTTAAAGAAACAAATACAAGTTTCTTTAAAAATAAATCTTCTATTATTGCTAACAATGTGAAACAAGATGTGTGTAGAACAAGTTCAAAAGACACGGGTCCTAATCCAGTCAAGAAGATTCATACGGCTAAAGCCACAAATCATGCTACATCAGCATCTGTAATAAGTTCAAAAGCTAGGACCATTACTTCAATTCCTCCGAAATCAACTCAAGATAATCAACACAAGAGGAAAGGAAGAGAGACTATTAAAGAATCAAAAGGCCAAGGACATACTAAGGCCAGATTCTGTGATAATTATGGAAGTTATCCAAAACAATTCGAGCAAAACATACGAGTGTCAAATGCATATAGTAAAAGATGTTGTTATGTGTGTGGAAAGCCAAATCACATGGCTAGAAATTGTTGTCATCAACATCAATTGACAAGCAAACAAAAGTTTCATAATTCAATTGCGAACAATAGAAAGCGTTTCTTTGTTAATGCAAATTTTAAAAGAAGTTTATATGAATCAAATGTTTTTGTTAAAAATAAAACTGATTTAAACAAGGAAAAGACAAAAGTAAAATCTGTACAAGTTGATAAAATCAATTTCACCACCACACCAATCAAACAAGTGCAAAGATGGAAAATTAAAGGCAAAACTCCTGAGCCTTTTGTTGTTGAAAAATGCATTTTCGATGACAAAAGAGATATGATATTGCAAAATGTATCATATTTAGATGAAAACAAAGATCTCAAGTCAATCATGGCTTGGGTTCCTAAAAATGATTAAATTTGTCCTATTGTGTAGGAACAACCAAGGCAAGCTATCAACAGTGTTTGGCATGTAGGTAGTGGTTGTTCGAGACACATGACTGGTAATATATCTCTGTTGAACAACATACAACCATACAACAGAGGATATGTTATCTTTGTCGGGGGCAAGGGAGGTAAGATTACAAAGAAAGGTACAGTGACTAATGGTGTATTAAGCTTTGAAGATGTCAATTTTGTAGATGAACTAAAACATAATTTGCTTAGTGTCTCTCAAATTTGTGACAAAAAATATTTAACACATTTCAATGATAAAGAATGTCAATATTAAAACCTAGCTTTGTAATACCTGAAGAATGAATTTTATTGAAAACTCCAAAAGACAGAGACACGTATTTACAAGACATGAATGGAACACATTCATTTGTAACTGCGTCGTGTTTGTTATCTAAAGTCTCGGAAAGCGACACATTGTTATGGCATCGTTGTCTTGGTCATGTCAATGTTAAAATAATGAATAAACTGGTTAGAAGAAATCATGTTGTTGGCTTACCACTGAAAGAATTTCAACTAATAGAGCATTGTTTGTCATGCTTTAAAGTCAAACAACATAAAATTCCTCATAAACCAGTTACACATACACAAATTGACTATATTCTTCAATTGCTACACATGGATTTATTCGGTCCTGTAAGTGTTTTGAGTTTAGGACGTCGTACATATTGCTTGGTTATTACTGATGATTTTTCTAGATTTACATGGGTTTTCTTTTTAGCAACCAAAGATGAGATGCCTCATTTGTTAATGAAATTCATGAAACTTGTGGAAAATCAGACGGACAAGACTATCAAATGCATACGGAGTGATAATGGTACCGTATTCTGTAATCGTATCTTGAATGAGTTCTGCGATTCAAAGGGGATAGCACGACAATTCAGTTCTACATGAACTCCACAACAAAATGGAGTTGCTGAAAGATGTAACAGAACATTAATTGAAGCAGCTAGAACTATGTTATCAGCAGCCAAATTACCTTCATTCTTTTGGGCTGAAGCTGTTAACACTGCTTGTTATATTCAGAATTATGTTTTAATCAATAAACAACAAAATATGATTCCTTATGAGATATTTTTCAAACATAAACCCAAAGTCAAATATTTCAAAACTTTTGGATGTTGTTGTATTGTGTTAAACACATCTAATAATAAATCAAAATTTGATGAAAAAGCTGATGATTATTATTTTATTGATTATTCAGCCAACAAAGTAGCATATCGAGTTTACTAAACAAATTTTGAGTTGTTTGATATTGATTGGCACGAATCTAACAAAACAGATGCAGGTTCTGCTCCTTCATGGGTTTATGATTATGCTTCATTATTTGAAACATTTAATTGAAAATCTATTGTTTCTACAGCTGATCCACCTTTGACATCCTTAATTCAAGACATATTTGCTGACGATGTTAGATCTACATCTTCTCAAGCTAAAGGGATATCTTCAGCTATACCTTCATCTTCTAATACTATAGAAACAGACTCATTTCATTTGGATATAGTTTTTGAACAAGAACCACAAGTTTCTAATCAGAGTTCATCTTCTACCTTAAATGATCCAATTGATACTATTCAAGTACCATTTGAAGATCTTTTTATTGGCAATGAAAATCAAGAGGAAGAAATTGTTTATCAACCAGAAGGAGGAAACACTGTTGAAGAGCCTGTTGGTCATATGTCTAACCTAGAAAAAGTTATATCTGAAGATGCTATTCCACAACTGAGAGTTCATGGAAACCATCCTACGCAAGCAATCATCGGTCCATTATCCCATGGCATCAGAACTCAAAGTCAATCGGGGGCGATAAATACATGTCTATATTCAAGTTTTCTATCTCAAATAGTGCCAAAGATTGTTGAAATGACATTGAAAGAAAATAGTTGGGTAGAGGCCATGCAAGACAAGCTGATGCAATTCAAAAAGATCAATGTTTGGCATCTGTGTGAATTACCAAAGGGTAAGTTACCATTTGGCACGAAATGGATTTTCAAAAACAAAACGGATGAAAAAGATGTGATAGTCCGTAACAAGGCCAGACTTGTTGTACAAGGATTTTATCAAATCGAAAGACTTGATTATCAAGAAGTATACGCTCCAGTTGCAAGACTTGAAGCTATACGAATTTTTCTAGCATATGCTTCATACAAGAACTTCAAGATTTATCAAATGGATGTGAAGACTGCGTTTTTGTACGGCGAAATGAAGGAAAAAACCTATGTCTGTCAACCACCAGGGCTTGAAGATCCTGATCATCCTGACCATGTTTACAAGTTAGACAAAACACTTTATGGCTTACACCAGGCACCTTAAGCTTGGTATGCAAATCTCACTAAACATTTGCTTGCAAATGGTTACACAAGAGGTGCTATTGATCAAACTTTATTCATAAGGAAGATGGGTCATGATTTGATTCTAGTTCAAGTTTATGTTGATAATATTATCTTTGGATCTACAAGTAATGACTTGTGCAAGGAGTTTGAAGCAGTTATGAAGAAGAAATTTGAGATGAGTGCTCTTGAAGAAATGACGTTTTTCTTGGGTATTCAAGTTAAACAGGATGAGAAGGGAATATTGATACATCAAGAAAAGTATATTCACAGTATCCTGGATAAATACAAATTCCAAGACTCCAAGACAGCTCCTACTCCTATGTCTTCTCGTCCTACTTTGAATCCAGATCTCACAGGAGAAGATGTTGATCAACACATGTATCGATCAATGATTGGATCCCTGATATATCTCACTACAAGTAGACTGAACATCATGTTTCCTGTTTGTTAGTATGCATGTTATCAAAGTAATCCAAAGGAATCTCACATGAAAGCCATCAAGAGGATTTTTAAATATCTAAAGGGTCAACCCATACTTGGTCTTTGGTATCTTAAAAATTCAAATTTCAATCTATTTGCTTATACTGACAGTGATTATACAAGATGTAACGTGGACAGGAAGTCTACTACTGGCAGTTGTCAAATTATTAATAATAGGTTGATTTCTTGGCAGTGCAAGAAGTAGCAGATAGTATCCACTTCAACTGCAGAGGCTGAATATGTGGCTGCATCAAGTTGTTGTTCACAAATCGTTTGGATTCAACAACAACTTCTTGATTATGGCCTTAATATTTACGATACTAAAATCTTTTGTGATAATACTGTAGCTTTGAACATTGTGAAGAATCCAATTCAGCATTCTAAGACTAAACACATCGACATCCGAATGCATTTCATCCGTGACTGTTTTGAGAGGAAACTTATTCATTTGGAGTCAATTTCCACAGATGACAACATTGCTGATTTGTTTACTAAGGTGTTTGATTATTCCAGATTTGACTTTTTGGTCCAATCATTAGGAATGATTAACTTTGGTTAACAATTATTCTTACGCCCTTTTTCAAAATATTCTTTTTTTAGTTAAAATTGTTATTTTTGTCTAGATAATCACAATTGTAGGAGGAAAAAAATTTGAAAATACAAAAATATTAAAAGGTAGAAGAAAATTACAAAAAGATTTTGGTTATAAAAATTTGAGAAAATTAAGTTTTCAAGTGTACATAGGAAATGATAGTACATTTCTTGATTTTAAAATTATTACATTCTAAGGCATACAAGAAACTAACTTGGATTATGTTATGTTGATAGGCTGGACAAACAAGAATGAAAAGCACTTAGTATTATGATGCACTGAAAGTAAATCTTATGACGGAAGTGGGTAACTCATCAAGGTTTTGTGAATACACTAATTCCATGCTAAAACAGACTGAGAGTTACAGTCTAGTCATACTCAAGCCAATTACTTTCTGACTCAGATAATCTCAGATAATGTATATATATATGTAAAAATTAAATAAATAAAAACATATACAAAAACAAGACAAAAAAGAGATAAACAAATCAAAAAGAGCAAAAAAAGCCAAAGAGGCCATATAGGAATAAAGGATGCCAATGTGCACAATTAATAAAAGATATGTCAAAGACATACATACTATATGATAATATTTTCCTCTTTGAGAATATGTTATCACACAAAAGGCAAAATCAAAAGATGGGGCATGTAAGTCCGACTTGGCATGTAAGTCCTAAACGTCTTGCAAGGGCAAAACATAAGTCTGACTAGCTGTTAATAAGTCCTACAACTTGTTAATATTTTGTGTTCTTAAATGTTTCTCATGCTAGTTATGCTCCAATAGATATTATCTAAGATAATAATTGATTCTGAGAAAACTGATAAGAAGTGAAAGGTTTATGTCAAGTTGGGATGACTTGAAATCTCGATAGTCTATTGAAGATGGATTAGGGTTTTTGCAAGATATCTGATTGTGGGATCCACTGAATTCATATAATTTAACCAAAACATGATAAATATCACAATAAAATTGTCTAAGTAAACTTGAAGTCTATGTTTAAAATGGATGCAATATATCAACAATCAACACAACTAGTCTTGTTTATAATAATGCTAAATGATGTCAATGATCATTTTCTAAGAAATATGATCCTATACTTGAAAATTTATCAAAATTTAAGTTAATTAGAATAGTTATTATGTCAAATTGATTTTTGTTAAAAGTGTATTTTGTTTACTTGTTTTAGTCTTAGTTTTACAAAATGTCCAAAATTAAGGGAGTTAGAATGATTGTAAACACTTAGTTAAACATAATCATTTTCATAACAAATCATTAGGCTCAATAAGTTCATTAAATTTCAAAATTCAAAAATTCAAAAATTAAAAGGTTAAAAAAATTTTCAAAGAAAATTGAACTTTTTGCGCGAAAGGTTCACTTCATGCGAAAAGTTTCAAAACAAATGTGAACAATTAAACAAATGCGGATGATTTAACAATTGCAAAAAGTTTAACTTCATGCGAAAGTTTGGAATTCATGCGAAAAGTTCAACATGCGAGAACTCTGACTTCTCGCGCGAGAAGTCAGAGTACTATATAAAGCATAGTGTGCGAAAAGTCAAGTATTCGCATAACTTTACTCTGAAATTTTCACTCTTAAATTCAAATTGTAGAAACTCTGTCAAACAGAAAAACTGTGTTCATTGTGGTCGCCTATTGATTTCCAATCATTTATTAAGGTATATAGACGTTACTGAATTCTATTTGAATGTATTAGAACTAGACTGAAACTTTATGGCTTAAAATACGTTAAAATTGGACAAATTAATCATGGTAAACCTTAATAATAACTTAGTCGACACCTATGGAACATGTTTTAATGAATGAAACACTTTGAAACTGATAGATTGAAAATTTTAAGTGTAACAGACTTTTCGCATACGAAAAGGAACTGTGCATATGAACAGACGCGAGAACTTTCAAAACTATTCGCATGATGTTAAACTTGTCGCGCGAGAAGTTGACCTCTAGTCAAATTCAAATTCATGCGATAACTTTAACTTGTTGCATGAGTTGTAACTTGTCGCATGAAACTGAAATGTATAGCTTTAGTGCGAAAACTTGAAGTTTTCGAGCGAGAAGTTCAAAATTCTAAAAATTTACTAAGTGTTGAGTTTTCGTTTCTAAGTCTGAATTTTTTTTTATTTTTATTTTTCTTGTGTACTGATATTAGTGCATAATGTTGCAGATGGCAAGGCCTCTGGTTTTTAACAAGAACCATAACGCGATAGCTTACCTTGGTGATGTTACTGAAGACAAAGCGTTATTCCAATCACTTATCGAGGGACTCAAGACTTCTCATATTCACTATGCCATATCTACTAGTCCCACCATTTATACTGATGTTATCGATCAGTTCTGGTACACGGCTGCTAATGAGATAGACGAAGACGGGGAACCCTGTATTACTGCCACAGTTAATGGCAAGAGGGTTGTGATTACCGCTGAGGTAATAAACATTGTGTTATTACTTGAAGATGTGCCAAATGAACCAGTGAAGATAGATGATGATGCTGTCAAGGATTGTTTGACATGTATGGGTTACAGTCATAGATACCCTTCGTTGGAGAAGAAGTACCTTCCACCCTTTTGGAAGTACTTGTTTTGTATAGTGATCCATTGCCTTAGCAATCTTAAAGCAGGCATGGATAGTTTGAGTGCGGTGTTCAGATCCCTGCTAATATCATTTGTTGATGATTTACCATATAGTATATCCAAGGTGATATTTTCTGAGATGCAGAAGAACGTCATTGCTACAGTGGGGAAGAAGTTTATCATGTACCCCCGTTTTATACAGATGATAGTGAATGCTGCTCACCCCGAGCTAGCTATGTCTGATTCACGTACATATGTGGTCATGACAATGAAGAAGGACATATTCACATATCTGATGGGTGCTCATAGGAATGCGTGGGATGGTTCCTATTTTGCTAAGTTGGGTCGATTTGTTGATGATTTTCAAGTTGAAGATAGACCGCAAGAGACTGATACTCCTCATGTCGAAAGAGATGTCACATCTGGTGCATCTACATCTACTACTTAGGTTGCTAAAGCTGATACAGCCTATCCATCTGCGAGTACGGCACCAGAAGCACCTGAGAGTTCTCAAGGTGCTCCCAGATCTGAAGTTGATGCTGAGATAGATTCATGGTTCTCTAATAGTGGGAGTGAGACCGACAGTGATCAGATTGGGAACGTACCATATGTGTTACAGGAACGTCCCAGAATGCCCAAAACAACTGCCAAACGCACTGCTGAGGAGCGTGATTTTGATTTTATTCTTGAAGAGATTCCTATGACTAGGGGGAGGAGAAAGAGGATCGCAAGGAGAGAAGGAGAAAGTCCTCGTGGTAGGGATAGATGTCACACCCTCAAAATCCGCGAGTGTGGTTTTACCGCGAGGCGCGTGACATACCAGGATCTCAGTCATTAGTTACCAAGAACGACTCTATATGATTAATAAACAAAACCAGAGTTAACGTTTAAAATACTACGGAAGCATTTTTAAAACAGAAAACCCAAAACAAGTAGTATGTAAAGAGAATGCGCAAAACATACGCGCCCCAAATACAAATGTTTAATATGAAAATAATCCCAAATTTGTAAACAAACAAATGTAGGCAACTCAACGATGCTGCAACTGGCAACCTTAACCTGAGAATAGCATACTAAACAAGTCAACACATGGTTGGTGAGTTCAAGAGTTTGCGTTAAAATATAAACCAATCAACAGTTTCCAGAGCATAAGTAGTGTATTGCAATAGATAGCTAGTCTATTAACATAAAAATATTAATCATAGTGATTTCGCGATCGAAGCTGACTGTGTTACGTTTGTTGCCTCCCGTCACGACTTACCAGGTCATGACGAATATGTGTTAGGACAAAATTGCACCCGTTTGACCTCGAGTCGCACAGGTGGGGCTCGTCAGACCCAGTAGTACTACCCAAGATTTCCCCGTTATTCAATATTAACAATCCGAAAGTGTGAGGACTTTCCATGGTAAACAACACTATATCAATATTATACACACTCATATATAAAAGCGTTTGTGATCAACAGTATGCTATCTCCCCCAAATAAGATTATGCAAAATAAGTGGGGCAAGAACTCACCTGATACGCGCAAGAATTAACTTAGAGCTTAACTTGAAAGAAAAAGACAACCTTCAAAGGTCACCTAGAATACAAGAGTACATAAGCACGTGTACATAGAATCAACATGAAACCCTAAGTGCTCTACAAACCAAGGAACTCAAGGTTTTTAGAAAGACAAGACACATTTGACACAGTTGACCCGTTTGACCCGTTGGTGACATTATAGGTGATAACTCGTTAATACTAACACAACAGCATGTCATACATGTTCACATAGAACTTGATTACATATAACACTTCATTAACCACATATACTACCTAGATCATCATGCAACTAGATATCACACAAGTCATGCGAATCACAACAGGCCAAAACAGATAACAAACCAAATCAACATCCCTATAGCCTAAACAACACATTTCATCACCTTAGAAATCATCCATGAACACACTAGCATGATCCTAATATCCCAAACATGCTCAAATCATCCAATTCAAGGATTTGCACAATTAAAGTTTCCCTTTTGGGAAAGTTCATCCCAAATTCATCAAACTCACACAACATTCATAAATTCATCAATTATATACCAATTCAAGTCCATGACAACATCTAAACATGATCAACAACACCTAATCATCATGATTCATCAACTTTCATACCCAAAAGTTACTATTTTTAGCAATGTATGAACTACAACATGCATTCTTGAATTCCTAACATTCATATCAACCATCTAGCATCTAATCATCATCACAAACACATCCATAACATTCATACATCAACCAATCATCAATTCATGCAAAATAAAGTTACTATTATTAGTAACCTATGAACAATGTATCAAAATCATAGCTTTCTTGCATAATCGACGTTAACTAGCATATATACAATCCAACTAACATAATAACAACATCAAACAACCATCATTAAACATCCAATTTGATCCAAAATCGCCTCAAACTCACGGCCAAGATGATCATATGAACAAACAACCAAAATCCAAACTTTCTTGCATAATCAACGTTAACTAGCATCACTACAACTTAACTAACATCATAACATCACCAAACAACCAAGAATTAACATCCAATTTCAGATTTTCGAACTAGGGTTCGGCCACCATGAAAAACCATCAAAAATGTAAAAATCTAACCTTTAAACGTGTAATGGCTTGCAATTAATGATTCTAACTTGTTGTATGCCTTGTAATCGATTAAATTCGAAGGTGATTGCTTGTTCTTGGGCTGAATTCGAAGAGGAGAGGGAGAGGGAGTGCAAGTCGCGGCCGATTAGGGTGATTAGGGTTAGAGTTTTGATTTTTATTTTATTAAATAATCCATAATTACCCTTTTAACCCTTATAATTTGTATTTTATAAAAATTAAGCTTTTTGAATAGTTTTTAAATAGTTTTTAACTACTAAACACAATTATTATTAATCACAAATAACAATCATGCATAATTCCCATTTATCACAAAACACACGAAATAAATACGCACGTTTTCACGTTACGCGATAAAATTATAGTTAACATTTAAATCACATAAGCATAACTTAATAATCACATTGTTAACTTAATTATCATCAATTTAACATTACTGATTATTGTTAAGTCACCAACGTTCAACGACAACTAGTGTGTGTGCACGACACGTGTATGCAAGACTTAACGGAACAAACGGAGTTTGGTAACGGAAAATTACCGGATGTCACATTATCCCCATGTTGAAAGAATTTTCGTCCCGAAAATTGCGTTACATGGTGAGTGTTCCATCACTGGTCTACTGCATTGGCACAAGGAAATTGAAATCGTGTGAGTTTGGATGAGTTGTCACATCATCCCCATGTTGAAAGAATTTTCGTCCCGAAAATTGCGTTACATGGTGAGTGTTCCATCACTGGTCTACTGCATTGGCACAAGGAAATTGAAATCGTGTGAGTTTTGGATGAGTTGTTACATCATCCCCATGTTGAAAGAAATTTCATCCCGAAATTTAATCAATACCTTCGCCGGCTGGCATCGTCCTTTCGAATAGCTGAGGGTACTTAAGCTTCATTTGGTCTTCACGTTCCCACGTGAATTCTGGTCCACGTCTCGAGTTCCATCGAACTTTGACAATGGGTATCTTGCTTTGCTTAAGCGTTTTCACCTCACGATCCATCACTTCGACAGGTTCCTCAATGAAACGTAATTGTTCATCTACTTGAACTTCTTCCAGTGGTACGACCATCGTTTCATCCGTTAAACATTTCTTTAGATTTGAAACATGGAATACATCATGGATTACACTCAATGAATCAGGTAAGGCTAGTCGATAAGCTACTGGACCTATTCTTTCCACTATCTCAAATGGTCCAACATATCTCGGATTTAGCTTTCCTCGCTTACCAAACCGAACTACGCCTTTCCATGGTGAGACTTTTAATAAAACCTTGTCACCAACTTGAAATTCCAAAGGTTTTCGTCGTTTGTCAGCATAGCTTTTCTGTCTGTCTCGCGCTGCGGCCATGCGGTTTCTTATCTGAACAATCTTCTCAGTTGTCTCGTGTACTAACTCCGGACCCGTTAATTGACTATCACCAATTTCAGCCCAGCAAACTGGTGATCTACACTTTCTCCCATATAAAGCTTCAAAAGGTGCTGCCTTTATGCTAGTGTGATAACTGTTGTTGTAAGAAAATTCCACCAATGGTAGGTGAACTTCCCAGTTATTCCCGAAGTCAATCACACAAGCACGTAACATGTCCTCCAAAGTCTGTATAGTATGCTCGCTTTGACCATCAGTCTGTGGATGATAAGCAGTACTCATATCCAATCGCGTACCTAAAGCTTTCTGCAACAACTGCCAGAAGTGTGATGTGAAACCAGAATCGTGATCAGAAATGATTGAGATTGGTACTCCATGCCTCGAAACGATCTCCTTCAAATAGAGTCGAGTTAATTTCTCCATCTTGTCTGTTTCCTTTATTGCTATGAAATGAGCAGATTTTGTTAATCGATCCACGAAACCCATATTGTATCACAACCCGTAGAAGTGCGAGGTAACTTAGTAATAAAATCCATTGATATCTGATCCCACTTCCACATAGGGATCTCGGGTTGTTGTAGTAGACCAGATGGTTTCTGATACTCCACTTTAACCTTCGAGCAGGTCAGACACTTGCTCACATAAGTAGCTACATCTGCTTTCATGTTAGGCCACCAATAGTGCGCCTTCAAATCGTGGTACATCTTGTCAGATCCAGGATGTATAGAATACTTGGACTTGTGAGCCTCACTCATCACCAAGTCTCTCAGGTCTCCGTGTAGAGGTACCCATAATCTATCCATGAAATAACGAATCCCATCCGCTTTTACTTCTAATTGTTTTTCCATACCCCTTAACGATTCAGACCCAATGTTTTCTGCTTTCAAAGCTTCTGTTTGAGCCTCTCGGATTTGTTCAGGTAATTGCGTACTAATCGTTAGTTGCAGAGCTCGCACACGTCGAGGTTTAGCAGTCTCTTTTCTACTCAACGCATCAGCAACTACATTTGCTTTCCCCGGGTGGTACTTAATAGCACAATCATAGTCGTTTAACAATTCCACCCAGCGTCTTTGCCTCATGTTCAACTCCTTTTGCTCAAAGATGTGCTGAAGACTCTTGTGATCGGTGTAGATGGTGCATTTGGTACCGTACAAGTAATGTCTCCAGATCTTTAAGGCAAAAACTACCGCACCCAGTTCCAAGTCATGGGTGGTATAGTTCTTCTCATGAATCTTCAACTGTCTAGAGGCGTAAGCTATCACTTTATCCCGTGCATCAGGACGCATCCAAGTCCTTGAATAGACGCATCGCAGTAGACTACGAAGTCATCACTACCATCCGGTAACGCTAATATTGGTGCGCTACACAATTTATGTTTCAGCAACTGAAAAGCAGATTCCTGACTCTCACCCCATTTGTACGTCGTTCCCTTGTGAGTCAAGGCTGTGAGAGGTTGTGCAATCTTAGAGAATCCTTCAATGAATCGTCGATAATATCCCGCTAATCCAAGGAATTGTCGTATCTCACTCGGTGTCTTAGGAACAGACCAATTCTTTATCGCTTCAATCTTAGCAGGATCAACATGTATTCCCTTCTCGTTGACAATATGACCCAAGAATTGTACCTCACGTATCCAGAAATCACACTTAGAAAATTTGCATACAATTGTTCCTCTCTAAGTAATTCCAAGATTAAACGTAAGTGCTTCTCATGTTCTTCCTCGGTCCTTGAGTATATCAGTATGTCATCAATAAGACGATAACAAACTGATCAAGATAGGGTTTGCACACGCGATTCATGAGGTCCATGAATACTGCTGGTGCATTCGTCAACCCAAATGGCATGACCAAAAATTCATAGTGACCATATCGTGTACGGAAAGTAGTTTTCGAGATGTCCTCTTCTCGAACTCTCAGCTGATGATACCCAGACCTCAGATCAATCTTAGAGTAATAGCTTGATCCTTGCAGTTTATCAAACAAATCATCGATACGAGGTAAGGGATATCTATTCTTGATAGTAACCTTGTTCAGTTCCCTATAGTCAATGCACATTCGAAATGTACCATCCTTCTTCGTCACAAATAGAACTGGCGCTCCCCAGGGCGACGAACTCGGTCGGATGAACCCTTTATCCAACAACTCTTGTAGTTGGGCAGATAATTCCTGCAGTTCATTCGGAGCTAACCGGTACGGTGCTCTCGCAATTGGAGCGGCTCCTGGAGTCAACTCAATCTGGAATTCAACTTGACGATGAGGCGGTAATCCAGGAAGGTCTTCCGGAAACACCTCAGGAAACTCACAACTACGGGGATATCCTCTATCTTCTTTTCCTCGACCTGTTTATCTGTGACGAGTGCTAATATGGCCAGTCGACCCTTTCGTAACAACTTCTGTGCTTTCATAAACGAGATGATGCCTATCACCGCACCACTCCTATCACCTCTGACCGTAAGGACTTCTTCACCAATGGGAATCCGTATGATCTTCTCGTGGCATATGACTTCCGCTTGTTTATCGGAAAGCCAATCCATGCCTACTACCACATCAAAGCTTCCTAACGTAACAGGCATGAGATCTATGGTGAATGTATGACCAGCAAGCTCTATCTTGCAGTCTCTAAGAATATGCGTTACGTGAATCTGTATGCCGTTAGCTAACTCCACGGTGTATTTAGATTCTAAGGCTGAGGGCATATCACTTAAAAGACTACAGAACCTAGTGGACATGAAACTTCTATCGGCTCCGGTATCGAATAATACGGAAGCAAAACAACCATTAACCGAAAATTTACCAGTTACTGTTGTAGGGTCGTTTAGAGCCTCACCTGAGCCAATGACGAAGGCTCTCCCTTTGGCTCCATTATTGTTTCCATCATTGTTGTTGCCATTACCATTATTGTTGTTATTGTTGTTGCCATTGTTATTATTGTTGTTGTTCCCATTGTTGTTGTTACCATTACCATTCCTCTTAAGCTGGGGACAGTTGCGTTTGTAATGGCCTTCTTTTCCGCACTCAAAACAACCTTTCGGAGTTTCTTGTGATTGTTGAGACTTCTTCATCAGTTCACCCCGACAGTCTTTGGCTGCATGCTCAACTTTACCATAGCGTTGGCATCGGAAGTTGTCACACCTGCCGGTGTGATGGTAGTTGCATCGATTGCACTTAGGACTTTTCCCCACATAGCCTCCTTGTCCTGGCGATGCCGAGGATGGCTGATTGGAATTTCGACTGTTATCAAACCTCTTTTGTTGCTGTGGATGCTGATGCTGCTGAGTGTGCTGTTGTTGCTGCTGATGTTGCTGAGATTGGTTGTTTGACAAAGATCCTTTATTGCCAGAGTTGTCCCAGTTACGTTTATTGTCAGGCACGCTTGCCATAGTGCCCTGTTTGGGTAGCTTTCCCTGCTCCACTGCTTGGTCAGTAAGCTTGTGAGCCAATCGAATAACCTGCTGGATAGTGGTGAGGTTCACAACAGTCACCATGCTTTGTATCTCCGGAACCAAGCCACGCTGATAAAGCTCAATTCATTTGATCGGCGGATTGATCATGCCTGGGCAAAGCATTGCCAAATCGTGAGACCTCATGGTGTAAACCTCGATCTCAGATTCCTTCCATCTTTAATTGCTAGAAAGCCTCCAACTTCTGGACTTCATCCAGTTCTTCCTCCGGATCTTCTTCTGGTTCTTCCTTATTAGGGTCTTCCCCAAAGGTGCAGGGGCTTCAACAACCTGAAGTGCTGCTAGCTGTGCCTCTAAATCAGCAAACCTATCATCGATCACTATGTTATGGTGATCCTGTGCGTCCATGCGCCCACTAAGTGCTACCACATTGCCTGCCAGGGTATGATGTCCACCAATGGCCATCGAGAGTCGCTCCTAAAGCGTCTCTACCTGGAAACACAGCTGATGCATCTCAGATCGTAATGCAGAGTTTTCATCAGTGAGTCCTCTAATCCGTTGTCGCTCTGTGTCCAGTGTGGCTACTAGGGCTGCAAATGCCTGCTCCAGAGGTATGCTCAAAGTAGGAAGTATAGGCAAAGTAGAGGCGGTTGATGACCTAGTCCTAGGTCGTGTAGGTGCTACTGGTGGTACACGCTCTCTATATGCCATAAGGTTTATGTAGGTGGGGTAGAAATCCCAGTTACGCGGAGGATCGAGCTCAGGAGGTATGAAAGGCTGATCCCAGTCTATCTCGCTAGGAGGATAAGGATGTCGTGGCCAGTTAAATCCCCTATCCGGTACGGGAGAAGTAGGAGGTGACTCAGATCGTACAGGTCTCTTGCCTAAATTTCTGGACGACGATGCCATGCTGCGAAGTACGTGTTGCGTATGCCAATGAGTATACAGTAAGTAGAGTAAGCAATAAGTAACTAACAACTGTGCGGTTATAGTCTAGTGTGTGTATGCAACCTAGTTCCCTATAACCAATGGCTCTGATACCAATCTGTCACACCCTCAAAATTCGCGAGCGGGGTTTTACCGCGAGGCGCGTGACATACCAGGATCTCAGTCATTAGTTACCAAGAACGACTCTATATGATTAATAAACAAAACCAGAGTTAACGTTTAAAATACTGCAGAAGCCTTTTTAAAACAGAAAACCCAAAACAAGTAGTATGTAAAGAGAATGCGCAAAACATACGCGCCCCAAACACAAATGTTTAATATGAAAATAATCCCAAATTTGTAAACAAACAAATGTAGGCAACTCAACGATGCTGGTGTGCGTGCTCCTAGGCAACTGGCAACCTTAACCTGAGAATAACATACTAAACAAGTCAACACATGGTTGGTGAGTTCAAGAGTTTGCGTTAAAATATAAACCAATCAACAGTTTCCAGAGCATAAGTAGTGTATTGCAATAGATAGCTAGTCTATTAACATAAAAATATTAATCATAGTGATTTCGCGATCGAAGCTGACTGTGTTACGTTTGTTGCCTCCCGTCACGACTTACCAGGTCGTGACGAATATGTGTTAGGACAAAATTGCACCCGTTTGACCTCGAGTCGCACAGGTGGGGCTCGTCAGACCCAGTAGTACTACCCAAGATTTCCCCGCTATTCAATATTAACAATCCGAAAGTGTGAGGACTTTCCATGGTAAACAACACTATATCAATATTATACACACTCATATATAAAAGCGTTTGTGATCAACAGTATGCTATCTCCCCCAAAAGAGATTATGTAAAATAAGTGGGGCAAGAACTCACCTGATACGCGCAAGAATTAACTTAGAGCTTAACTTTAAAGAAAAAGACAACCTTCAAAGGTCACCTAGAATACAAGAGTACATAAGCACGTGTACACAGAATCAACATGAAACCCTAAGTGCTCTACAAACCAAGGAACTCAAGGTTTTTAGAAAGACAAGACACATTTGACCCAGTTGACCCGTTTGACCCGTTGGTGACATTATAGGTGATAACTCGTTAATACTAACACAACAGCATGTCATACATGTTCACATACAACTTGATTACATATAACACTTCATTAACCACATGTACCTAGATCATCATGCAACTAGATATCACACAAGTCATGCGAATCACAACAGGCCAAAACAGATAACAAACCAAATCAACATCCCTATAGCCTAAACAACACATTTCATCACCTTAGAAATCATCCATGAACACACTAGCATGATCCTAATATCCCAAACGTGCTCAAATCATCCAATTCAAGGATTTGCACAATTAAAGTTTCCCTTTTGGGAAAGTTCATCCCAAATTCATCAAACTCACAAACATTCATAAATTCATCAATTATATACCAATTCAATTCCATGATAACATCTAAACATGATCAACAACACCTAATCATCATGATCATCAACTTTCATACCCCAAAAGTTACTATTTTTAGCAATGTATGAACTACAACATGCATTCTTGAATTCCTAACATTCATATCAACCATCTAGCATCTAATCATCATCACAAACACATCCATAACATTCATACATCAACCAATCATCAATTCATGCAAAATAAAGTTACTATTATTAGTAACCTATGAACAATGTATCAAAATCATAGCTTTCTTGCATAATCGACGTTAACTAGCATATATACAATCCAACTAACATAATAACAACATCAAACAACCATCATTAAACATCCAATTTGATCCAAAATCGCCTCAAACTCACGGCCAAGATGATCATATGAACAAACAACCAAAATCCAAACTTTCTTGCATAATCAACGTTAACTAGCATCACTACAACTTAACTAACATCATAACATCACCAAACAACCAAGAATTAACATCCAATTTCAGATTTTCGAACTAGGGTTCGGCCACCATGAAAAACCATCAAAAACATGTAAAAATCTAACCTTTAAACGTGTAATGGCTTGCAATTGATGATTCTAACTTGTTGTATGCCTTGTAATCGATCAAATTCGAAGGTGATTGCTTGTTCTTGGGCTGAATTCGAAGAGGAGAGGGAGAGGGAGTGCAAGTCGTGGCCGATTAGGGTGATTAGGGTTAGAGTTTTGATTTTTATTTTATTAAATAATCCATAATTACCCTTTTAACCCTTATAATTTGTATTTTATAAAAAATAAGCTTTTTGAATAGTTTTTAAATAGTTTTTAACTACTAAACACAATTATTATTAATCACAAATAACAATCATGCATAATTCCCATTTATCACAAAACACACGAAATAAATACGCACGTTTTCACGTTACGCGATAAAATTACAGTTAACATTTAAATCACATAAGCATAACTTAATAATCACATTGTTAACTTAATTATCATCAATTTAACATTACTGATTATTGTTAAGTCACCAACGTTCAACGACAACTAGTGTGTGTGCACGACACGTGTATGCAAGACTTAACGGAACAAACGGAGTTTGGTAACGGAAAATTACCGGATGTCACAATAGAGGACGTGGCGTGTTAAGGAAACGTCAGACCCCAGTGACCACTAAGCTAATTATAGAGGAGCCTACTGTTACAGTGACTGTCACAGTAAGTGAGGCAACACCAACTGAAACTCCATCTGAGTTGCCCACTTCTACTGCTGACATTTTGAGGACCCCTCCTAGAGAACAGATAGTTGATGAGACTATTGCTGGGAATGGTCTGCCCAAGACACATATTGAATTGATGTGGCTAGTACGTTATGATCCAAGTCGGGTCATACCCAATAACAAGCTAGACAAACACCTACAATATTTATTTACATGATCATATCATGTAAATAAATATTGACACTTGAAGTATTTAGAAATTGGGTTTCTAACTATTTGTACTAGTGTTATAGATAATTTATTCTAAAGAGAGAGTACTTTGTATTGCTATCCAAATGGTTGAACAAACACAATACAAGTGTTTTGTTCGCATTTCTTTTACTCATCCGCATTTACCAATGCGGATGTGTTACTGAGGAAATGCGGTTGAATGTTCCTCATCCGCATTAACAAATGCGAATGTGCATTTGTGGAAATACTAAAAGAATTACTTCATCCGCATTTACTTATGCGGATAGTAAATGCAGATGAGCATTTAAGGAAATGCTGATGAAACTGATCATCCGCATTTACAAATACGGATGTGCATTTTGGAAATGCTGATGGAGTTACTTATCCGCATTTGCAAATGCGGATGTACATTTGGGAATTACGGATGAAGGTCCTTCTTTTGCATTTACAAATGCGGTTAGAGTTGTTCATTTGCATTTACTAATGCGGATGAATATTAGAGAAATGCGGATGGGTTAAAGGGATGGGTCCCGCCCATTTTTCTCTCACTCTGAAATTTAGTTTCATAGGACATGCAATATATGATTGCATTCAACCACTCTCTCTGATAACTTACAATACACACAAAGGTGTAGATCGGTGTTCCTGTAGCTTTTCTCTCGATGGTCGAGGAAAACCAAGAACAGAACCCGATTCAAGTAAAGAAAATCCTAGCAACCTGGTATTTTGTTGGAAGCTTGGGGTAGATATATAAATTGGTTTATATATATTAACTATAACAAGTTTTTTCATTCCTTTTCCGCTGTGTTTTTCATTTTATAAGGATAAAATGACTCTAATAAACTTGTGAAAACCCAATAACTATAAGCATGGAAGACTTCATAAGTATACCTCCTGAGTATCGACAAGGTGCTAGTACATCAGCTAGTTCACCTACATGTATTACATTGGAAGAACGTGTACATAATCTTAAGGGAGAGATGTTAGAAAATACCAAAGTGATAGATGATCTACAGAGGGAGCAATTGGATAGAGATGAATGGATTAAGAATCTCGAACATCAGCAAACATTTATATTCAGCTATGTTTAGATTCTCGAGCATAATCTGAGGTCAGTTACTTTGAGTGGGTCATTTCAGTATAATCAGCAAAGGACCGCTTAAGTTGGGGAGAGTAGCGGACAACAAACTGCTGGTCTAGAACCTGTTGATGATCCCATAGTGACTATAGAGCTTCCTGTTGATCCTGTTGTTCAGGAAAGGATAACAGAGACTGTTGAAGTTGGTCAAGAATCACCGTCTACTAATATTCATATGACTACTGAGGACCAGCCTATAGTTTTTACTGGAGAGATGTTTGTTGAGCCTGAACACATGATGCCTATCCCAAACCCAGTTGATGAAGAAGATGAAGGATTAGATTTGGTTGATTATGATTTGTCTGAGGATGGTGATGATGATGATGGTGATGATGATGATGATGATGATAATGGTGATGATGGTAAAGAGGGAAATGATGATGATGATGATGGGGGAAATAATTATGATGATCAGGGTGGTGACATTGGTTCTACAGCTACAGGTGATGCTGGAACATCGGGCATTGACAATGTCTCTGGACCAAGTCCTGATGATTCACACACCACTAGACCCTGAGACAGAAGCTACTTATGAGAGAGAGTTTTATACATTCCAGCAAAGTCTTAATGCTAAGGAGACGGACGAAGAGTTTTGGTACGTTTGATGATTTGGAAGAGGGATTTAAGTATACACATATTTTCAGAGACAGTCTCAAAGACTTGTTTTACGATACTTTGATTAAAGAAGGTGAGATCGTGGGGGAGTCGAGTAATACCCAAACGAATAACAAGAGAGTAGATGTTACGGGTCAAGGAGCTGTTCGTCAGGTAGGTAATCTAACAGTTAGTGCTCCTCCTTCCCCAACTTATATTCATAAGCTGAGGCATTCCAAACCTTTCACAAGGTACTGGAACTCAGAACCTATCATTAGTTGGGCTTACGATCAAGAGAAGAAGATGTATATTGTGAAGAGAAAGGGCGAAGCCATAGAATATTTCCAAGATGAGCACGACTTTCATAGGCTTAGAGCATCAGATTTATAGGCTATGCATCGTGTTCCATTCTTTAACCCTAGTAATACAGTAAGGCAAATTGGATACGCAATATGATATATAGAAAGAGCCGAACCAACTTCAAAGACTTTAAGACAACCAAATCCAAAGTCATTGAAGATGAGACCCGGATGGACCCGAATACTAATAAGACATTAAAGATACGGGTTTATAGACATCCAAGATATGTAAAGAAGATTCCTATTCACGTTTCGGTGCCAATTAACAGCTTGTCTAAGCTAAAGGGGTGGAGTTGTGAAAAGGATAGTGGTCATGCGGTATTAAGTGTGAAGATAAAGAGTTCCGTATCATCGACCCTATGGATCTGCTATAGTTTGGTAAAGAAGATTTGATGAAGCTGCAGGCATGTCCAATTATAGCTGATGAATCTGTACACTTCATAGCGGCACAGTTTGGTTGGATGACTATGAAGTCCTCGGATAACAAGATGTATGCATATGGGGGCAGTTATCAGGTTGTAGACGTGGACTTCTAACAGCATTGATTTACCAAGCCTAGGGGAAGATTGTAGGGATTGAACCTAAGAGGCTCGGGAAATCAAATCAAGATAAAGATCAAGATCAAGTCACGCAAGAACCTAGAGTAATCGTGTGAAATCTGCTTCTCGCGCAACAACTACTAGTCACGCGAGAACTGATGTTTTCACTCGAGAACTTCTTTTTGTTTATATATAAAAGTTTTGCTTTGTAATAGTTAGCACTTTGATAGATATATTTTCACTTTCCTGATTTGTTCTTATTGTGCTGTAATCAAATAAGAAATCAATTGATTGGAAGTTTATTTACTCTTGTGTTCCTCATTTCTATATTCAACCTTGTTACCGTGATGATTACATTCCGCATTCTCATCACGAGATCGATCTAATTGTATTGTGTTGATCCTTACACGACAGTTGATTCAACACTTTGGCAGAATTTGGCAGTTTGTAGCCAGTGCTAAATTCTTGAGTTTTTGGTAGTTTCATTCTCTTTATAGATCAACAATATATTATCCACAAACTGTTAAATCTAAACTTTTTCCACCATTGTCATCTTCAATCTTCGTCAGAAAGCAAAATCACTCAAAATCCTCACATCTCTTAACCCTACAAAAGTTTGATCTCAAAACCTTTCCATGGCAGCCCAAAACCTAGAGTTCAGATCAAATCACAATATCACCGCATCAATTGAAATCATTGGTGATTCCATCTATAATCCAGTTCTTCAATTCTTACGTAATATCAATTATGCTTTTGCAATCTCTATAGACCCAGTGATTTGTGAGTCACACATTCGAGAATTTTGGACTACATGCTCTATTCAAAGAGAACATGGAACAAAAGTCCTCACCACGATGGTGCAAGCACTCAAGATCACCATCTCCTATGAAAAAATTCAACAACATCTGCAATTGAATGATGCAAATGGTTAATCCTCATCCTCTAAAGAAGTGGTAAGTTATCTTTAAAGAGATGGGATATGATGGACCCCTCCCAACATCCACCTGTTCCAAATCACTAGTATATCATAATTGGAGAATCAATCTTTATATCTTGTTACACTACTGGTCAAACAAGTCAAGAGGATGGTATCAAGTACCATTGGATCTAGTAGGGGCTATCCATACGCTTGTCATAGAGCAGAGTTAGGATTTCTTAAACAAAGCTATTTTCTCAAAGTGCAAGGCCACTCCAAAATCTTTTTCTAGTAAGGTCACTCCACTATTTGCATATATGCTTGAGCTTCCTTGAGCCTCAAGGTAGCAGCATGGAAACACTCTCCATTGCTGATCCCATACCCTCCACTTCAAAGCCTGATGCACACAAATAGAAATAAATCACTGCATCTTCTACTAAGAAGATGCATGCCCCCAAATCACCTCCCCTTGAAAAGGCAAGACTAGAAACAAGGGTCCCAGTCAAGTCAAAGGTTTCAGCCACACCTAAACAATGTTCAAAGAAGAAATATTCTCTTTCTTTTTCTAAGCAGACCTAAACCAAATCCGTTAGCCCTCAATTAGAGTCCCCACACTCTACTAAGAAAGAAAAACAAGGAAACCCATATTGGTGAGATAACTTCCGAAGAAGAAGTCTTACTAAGAACTAGTTCATATCCCGGGCCATTAGACTCAGCTCCTCAATAAGGAAGAGGTTGTCTCTACTGCTGATCCATTAATTGATTAGTAGGATAGAGACAACATGTTGGATTGGAAGGTGTTAGATTAACAAGAACTTCTATTCTGATCGGTAGCTAACAAATGCGAAATCTTAGTTAACTACTTAATAGCAAAACATAAATACTTTGAGGAAAGGTAAATGTACAAGTAGTTCTTTCAAAGTATTCACTTGATTAATCAATTAAGTACAAATGATACAAACGGGAGATAAACCAAGTGGCTTGAAAAGCTTGCCTCTACTATACAAGTGTTAGGACTTTATACTATGAATTCTATGCAATAAGAATAAACTATTCTATGTTCACAATATATAACAAGACAGACAATCGGCACATTAGAGGTACTCAACTTCAGTACTATGTTGTCTCTAAAAGGTAGAACACAGCAGCCATCAGTACAAATAGTCTTGTCTTTTGTAACAATTGATCAACAGCTCATGGAGTTCAGTGCTGATAAGCAGCAACCGATTGGCAAATCTTTAGAAGAATGCTGATCGGCGGTTGTTCACCATATGCTAATAGGTAGACATTCAACATATGTGATTTGGTAGATAACTCAGTACTTAAGTACAATGCTGATAAGCAATGCTAAATATCTAAGTTTTTGTAGCTTCATCCTCTTCATAGATCAACAAATTCCCCTTAGGATGATGCTACCAAGACTCTTTCTTCATCCTTCTAGCATTTTGATTAGCAGTAATTCATATAGGTGTCCTCTACTATCTCTTGAGGGGTTTTCAAGAAGTAGATTACCAAGTCTTTTATGTTGTGCCAAGATAGTCTAAAAAGATCATACTCCTTGACTTCAACTTTGTCAACACCAACATATGTTAGGCAGAAAGTATTGGTTAAGGAATTGTAACTCTAATGAGTAATGGGGTCATCAATGCTTAGGGGAGTCACATGTAGAACTTCTTCTTCTTTGTCTTCCCTTTGCTGAGTCAAATTTTATTCTCACAATAGCAGCCATGGATTTATACTTGTCTAGCATGCCTTCATATAATGAGATTAACTTGTACATCCTTTTTAATTCTTTAACTCTGAGCTTTAGAACTTCCATTTGATGATTGTTGTAGCATCATCCTATGTCTTCTTCTTTCTTAGCTTCTGAGAGTTCTTCTTCTTGCTTTACACCATATCTAATTCTATCAGTAACACTGGTGATGATCACTTTATCTGCTGAATCATCAGATTGGCCTTAGGCAGGGAATTTAGCTATTTTAGAAGCTTGTTGGATTGTGAAGAACCCTACTCAGTATCTTAAGTAGTTGGAGAACTAGTAGGTGGTGATTGTGGTTGGTTGCTAGGAGTGGGTTTAATAGATGGAGTGGTCTCGGCAGCTTCAGGCTCTAGTTTTTTCATTCTTTGTTTTGAAGCTTGCCTTGATCTTTCTAGATGAGATTTGTAAATCCTCATTAATACTTTTTCCACTTCCCTTAACTCAGAATCATTTATTGGATTCCTTAGTCTTAACCTGGGTAAGTCAGCTATCTCAAACCTATTAAAGATAGAAGTTGGTATCTTAAGTAAGCCACTCTTCCAGCTGTTGATATGGTTATAAAGTAGGTATTCTTCTTTGGATCATATTCCCGGTCCACTATGGGATCATATGCTCATAGTGGAGTTTTTAGGGTCTTTTCACCTGCATCAGCTTTGACTAAGGACAGTACTTTGTGTAGCAGCACTTTGGATTTATCATGCTTACATCCTATGATGTTGAAGTAATCAGCCATTTGCTTTAGAATGTTAAGGGGTAGATCAAGTACCTTTTTTCATGATCATAGTACACGATTTCTCCATTTCTTCTCTTGAAAGCCAATTTCTTCATCTGAGCGAGATACCTAGCAGCCAACACCTTTGTTCCTTATATTATCTTCGCCTCTACTTCTGGGTCAACAATCCTTGCCTTTACAAATTTCTTAGGTGTTATCTTCTACTTTACAAGGATTGAGAAGATGGCTGACTATCATAAGATGTGTTGATTTAGAGTCAGGGGATGCTAGAGACTCAGTCAGCAAATGGGAAGACCTTTGAGTGACTTTCTTTGTTTTGGCATGTTGTCTTTCCCATTGCTCCCTAGCTTCTTCAAACATTGGGAGCTCTGTAGCTGCAACCTTTTGTTTGATTCCTCTAATATTCAGATCAAGAGTTGACATACTCATTGGTCCTAATTATACAAGAGAAACCATAATACATGTTAAATATCTTCATTTGTTGCTTATCCTTGAACTCTTACTGGACTTTTTCTCCTAGTTTCTTTTTTGATTCATCCCTCTTTCTTCTAGCCAAGTTAGCTGTTTTCTCTATCTCAATGTGAGCTGCAACTATCAGTTTGGATTTAATCTTAGTAATGCTCCACTCCATGACCTCATAAAATTAAATCCTTTCAACTCTAGTAGGAGAAATTTTTCTTCATCATTCTTTTCTTTCTTCTCAATGGAGGTCATGGGTTTGGATTTGGTAGTTGTGGTTGTTGAAACCTGCTAAGTGGTTGTCCTTTGGGTGTTTTTAGCAGATGGCCTGGATGGCTTAGATGGCACCCTTTTGACAAATTTAGCTATTTATTTAGGTGGAGCTTTTGATGTTGTTTTGCTGGGTTCACCACCAAGGTTGAATTCTTTCATTGCAGTTCTAGCAGCTCCCAATTCCTTTGCAGTTTTAATCAAAGCAATGATATTCTTTTTAACAGAAGATTCTTGAGGTATTCCTGCCTTTAGTTCCACAACTTCTTCTTTAACCTTGCATGGAAACAACTCTACCTTCTTAGTCATCAGAAATCTGACCTTTATCTTCAACTTCCTTTTCAGCAGTCATAGGTCTCTTACCTTTGTTAGAGGATAGATTGCAGTAGGTCTGACTACTAAAGGTCTAATGGTTACAACTGATGCCTCACCAGCTGAGTTGGGATCATCGGTAGTTGTCTTAGCTCTCTCAACATCCTTAGTGACTTTTGGGCCATAGTATCCACATTCACCTCACAGTTAACTAGGGTTTCAGTTTCAACCTCCGGTTGACCAAATATCACGTTAGCTGATTTTCTAAGTTTAGAATCATGTGTGTCCTTTTGTTGCTTATGAATTTGGATAGTTCAGCTTCAAGAGTCATCCCATGCCTTTTCATGTCATCTTCCATGGTTTGGGTGCCTCTTTTGTAAACTGCCATTCTACCTGAGTATTCATCTTCTGAAGTAGGCTCTTGTCTAGTACTCTTGCCAGTTGCATCAATAGCTGATTTGTTAAGCACTTCCGTAGCTTCTGATAGCACTATTAGTAATGGTGCATCTTCTTCAGCTGATGCCTTGGAAGAGGCTTCGAGTCCTTGCAAATGCTCTCTCATTGATGATTCCTCATCAAATCTCTTTCTTTTGAGAGTGAGGAAGAGAGAAGTGCTGGATCTTTTCATCATTGTCATTCTCCTTATCACAAGTTTAACCTTTTGCTTCATCCTCTTTATCACCATCTTGGCTTTTATCTCCTTCTTTTCTGAACTATCAAAGCCATACCTATCGAGAAGCTCAATCATTTTGACTGTAACTTCTGACAGAGGCTCATATTGGTTAGTCTATTTGGAAGACAACAAGATTAGTTGTGCAGCATGTACAACTTAATTAGCCAATCTCTGGAGAATATCTTTAGTTTCATTAGGCTCATCTTCCCCCTTTTTGGTAACATCATCTGAGATTCTAGATGCCAAGTGGGTAGAGAAAGGAATATATAAAGGTTCTTGTGGTGCTAAGAGTTGAAGACTCAAGATGATTGTTTGTTGAAGGTCAATGGTTTCTTGAAGTTGCTCTACTTTGATTGCAAGATCCATTGCCTTTGCTGTAGACTGCTAAAGAGTTGTAAGTTGTTCTTCTAAGATGATATCTCTTGCAGCTTATTGTTGTGGAGTCCTCAGCTGTGCTTCCACATCAGAGACTCTCTGGCTGAATACTTCAGCAGATAGTTTTCAAACTCGAGAATAATGGCTCATTCAGCATAACCTTGAAGCCTTGCATTTTTAGCTTGTAAGTCTTGTAGTTTTTGAGCAAGCTCAAGGTTATGGTCCGTGAATTCATGTATTTGTTCCTTACTTCCCTCATCCACAAATATGGAATCCTTATGAGATGAGGTCCTAGGCCGAGCCTCTGCACCCTAATCACCAGATATGGTTTCTTGGCGCCATGAACTCGTCTCCTCAAGGAATGACTCCAAAGAGACATTCTCAAGCTGAGTTGTAGTGGTTGAGGTCTTAGGGAGGTTGTTTCTATCCTACTGATCAATTGATGGATCAACAGTAGAGACAGCCTCATCTACATTGATCGTTTCCTGCCTAAGATCAATGTCTTAGGATAAAAGATGCGGGTTAGATACTACTACATGCACATCAGCCTTCACTGTCTATACATTATGGGAAAGGGGAGATAATGGATCATGCTGAAGTATAGTTAGGACATCATCAAGATAGTAGACATGTGTATGGGAGATTGAGGAACCGAGGCTAATGGTTCAGGATGTGAACCAGTTCTTAATAAGACTTCTTCCTCAGAAGTTGTCTCAGTAATGTGGGTATCCCTTTTGTTTTGCTCAATGGATTGTTTGGACTTCGATTGAGTGCTTATGGCTTTGGTTTAGCTCTGCTCAGAAGAAGGAAGAGAAACCTTCTACATTAAGCTTTGTTTAGGTGTGGCTGACTACTTTTACTTGACTGGGACCCTTGTATCAAGTCTTGCCTTTTTGAAAGAAGGTGATTTGTGGGCCTACATCCTCTTAGGGAAAGATGCAGGGATTTGCTTTTGTTTATATGCTTTTGGATTTGAGGTGGAGGGTGTTGGATCAGTAATGGTGGGTGTTGCCATGCTGCCACCCTGAGCCTCAGTGACCTCAAGCATGTGTGCGAATAGGGGATTGACATTTCCAAAAAGGGATTTTGGAGTGGCCTTGAACTTTGAAAAAACACCCTTGTTTAAAGTTCCTAAGGCATGACCAACTCCTACCATTTTAAGTTTATCACCCAATTCTTCTTGTAAAATTAGTTGAATGAATCTTGAGTACATTAAAAACCTAAATTTTATAGCAGCCGTCACATTTTTACTAAAGATTTGAAAATAATGTTTGAAAAATTGTTATGTTGCTGTTTGACCAGACTGTAGATAGCCCCTGCTAAATCCAATCATATCTGAACACATCCTCCTGACTTGTTTGATAAGCAGTGAAGGAAGATATGCAAAATGATTCTCCAAATATGATAGACCTTACATTTGGAGAAGGTGGATATCGCGAGGGGTCCTTCTATCCCATCTCTTTGAAGGTGGAGCTTACCACTTCTTTAGAGAAAGAAGATTCACCATTTGCATCATTCAACTTTAGATGTTGATAAATTTTGGCACATGAGATAGTGACCTTTAGTCCTTGCACTGTTGCAGTGAGGACCTTAGTTCCATGTTCCTTTTGAATGGAACATGTATACAAGAATTCCCAAATGTTTGTCTCACAGATCAGGTCTACAGATATTTCAAAGGCATAGTCACTATTACGTAAAAATTGAAGTACAGGATCGTAAACTCGATCACCAATAGGTTGAAGTGCTGCGGTAATGTTGTGATTTGGTCTAGATTCTAAGGTTTGAGTTTGAGCAGCCATTGAAAGTTGATTGAGTTTGGTAGGTGATGTGTTGTAAAACACATCCATTTAGGTCATGTTTTCAGGTCACTTTTATCTAAATTGTAGTTTGATTCATTAGTTTTCACTTACTATTTGTTATTTTGTGGTTTAATAGGTGCTTGGATGCTAAAAGCGATGAAAACACATGGGAAATGAAGAAAAGAGCCAAAGGATGGAAAAAGACCAACATTTAGAAATTTTTCAAAGTGTTAAACACAAAGTTGCTAGAAAAGTTCATCTATGCGATATGCGTAGCAGGAGAGCCTCTCCTGTACGTATCGCATAGATCATAAAATAGGGTTTTGTAATTTTTTAATCTATGCGATACGCTCAGGAGAGGCTATCCTATTGTGCGTATCGTATAGATGGCCTCTTACAGGAAATTTTACAAAGTTGTATTTGAACAACGTTTCTCAACCCTAAGAGGGAGTTCAACTACCAGCCATTTCCAAAGCATTTTCAAGGAGGAATTGAAGGTTTTAGAAGTCTTGGAAGCCAAAGTTTGAAGCTAGGATAATAGGAACTATTGCAAATGTTTGAACACGGGGTTTTATCTTCGTATCTTTGTTTATCTTACACTGGTTTGAACATGTTGAACCTATTTTCAATGTTTACGATGATGCTCCTCCTGAATATGAGTAGCTAAAATCATATTACTGTCTAGGTTGATGATTAGTTTGTGTTAACTTGAATGGATTTTGGTTATTGAATGATTTTTATGGTTAATGCTTATGTAAACACATTTACTCAATCTATTTGATTTGTTTGAGTATTTTCGCATAATTATTGATGATTATTGTATTCCATATGTTAGTTGTAGAATGTCTTTCATAGAAACTCGCATATCTAGATCAATTACTTTGTGATTTTGATTAGTTGATGATTTGCTAGACGTAGTAACCATAGGAATTGACTAGAAATGATAAGTAAGTCTTAATGCTCTTCTTAATTTGAGTCTAAGAGGTGAGAGTTAAAATAATTTTCCTTGTGATTGGGTGATTGGGAATAAGCGGTCACAGAGGAGGTTTCCCTAGTTTAGCTAATTGCGTTGCTATTCGTGTCAAATAGATTGTTTAAAAATTACCCCTTGCATTGTAAATGTATTGTTCTAGTAAGATCGAGAGATTAGCTATCAATCAGGTACATAAGTGTTGTCCAAGAGACTTAACGCTAATTTGACAAATCGGTAGTTTCATTTGTCTTCTAGTTTCTCTTTTGTGTCACATCTGGAGAATGATCAGAGATCCATTAAGTATCTTAGACGTTCATATCATCTGATCTTGATTCCGCAATAGTTTAATAACCATTTAAAATTCAACGGTCACAGCTAGCATTCGCCTAGGTAGTATCTTCCCCATTATTGATTTTCTAGGAGTTCTTGTTTTCTCTTCTTCTAGTTGGTAAATTGATAGTTAATAAATTTATTTAAAAGTAGTTTACATTTCTCTAGATTATTTAGAAAACCCCCTATATTAAGTCAATTTCATTTTAGTCCTTTCCAAGTCTAGTTTAATCCTAGGGTTCGATTCCGGTCTTCCTTAGTCTTGTCTATAGTCGATTAGGTACACTTGCCTATCTAGTGGTCTAGGTCCAGGTTGTTTAGGTTTTTAATTTCAGTGTCAAGATTGCGTCTAATTTAAGTGATTTTATTAGATCACTTTATGAGCATCAATAAGGCTTAAGAGTTTGAAGGTTTAAGGGTTTGTGTTATGAAGAAGATTGAAGATGACAATGGTAGGAAACTTTAGATTTTAACGACTATGGATAATATACAAGAATGTGAATTTTAAAATGTTATTCCATCATAACTGTAATATTAGACAGCATGTGATAATGGTACAGTCTTTTTAGGCAAACTTCTCTAGCACCAATACGTATCGGAAGATGAAAGTGGGACCTACAGGATCTTTTTCAAAAGACACGTGTCGAAATCATCCTATCTACCGAATCCCCCCAATCGGCAATACCTTGTTCTACCCAATTATCTATTGATTTGCAAAATTCGAAAGATACCTAGTTATCAGCTGATATTTGGCAGATACCTATTTATCATCTGATTTGCAATCTCTAATGAAATGTTACCTGATGTCAATGTACTTTGTCTTTGAATGCTAAATATGATTGTTGGTGAATAAGATGATGTTGTTGTTGTCAATATGGACTGGAGTGTTCGTGACGGTTACTCCATAATCTTTAAGTTGAGTTTGGATCCACAACACCTGAGCATAACTTGATGCAGTGATGTACTCTCTTTCAATAGTTGATGTGGAGACATAAGTTTGCTTTTGCATTGCCATGAAACCAATCTTCCCCCTAGAAATTGCACTGATCAAGTTCTTCCTTGATGTTGCATCCCCTATAGTCACTATCTGTACATCCATAAAGATTGAAGTCAGCACTCTTAGGGTACCATAACCCCAACTTAGGTTCCCCTTTGAGATAATTTAGAATTCTTTTGATAGCCATTAGATGTGACACCTTTGGAACAGCTTGGAATCTTGAACATATGCATGTGGCAAACATGTTATCTATTTTAATGGCTGTGAGATACATAAGAGATCCAATGATGGCTCTATACAGCTGCTGATCAACTGCTACCCCCACAAGATCAGGAGTTAATGAACATGTTTTTGACATTGGGGTTTTTGCAGCCTTTGAAATCTTACTCAGTTGTCCTAAACATACGTAGATTGATTTATGAAGATACCATTAGAGGTTTGTCTTACTTGTAACCCTTGAAAGAAAGTGAGCTCTCCAATTGAACTCATCTCAAACTTTAACTTCATGAGACTTTCAAAGGGTTTGCAAAAGTTCTCATTTGTAGACCGAAAGATGATATCATCCACATACACTTATACCAAAATGATATCCAAATCAATATTCTTGATGAAGAGTGTTTTATCTATGGATCCTCTAGTGTATCCATTCTTTAAGAGCATGGAAGAGAGTGTCTTATACCATTTCTAGGAGCTTGATGAAGATCATAAAGGGCTTTATCAAGTTTTAATACATTAATTAGATAGTTAGGATCTTCAAAGCCAGGAGGTTGGCAGACATAAAGTTCTTCATCAATTTCACCATAGAGGAAGGCACTCTTGACATCCATGTAAAACACCGTGAAATCTTTCAAGGATTGCTTCAAGCCTAGCCACAGGAGCAAAGACTTCATCATAATCAATCCCTTTCTTCTTGTGTGTACCCTTGTACCACAATTCTGGCTTTGTTCTTGATAACAATGCCCCTATCATCCTTCTTGTTTCTGAAAACCCATTTGGTTTATATTGCAGTTTTCCCTTTAAGAAGTGCACATAGTTTCCAAACCAATGGTCTAGCAAATTGTAGAAGCTCCTCTTGCATAGCTTCTACCCAGCTGTTGTCTCTTAAGGCTTCATCATCTTTCCTTGGTTATAGTTGAGAAAAGAAGCATGAAAACAAACATATGTTTCCTTCATTCACCCTGCTTCTTGTCTTGACACCAGCATCAACATTGCTAATGTCATTCTTAAGTAGATTCTTTTTATGAATTCTTAGTCTTGGATTACTTGGAATTGCTGAGATAGATCCATGTTATAGAAATTTGTTTCAGGAAGTTCGGTAGATGGATTGACTGGTTCAACTGCCAAATTTACTCTATCTTCAGCATTTGTTACACTAGTTTCCTTTTTAATAGATTGTATAGTACCATACTGATCGTAAGACTCTTCATCTTATGAGTCATAATGAGCAAGTGATAGATGATCCACATTATTTATGGTACTAGCATCTACTTTTGCTGAATTTGGTTGATCTGCATTAGCAGATGACCTAATATGACTGCTCCCTTGTGGTAGACCTACCAAGCGGTCTTTAGCACTTGGAACTTGTATGTCTGTTGATCTATTGAGAGGTTCTCCTGAAACACTCTCAATCAAATGGTTAGATGCATTTGTGTATCCATTTAGATCAAGCATCCAACTTATGATATTTCTAACACTATTTAAGGAATTTTCATTAAATATGACATTTCAAATTCCTCAATACTATGGTTAACTTTTTTGTATACCCTACAAGCCTTAGCTTGTGATAAGACCCGTACAAGCCTTAGCTTATGGTAAGACCCATACAAAGACCCCCATCTACTTATTTCTCAGCAAACTTGGATAAATGATATTTGGCATTAAGAAGGGTGCATGGACATCCAAAGGGTCAGAGGAACCCTATGAATGGTCTTCTCTTATGCCATAATTCATAAGAGGTATTTCTATATGTCTTGACTATCAAAACCCTATTTAGAACATAGCATGCAGTGCTGACTCCTTTAACCCAGAATGTTATAGGATGTTATAAGAAGTTTGGAATAAGACATCATGGTCCTTGTAGCCTCAATAAGTGTCCTATTTCTTATTTTAGTAACTCCGATTTGCTGAGAAGTTATAGGAGCACTATATTGCATTTTAATACCTCTGGATTCGTAAAAAGAATCAAGGGAGTGGTTTTTGAATTTAATGCCCTAATCATATCTAATTACTTTAACCTTTTGATGAATTTGGTTCTCAATTTTAACAATAAATGATTTTAAAATCTTAGCAGTTTCATCTTTAGTTCCTAAACAGAAAATCTAAGTGAATCTTGTAAAATCATCTATTATTACCAACTAATATGATTTTCTTCCCAAACTTTTTACCTATTGGCCCAAATATGTCCATCTGTAATAGATGAAGAGGAGTTATGACTGACTTAAAATCTTTGGACTTATGAGAAGATCCGTGTTGTTTTCCCTTTTGACAGGCAACACAGTGGTCAGCACATGCAAAGTCTTTGTTTGGCAGTCCTATGCCTAACCTATTCCGAACTAGTTTATTCATGTTCTTGAGGCTTACATGTGCCAATTTTCTATGCAAGAGGGAGGACTCATTTAGAGAAGCTTTGGAAACGAAACATGGTACATTTCCTGAAGGTGATGAATTCTATATGTTGAGCATGTACACGTTGTCCTTCCCGGGAGCTCTTAAAAGTGTTTTGTCATTTGGTATTTCAAAACCAGGAGAGAGAACAATACATTTTGCACTGTGAAAAGAGTGTTATGTTTTTGGTCACACAACTGAGACATACTTAGCAGATTATATTTTAACTCTTTCACATAGTTCATCTTATCAAAGCTTACCTTGCCATTACTGACTGTCCCCTTGCTAGTAATGTATCCTCCTTTTCTATCACTTCCAAAGGTAATAGGTCCACCATCATATGATTCTTGATTCAGTAGGCATGATATATCACCTATCATGTGCCGGGAGCATCCACTATTCATAATCCACAGGTTAGTTTTGGCCTTCGGTTGATCCTTCACATAAAAAATTTATTAGTGATAATGTGGACCCAAGCCTGTTTAGTCTTGGGTCTTCTAGTTTTCAGCAGTTCTATATCAATGGTAAATGCTGAGGGGTTGGTATTTGGTTTTGGGTCATCTAATTATTCAACAAATGTCTTTGGTTTCTAGGCTCTTTTTTGACTTTGCTTGATACTTTGACATCAACCTTCTTCTAATGACCTTCTAAATCTTTTGGATATGGTGAAGGGTTCTCCAAATTCTTCTTCTTCTTTTGGTCTGCAAATGCTGACTTATTCGGCATACCATTCAGAGGTGCTAATTTTTCTTTGGATTCGACACTTGAGGGGCTTGACTACCGAATAGTTCTGTGACCACCGTCATTTCCTTTTGATGGTTGTTTGGTAGCTATAGACTTCCTTGAGGGTTTTTGCTTGTTGGGGTGTTTGATGGAGTGTTCTAGAGGGTTGTATTGACAGTCTTTTGCAAAGTGACTATTTTCCCCACACATTAGGCATGTGATATTCATCTGCTTCTTTGCTGACTTCATCATTTGCCTAATCACTTATAGCTACTTCTTCATCGTTTCATTCTTTCCTCCCACAACTCCACTCATCTTCTTGTTTATCTTATGATTAGCATTGGTGGTCAACTATATCTTCTTCTTTGGGAACCTCTTGTTGTGTATTTCTACTACTTTTGAAATGGAATTTTGGATATACGATTGGGGTCTCATTTCTAAAGAGTTTAAGGTTCCAACACAACAACTTCTATTATGGTCCTTCTTGTTGCAGTTGTGCTCTGAATGAAGCTTGGTCTTGGAGATATTTGACTTAGCAGGTGATTTGTTACTTCAGAAGATGGCTTTTGTTTTAAAAACTCCATCTTTCGAATCACAACATTCTTAGGTTTTTCCTTGTGTTTTTTCTCCTCTGTTCCTCATTCATTTCTCTTTATTCCTCCTCCTCCTTTTCTCTCTTCTCATCCTCTTCATCTATTTCCTTAACTATTCCATCCTGCACTTCCTTCTCTATTATCTCAATCTCTTTAGTAGATGTCTTTGTATAGATGGGTTCAGTAGATACTTGATTCTTTACTTCAAGGTTGCATATAATTGTATATATGGGAGTGTATGTCATTAGTGGGTCAACAGAAATATACCCTAAACATATCTTAGTTTGATACAAATTTTGGAAATTTTCAATAAAGGCAAGTAATTTTTCAAAATTTTTAGTTTGAACATTATACTTATTAGCATATGTTTTAGCTATGGCTAAATCACATTATCCTAATTTCAGTCTCCTCAAGAGATCATCAATTTGGGGCTCTAGGTTAGTTTGCTCATGTTTAGTTGTGAAACAATTTTTTCTAGCTCTATTATCTTTTATTTTTTATACCAGTTGTTTTTCTTAAACTCAGTTTTAAGAAGATTGATTGATTCAACATCCCTCATGAGATCCAAATTATGATTTCTACACACGTTAACCTTAGCAATGCATTCAGGTGTACAACAAGGTTTAGAAGTTACCTGCGGTGTGGAGGTTGGGCTTCCAGCCATCAATGCATTGTTGATAGGAGTAACATCTTCCACTTGGAAGCTCAAGTCAGTCACCTCTTCTCCTTAGGCTACAGCTATTGTATTTCTTTGGTTAAATAAAATAGAAGGATTTTGATGAGTTGAGTGTTGTGGAGGGTTTGATAAATTTGGGGGAGATGGGTTTGACTATGGTGCTTTGCGTTCCTTGGAAAAATGTCCCAGCTGGTTGCAGTTGAAACATTTCACTTTGCTTTTGTCGAACTCAAATCTTGATCTTCTCTGCCTTAAGAACTTTCTCTCGGTTCTTTGTTGAAACTGCTTGGCCCTGAATAAAATCATGGCTATCTAGTAGTTGATATCCATTTCTTCAAGGTCATCTGGTTGAGTGCACTCCAGATCTTCCTCTAAGAGTTAAATGAAGTTAGATTGTTCACTAACAAAGATAGAGTTTAAGGGGTGTGATTGTGAAAAATGATGGTGAGGCTTGCTGATTCCATCTGCCGAATGATGGCGATGATTGAGATTCGGTAGTTGGAGATTAAGGGTAAGTGATCATGGGTACTTGATGAGTCACCATCAGATTTTGATAGACTTGAGAGTGTGAGTGATAGTGAACTGCCTCATGAATAGGAGCCATGAGAGGTGATGAATTTTGAGAGGTTTAAAGATCTGCCACGAGATTATTCATTTGCATCCATCCATCTGATAGGCAGCTAGGATGCCATATAACTTCTCAAGTGTCATTGTCTCTGGCTTCGTAGTTCTTCTGATGGACACAGTGTAAACCGTCCATGTATTTGTTAAGGATCTTAAGAACTTTTTGAGAACCTCACTATTCTCCATTCTCACTCCAGCTTTATTAAGACAGTCTAGAAGTTCAACATATCTGAGATATGTAGCAGTCATTGTTTCTCCCTTGTTAAACCAAAGTTCTCAAACTTTTGTTTCAATACATTTCTTTTGTTTTCTTTCATATCTTCAGTTCCATCAAATCTAGCCTTCAAACCTTCCCACAACTTCTGAATAGTTGTTAATTTCTAGAGGCGATGCATGATGCTGGTTGGTATGCTCATTCTGATTAGCCCTAGAGCCTTTGAATCACATCCGTCTTCATCAAATCTTCATCTGAATGTTATGTTGGATCTTTAGGAATCATGGCTCGTCCTTCACCAACGACTTGGACCATGTGGATATATGGTCCATTCAGAATAGGGATTCAGAGTCTCATGTCTTGATTCCTTATGAAATCCCTTATTTGGATTTTCCAGGTATCATAATCATATGGTGTAAACATGGGAGGATTGGTCTGAGTTCCATTCTCCAAGAAATGTTTACTTGAGATGGCTACAACAATCATTTTAAAAGGATAGAGGGTTATGAGGAAGTGTAGTGCTTGATAGTGAGATCCAAAAGAAGAAAACAAGTAATTTGTTTAAAGATAACTTCAAGCAAATCAAGAGCCAAAGCTCTGATACCACTTGATGGATCGGATGGTGTTAGATTAACAAGAACTTCTATTTTGATTAGTAGCTAATGAATACGGAATTTAAGTTAACTACTTACTAAAAGAACAAAAATACTTTGAGGAAAGGTAAATACACAAGTTGTTCTTTCAAAGTAATCACTTGATTAATCGTTTGAGTACAAATTATAGAATCGGAAAATAAACCAACTGGCTTGAAAGCTTGCCTATACTATACAAATTTGAGGACTTTATACTATGAAATCTAAACAATAAGAATAAACTATTATATTTACATATTATACAACAAGACAGACAATTAGCACATCAGAGTTAGGCAGCTTCATTACTATGTTGTCTTCAAAAGGCATAACACAACAGTTATCAGTACAGGCAGTCTTGTCTTATGTAACAGTTGATCTGCAGCTCATGGAGTTCGGTGCTGATTAGCAGTAGTCAATCGGCAGCTTTTCAGTAGAATGTTGATCGGTAGTTGCTCAGCATATACTGATCGGAAGACATTGAGCATATGTGATTCGGTAGATGAATCAACACATAGCAGAATTTGATAGCTAGTAGCTAGTGTTGAATTTCTAAATTTTTGGTAGCTTCATCCTCTTCATAGATCAACACAACATACTTAAGACCTCAACCATGACAAATCACCTTGAGAATGTCTCTTTGGAGTCATTCCTTGAGGAGAGGAATCCAGAGCGCCAAGAAACCACATCTGGTGGTGAGGGTGCAAAGGCTCGGCATAGGACCTCATCTCCCAAGAATTCCACACTTGTGGATGAAAGAAGTTTGGATCAAATCCATGAATTGACGGCTCATAAACTTGAACTTGCTCATAAACTAAATGCCATACAAGCTGAAAATGCATGGCTTTAAGGTTATGCTGAACGAGCCATAGTTCTCGAATTTAAGAACTGTCTACTAAAGACTTTGGCAGATAGAGTCACTGAGGTGGAAAGCTCAACTTAGGGCTCTCCAACATCACACTGCAAGAGGTACTTCCTTCGAGCAACAACTTACAATTCTTCAGAAATTGTAGCAAAGGCAATGGATCTTGAACATATGATTGAATCATTTCAAGAGACCATTAACCTTCAACAATCTATCATCCTAAGTCTTCAACGCTAAGCACCACAAAAACCTTTGGAAGTGCCTTCCTCTACCCACTTAGTGTTAACTGGAATCTCAGATGATGCTACTAAAAAAGGGGAAGATGAGCCCAAAGAAGCTTACGATATTCTCCAGGGATTGGCTGACCAAGTTGTACAAGCTACACAACCAATCTCTTTTATTTCTAAATGAATTAAAGACTATGAGCCTTTATCTAAGTCTAAAGTCAAACTGAATGAACTTCTAGATAGGTGTGGCTATGATAGCTCAGAAGAGAAGGAGATGGAAGCTAGGAGGGTGATGAGGAGGATGAGCCAAAAGGTTCAACATGGGAAGACTAGAATCGTAGCAATGAAAAGTTCTAACACTTTTTCCTTACTCTCTCTTAAATGAAAGATATCTGATGAAGATTCATCAAAGAGAGAGCTTGTTCTAGGACTTGAAGCTTATCCCAATGCTTCTTCTGAGGATGAAGCACCACTACTAAGAGTGCTATCGAAAACTATAGAAGTGCTGAACAAATCAGCTGTTGATGCATCTGCTAAAAGTACCAGACAAGAGGCTTCTTCAGTAGACGAATCCCCGTATAGAACGGTGGTTTACACAAGTGGCACCCAAACCATAAAAGATAACATGGAAAGGCATGGGGTGACTCTTGAAGCTGAACCAACCCATCTTCATGGGTACACCTGAGTCTGAACTCAAGAAATCAGTTGAAGTGATCTTTGGTCAACAGATGTTGAAGCTAAAATCCTTGTTAACTCTGAGGTGAGTATGGAAATAGATGGCCCAGAAGTCACTAAAGATACTAAGAGAGCTCAGATAACTACCGATGATCCGAAGTCAGCTAGTAAGGGATCAAGTGTAACTACTAGATCTTCAACAGTCAGATTTATTGTAATCTCTGCCTCTGACATGGGTAAGAGACCTATGATCTTTGAAGATGAAGTTGAACTAGAGTCATAGAAAAAAAAGGATAGATTTCTGATGACTAAGATGGTGGAGCTGTTACCATGCAAGGTTGAGGAAGAAATTGTGTAACTAAAGGCAGGAAGAGGTCAAGAATCTTTTATAAAGAAGAACATCATTGCCTTGATCACAACTACAAAGGAATCGAGAGCTGCAAGAACTACAATAAGAGGATTCAACCTTGGTGGTGAATCCAAAAGCTCCACCTAAACCAAAAGCTAAAGTTGTCAAAAGGGTGCCATCTAAGTTATCTAGGCCAACTGCCGAAAGCACTCAAAGGGAAACCACTCAGCAAGCTCTAATATCCATAACTCACGTATCCAAACCAATGGCCTCCACTCAGAACAGAGAGAAGAAAGATCAAGAGAAATGTCTCCTAACAGCTCAACTTGAGTTGAAAGGATTCAATTTCAATGAGGTCATGGAATGGAGCATTGCTGAAATAAATTAAAACTGATAGTTGCAACTCATGCTGAGATGGAGAAATCTACTGAGTTGGCTGGAATAAAAAGAGCTGAATCAGAGAGGAAGCAAGCAGAAAAGGTTCAACAAGAGTTCAAAGATAAGCAACAAATAAAGATGCTCCTTAAATACTATGGCTTTTCTTGTAAACAAGTAGGACCAATGCGTATTTCAACTCTTGATCAAAATATCAAAGGAATCAAACAAAAGATTATGGCTAGAAAGCTCCTAAAGTTTGAAGAAGCTAGGAAGCAATAGGAAAGACAACAAACCAGTAAAAGAAAACTACTCAAAGGTCTTTCCATCTACCGACTGAGCCTCTAGCATCCCTTAACATTAAATCTTAGGCACATGACTAACACTTAGGCATTTCTGGGCAGTGGGCGCACGGGAATGATTTAGGCGCATGAATAACTTTTAGGTGCATGAGGTACTGTTTAGGCACATGGGCTAACACTTAGTATACTCAGGCAAATTTTCAGGCGCATGAGGAGTATAGGGGCGCATGAACTTCACTTAAAGTTTTCTAAGGCAATCATTTTCAAGCGCATGCACCGTGTTTGGGCGCATGGCCAACAGTTGTGTACATATCAGTAATAATTCCAAACCTAATCACTATTCTAACCTGTTCGAGGCTTATTCTTATCATACTAAGCAACAACAAACCATAAACAATCATAAAACACAAACATATACACACATATACATACGGGTAGCATAAAACAGTCGTAAAACCTTTTTTAACATGCATTTTCAGCCCCAAAAGTTTAAAAACACATACAAACCGGGGTCTAGAACTCACCAATTGCGACCAACAAGTAAAACTCCTCCAAACTTGTGTGCACAAGAGTTCAAACACCTAAAACAAGCCAAAACAAACAACCGAACACATAGAACACTTAAAAATCGGTTTCAAGGTTAAAACCCAACAAAACTGAACAAATAATCACATAAAACACTCACCAATAGCGAAAATCAGCCTTTCTTCTTATAAAAACCAAGAGAGCACTTCAGTTCTTCTTCTTCTTCTTCTTTTGTCAAAAAGCAGATTATGGGGTTTTAGAAGTGGGCGGCCATACTTTCAAATACACTAAAATATTTGAGTTTTGTACTCTTTACACTTTGCCCCCCCTACTTTGGCTCCTTTTCCCTTTTCGCAAGATACTTTTATTTTCTTTTCTTATTGCTTTTCTTTTCTTTTATTTTGACAAAATTTTGGGTGTTACAAGTCTACCCCCCTTAAAGAGGTTTCGTCCCCAAAACCTATCACTCTTCAAACAATTATGGGTAATGCTGTCTCATTTCTTCTTCAGTCTCCCATGTAGACTCCGAACCCTTTTGGTGTTTCCACTGCACACGCACAAGTGGAACCACTTTATTTCTCAATCTTTTCTCCTTCCTGTCTATGATGGCCACCGGTTGCTCCACGTAATTAAGCCTTTCATCCACTTTGATATCTTCCAATGGCACAATCATATCTTCATCGGCTAAGCATTTTCTCAGATGAGATACATGGAACGTCGGATGAATTCTACTTAACTCATCGAGCAGTTCTAATCGATAGGCCACCTCTCCTACTCGTGCGATGATTCGGAAAGGCCCTATGTACCTTGGGCTAAGCTTACCCCTTTTCCTGAACCGGATGATCCCCTTCCAGGGTGAGACCTTCAGCATGACTCTATCACCCACGTTGAATTCAATCGGTCTTTGCCTTTTGTCGGCATACGACTTCTGTCTTTCCTTGGCCGCCTTCATAAAGGCTTTGATCTTTTCTAACTTTTTAGTCATAGCCTCGAGCACCTCCGTGCTTCCCAACTCCTTCTGCCCAATGTCTCCCCAACATACGGGCGTCCTATACCTCCTACCATATAGCATCTCGTATGGTGGCATGCCAATGCTGGCATGATAACTATTGTTGTATGAGAATTCCGCTAACGGTAGGTGATCATCCCAACTTCCTCCAAAGTCGATCACGTATGCTCGGAGCATATCCTCGAGCGTCTAAGTCGTCCTCTCAGACTGACCATCTGTCTGAGGATGGTAAGTCGTACTAATGTGTAGCGTCGTCCCCATCCCATCATGAAATCTTTTCCAAAACTTTGATGTGAACCGGGTGTCACTATCCGACACGATAGACACCGGCACACCATGACAAGCTACAATCTCTTTAATGAATAGATCCACCAGTCTCTCAGATGAATACGTCTCGTGGATCGGTAGGAAGTGAGCACTCTTGGTCAGACGATCAACTATCACCCATATGGTATCGCACCCCCTTGCCGTACGAGGTAGCTTCTTAATGAAGTCCATGGTGATGTGCTCCCACTTCCACTCGGGTATATCCAACGGTTGGATCTTCCTGTATGGCTTCTGATGCTCTGCCTTCACTTGCAAGGCTCTGCCTTCACTTGCAAGCAAGTAAGGCATTACTCACATACTCCACTATATCGCGCTTCATACCCGGCCACCAGAAATCTTTCTTCATGTCTTGATACATCTTGGTAGCGCCAGGATGAATGGAGTATCGAGTCTTATGAGCTTCATCCATGATCTGCCCCCGTAGGTCTCCGTAACAAGGGATTCACATCCACCCGAACTGGGTTCGAACTCCATGGGTATTTTCTCCCAAATCCATGATCAGACCTCTCATCCTTTCAAAGTTAATGAGATCTTCTTTCAACGCCTCATTTTGAAATTTCTTGACTTGCATCATCACGTTAGAGGTCATCACTAACTGATAAGCTTTCACCTGGATTGGCTTAGATCTCTCCTTTCGGCTAAGGGCATCAGCCACTACATTGGCCTTACCTGGATGGTAGTGGATCTCATAATCATAATCCTTGATCAACTCTAACCACCTTCTCTGCCTCATGTTAAGATCCTTTTGCTCGAAGAAATACTTTAAGCCTTTGGGTGAAGATTGTGCACTTTGCCCCGTACAGTAGTGCCTCCAAATCTTTAGTGCGAAAACCACAGCCGCTAGCTCCAAATCATGGGTGGGATAATTGACCTCGTGAGTTTTCAACTGTTGGGACGCCTAGGCTATTACCCTTCCACGTTGCATCAACACGCAACCCAGTCCAGAGTAAGAAGCACCCGAATACACCACTAAGTTTTCACTCCCTTCGGGTAATGTCAAAATAGGAGCTTGAGTTAATCTTGCCTTTAACTCCTCAAAAGCATCTTCCTGTTACCGACCCCACACAACCTTCATATCCTTGCGATTTAGTTTAGTCAAAGGTGAGGCTATCTTGGAAAAGTCTTGAATGAATCTCCTGTAGTAGCCCGCCAATCCCAAGAAACTTCGAATCTTGGATGGCGTCTTTGGAGACTTCCATTGCATCACCGCCTCAACCTTCGCCGGGTCCACCATAATTCCTTCAGAATTCACCACGTGACCCAAAAAATTAAACTTCGCACAACCAAAAAGCACACTGAGAGAATTTAGCATATAGCTTCTCCCTTCTAAGTGTCTCCAACACTTCGCGTATGTGGCCGGCATGTTCTTCTTCGCTCTTTGAATAGATCAGGATATCATCAATAAACACAATCACTGATTTATCTAATATTGGCCGACGCACTTGATTCATCAAATCCATAAAGGTAGCTCGTGCGTTAGTTAGACCAGCAGACATAACGAGAAACTCGTAGTGTCCGTAACACGTACGAAAAGCTGTCTTAGGGATATCCTGCTCCTTAACCTTCAACTAATGGTAACCAGATCGGAGATCTATTCTTGAGAACCAACTGGCACCTTGGAGCTGATCAAACAAGTCATCTATTCTCGGTAAGGGATATTGGTTCTTCACCGTTAGCTTGTTTAACTCTCGGTAGTCTATACACATCCTCATACTACCGTCCTTCTTCTCAGTCGTATGAACCCTTTATCCATCAACTCCTGCAGTTGAACCACTAGTTCCTTCATCTCAGTCGGAGCTAATCGGTACGGTGCTTTAGCAACGGGTTGAGCATCGGGTATCAGATCAATCTGAAACTCGATCTCGCGGTCCGGTGGCACACTTGGTAAATCTTCTGGGAACACGTCCAGAAAATCACACACAACTGGTACATCAGACAATTGTGGTACTGACGCGTCCACATCCTTCACATAAGCCAGGTAGGCACTACATCCGCGTTTCATGCACTTCTCTGCCACCACCATCGAGATCACCTTCGGAACCGTAGTGACGCGATCACCGTAGACCGTCACTGGACTTCTATCGGGCTTAGTTAATCGAATCATTTTCTTACGACACACGATATTTGCCTCATAGGCTGCTAACCAATCCATCCCTAGTACTACATCAAATCCGCCTAGAGGCATCACAAATAGTTTAGTAGAGAACCTATGGCCTTCTAATTCTATGTCGCAGCCTTCTATCAGATCAGAAATTCTGGTAGACTTACCAATAGCAGTTTCTACATCAAATGGCTCATCAATATTTCTACTACTAACAGGCAACTTAGCATAGAAAGCAGAAGAAATAAAACTCCTACTAGCACCAGAATCAAACAACACAGAGACACAAGTTTGGTTTACTAGAAACATACCTAACACGACATCGAGGTCTACCCGGGCCTCCTCCTACGTCATAGTGAAGGCTCTAGCACTTGCTCTCTTTCCTCCTTCCTCCATCATCTTCTTCGCCCCGGAACTCTCTGCCCTTTGCTTCTTGTAATTCCTGCTTAAATGGCCCTTTTCGCCACAATTATAACATCTTATAGCTCCATATACTTTTGCCACGTGGCCGGGCTTGCCACATTTGAAGCAGACGTTCAATCCCAACCTGCATTCCCCAGTATGCTCCTTTCCACACTTACCACACCTCTTCATCCCTGAGCTTGATGACACCACCCTACGGTTATCCATCCTCATCCTCTTATTATTTGGGGTGAAACCGCCACGTCCAAACCGTTTCCCTCTCCAGTTCTTGTCACCACCACTTGTTTTCTTCACCTCAACCACCGCCACCTCTCTCTCATCATAAAACCTCCCAGCCAGATCCACTGCCGACCTAAAAGTGCTTGGTCGGGCAGCAATCAAGTGCCTGCGGATATCAACCGGCAATTCCTGCACATACCTCTTAATCTTCCTCGACACTGGAGACACCTGATCTGGCACCAGCCTTGCCATCTCATTAAACTTGGTAGTGTACTGCTTGTGTGTCATGGTTCGCGCTCAAGCTGTAGGAACTCCCTCTCAATCTTATCAAGCTCTCTGTGAGGACAGAAATCCTTGATTACCATCTTCTTCAACTCTCCCCATCTCATCTTCCCGATGGCTCTATTGCCTTTGGCTGGGACAATGTTGTCCCACCAACACAAAGCCGAGTCTACAAACGAGTGAGTGGCGAACTTCACCTTCTGGTCCTCCCTACACTTGGTGATCTCTAGGACAGCCTCCATCTCTCTCACCCATCGGTGCGCAGCAGCAGCATTACCATTACCGTCGAAAGTTGGGGGTTTGCATCATTGGAATGCCTAGTAGCTGCACCCCTTTGTGGTCTCCCACACTAACACCTCCTCCTCATCACTAGAGGCTGCCATCCCAGGGTTCAGTTCCTCCTCCTCACTATGATCTCCCTCATTCTCCCTTCTCCCAGTCGTCTTCCTTCTCTCCTCCTCCTTCTCCTTCTTCTCATCCTCTCTCACAGCACGAATGACTTCAGTCACTACAGACGGTAAGATCGTCTGCATGACTTGATGCACCTCCTCCACAGCCGCCTCCTTTACTGAGGCTTTTAAGTTAGCACTTTCACTCACACCCTCTGGATGATGAAGCCCAGACTTAGTAGGAGCTGTCTCTGCAGTCCTTGTCTTGTTCCTTATGGCACATGGCCCAGCACCACAACCACCTCGTACTCCTCCTCTAGAAGCCTTCGATGATCTACCACCAGCCTTCCTCTAACACTATAAGATTCAAACACTAACACCATCATTCAAGGTAATAGCTCAATTTATGTTAAGTATAGTAAGTCCCTAATTACAGTGGCCAGTTGTGATTAGCCACTTACTTACTCTTCATCCCCCAAGTATTTCCTATCCTGACTACATCAGTACTTAAATCTACTAAGGGCACATAAAATCAGATAGCACACGCACATAATACTAGTTAACATTAAGAAAAGAAATTACCTGATGGCACGTAGCGACTCAGGCTAGCATCCCTCCATTCGGTCCCATTCTCAGTTTAAGTTTAGGTTTTTGAAAATATTTACCCATTTCTCTTAAACTTTGGCTCTAATACCAACTTGTAAGGCCCCGTTCTCGGAGGCCTCACAGTTGGACAATCATAGCATTATTATATTAAACAATACACATTTCATAAAATATTGCAGTAGAATTAAGTTAACAAAAACCATTCATGCATATAATTAATGTTGTAAAATAATACATCGTTGTAAGTTAGGGTTACAAAATAATCAGTTAGTTGCATTACAATACAACAAAATCATTAAGCATGAACGGATGCCAATCTTGCCTCGACGAGTAGCTTTCCCCTAGTGCCATCCTCAGCAATAATTACCTGCCAACTGAAAATGCATAAAAGTCAACGTTGCCGAGTGAGTCATAGTTTTAAAAGTATAAAAATACCTTGTATGATTTGTATACGAAAATATCCCTTTTTGAATAAAATACATTACTTTCGTATGCGAGCACACATCATACGTACAACAAAATAATATTCATTATTGCCTTTCATCATTCATTTCATACTTTCTTTATTATCTTTCACTTTCATCCAGACCAATATGCAATATCTCGAACATTGTGCATGAAGCTGGTACTGGGCCTGAGGTCTATAAATAGACCCCGAACATTATGCACGAAGCTGATCCAGTTACCTAGGTCAAGCACAAGGGTCCCGTCAATCTCAAAGATTGACCCCGCATGCATCCTCATGGGGTAGCTAACCCATACGCAGTTTAGCTGAAAACCCGTAGCTGTGAACCTCCTTTCATTTTGCTTGCAAGACTTTTTGTTCGTTCTTTATGTTCCACTTTTCATTAATATTAATCTTTCACTTGATTAATAATGATACTTATGAGCATAATCACACCACATGAAGCCACATAACAATACGTAATATGGAACACAAGAACAGGCCATAAACATGCATGGAATAAACAAATACAACCATCAAATCAATCCATGGTCAAACCCTAAAATTTCTATTTTCCCAAAATTTCAGAAAAATTTATTAAGTGTTCTAGGAGTATGAGCACTATGCAGGCACATGAATCCTGCTTGGGCGCATTAACCCTATGTGGGCGCATGAGCCAACACTTAGGCATCTGGGAATCCTTCCTGAGCGCATGGGGTACTATTTAGGCACATGACTAACACTTAGGCATTTCTGGGCAGTAGGCGCATGGGAATGACTTAAGCACATGAATAACTTTTGGGCGCTTGAGGTACTGTTTAGGCGCATGGGCTAACACTTAGTATACTCAGGCAAATTTTCAAGCGCATGAGGACTATAGGGGCGCATGAACTTCACTTAAAGTTTTTCTAAGGCAAACATTTTCAGGTGCATGGACCCTGTTCGGGCACATGGCCAACAGTTGTATACATTTCAGTAATAATTCCAAACCCAATCAGTATTCTAACCTGTTCGAGGCTTATTCCTATCATACTAAGCAACAACAGCCCATAAACAATCATAAAACACAAACATATACACACATATACATATGGGTAGCATAAAACAGTTGTAAACCCTTTTTTTAACATGCATTTTCAGCCCTAAAATTTTAAAAATACATACAAACCGGTGTCTAGAACTCACCAATTGCAACCAACAAGTAAAACTCCTCCAAACTTGTGTGCATAAGAGTTCAAACACCTAAAACAAGCCAAAACAAAAAACAATAGAACACTTAAAAATTGGTTTCAAGGTTAAAACCCAACAAAACGGAACAAATAATCACATAAAACACTCACCAATAGCGAAAATCAGCCTTTCTTCTTGCAAAAACCGAAAGAGCACTTCAGTTCTTCTTCTTCTTCTTCTTTTGTCGAAAAGCATATTATGGGGTTTTAGAAGTAGGCGGCCATACTCTCAAATACATTAAAATATTTGAGTTTTGTACTCTTTACACTTTGGCCCCCTACTTTGTCTCCTTTTCCCTTTTTGCAAGATACTTTTATTTTCTTTTCTTATTACTTTTCTTTTCTTTTATTTTGACAAATTTTTGGGTGTTACAATCTATGAAGAGGATGAAGCTACCAACAACTCAAGAATTCACCACTGGTTGCCAAGTGTCGATTTATGTCAAGTGCTGAATCAACTGCCAAACAACATGTGCTAAATGACTGCCGATCAGCATATGATGAACAACTGCCGATCATCCCTTATCGGATGTGCTACTGATCGACTGTAGCTGATCAGCACTGAACTCCATAAGCTGCTAATCAACTGTTACACAAGAGAAGACTGTCGGTACCAACAGGTGTTGTTTTCTACCTTTTGGAGACAATATAGTAGTAAAGCTGCCTAACTCTAATGTGCTGATTATCTGTCTTGTTACACATTCTGAACATAGGATAATTTATTCTTATTGTTTAGATTTTATAGTATAAACAATTAGTGTATCTACTGAATATTACCCTTTGTACTTAGTTTTGATTAATCAAGTGAATACGAAGAACAACTTGTCTACTTATCATTACTTAAAGTATTTGTGTTTGTTAGTAAGTTGTTAACTTAGATTTTCTCATTTGTTAACTTCTGATCTAATACAAAAGTCTTGTTAATCCATAACCACGATCTAACAACATATGAAGGGAATAAAACGAAATTTCATTTATAGTTACAATTATATATAGATAGAAGGATAAAACCATTTGCAAGTCATTTTTAGAAGAGAAGTAAGAAGCCATGGTCAAGGATTGGTTAATGAAAGATGTTACTTGAAAGTAAAAATAAATGGTTTCTATGGCCCTAATAAATAATAATGCAAATATTAGAAAATTCTTTTGGTGTTGTATAACCTTGTTTCTTTATTTTTAATCGTTAATCAAGAAGAGAGAACAATATTCTTATCCTATATGATTTACGATAGGATACTTTATTTAACTTACAAAATTAAATTTAGATATTAGCAAAGTATATATTTATTTTATTTTTATCTTTACTTTCTTAAAAAATCTAACACTCGTTAACCTAATAGGTCTTTCTACATCATAATTCAAAATTCCAACTTTAAAATATATTTCAAGTGATCCTTTACGTTGTAATTATGTTGAGTTGACACTTGAAATAATGTTAAGCATAAGCTTGACTTAGTTTTAAAAATGTTAAAGCTTGAAACTTTGGTCGAGCTCATTAAACCTCTATTTTCTAAGCTTAATTGAATAACTAATTGTTTGTATCTTGGTTCGACTAGATTAATGCTTAATATTAGTAATAATCAACTCAAAATTTTGTGTAAAGGTCTGAATCAACTCGATACTTTACTCGCATACTCAACCGGACTTATTAGAAAGTGTGGTAATCATGCATACATGCCTAGGGCATTGCTCATTGTCCAATAGAAAAAAAACTAAACCCTAAATCCTAATGACCAATAGAAAAGACACAATGACGAAGAGGAAAACATAGTGAGATTAAAAAATAAATTGTAAAACTGTAAAACTAAAACCTATAAGATATAACTATAGCTAAACTCTAACGCCAAACCATAATCCTAAACTTTAAAGCACATTGATGAGAAACAATGACAAGCATGGAAACATAATGAGCTAGAAAATGTAAATTCTAGAACCTAAAAGATAAATCTAAATAAAAAAACACTCTAAAGCTAGTCCCTAAAACACGTTAAGCGAGAAAGACACATTGATGACAAAAAGAACATAATGTGAGTAGGAGGACACAAAGAGCTCGAAAACATTATTTCCCAAACAAAATATCCAAGAACCCAAAAGCTCAAACATTTTTTCTTTTTAATGTAAGTATAGTATTGCTTACTTTATCTAGAAATAAAACTACATTGTATGAAATTGTGTTGTCTTATACGAAATTGTGTTGTTTTCCATAAAACATCGTATAACAGGTCCAATGGATCGATCTGTGATGATATTATAATGCAATGATCAATTCAACCACTAAAAAATCAAAACACAGGCAATTACTTTAAAAATTCATAGATCTTATTGATAGCAAAAGCTGTGGATACAAAGTGTATAGGTGAATTACAGTGGTTCACTTCTTTCCTACACAATACCTAAAATATCCTATTTATACTATCAAAAGAAACAAGGAACATATATTTACAAAACAAGTCCCTATACTATGACAAAAAGTAAAAAACAAATATTAATCTTCTAAGGGCTCTAACAATACTCCCCCTAAGATTGGCATTGTCTTTAGTCCAACATAAGCTCTTCTAATTCATCTTGGATTTTAAACACTGGCTTCTCTTTATATAGTTCCAACCCTCGCAAAGCTTTATTGATCGCAGACTTAAACTTCTTGGCAAGGATGGCTTGCTCAGGTAGAAGTAGGAAGAAAAAAAATAAAAAATTTATATCAAGATAAATATTTTGATAATAAAACAAACTAAAATTATATTGGTTTCAACATATGATAGATCAAATTTATATTCACCGGCCGATATTATTCTCAAACATTTGAACATCATTGGTAAGAGTTTGGGGATTGTTTTAGCGACAAGTATAATTGCTTCAAAATATCAAATATCAACACGTTTAATAGTATAATTGTTTCAAGCATCACATATTACCACTTTTATGAGTATAATTGTTTTAATTCAGTTCTTGATATACATATGCAAATACAAAAGTTTGAAACAGTTTTAACGATGTTTTTCGGCAATGAACCGAATATGACATAGTCTGACTCAAACTGGAAAAAAAATATATTATATTGTAATAACCAAATAAGTTTTATAAATTTTTACACCCCTAAAAAAATACTATTCTTTGAGAAGTTAAAGTGGTTTTGCAACAGTAATGTTATATTACTTTTTAATGGCAGCTACACACTAATATAACCTACTCCTATTCTCGTAAGAGGGGCTTAAATCATTATTTTAAAGAAAGTTTCACCACAATAAATTTAATGATTTTATCATTGAACCACAACCCAACCCTAAATCAGTTCTTTTCTTTTCTCATGACCCTTTTTTACCAACTCCATTGCCTTTATCTCTTGAGGCTTTAAAATTCTAGTTCTTTTGGTAATATCTATATACTGTGGGTTGTCCATATTTAACACAATCATCTTGTTATTTTGCTTCTCTGTCTCTTGAAAACTTCTAACCAAATTTCTTAGAGACTCGGATTGTAGCCTGTTTAATCTCTTCCTTGGATAATTTCATGATTGTAACCACAATCTAAGCTCAACAGTAGTCATATTCTCAGGATTTGGATGATGAAGTTCGGATACTAGAAGATCTTCAATATTGATACTTTTTTGCATCAAAATCCATTCTCCATGTTTAACAACTATTTCATTTGGATCAACTTGAGCTATTATCTCTACTATCATGTACTTTTTATACTCCTCATTGATTTGAGAAACTGTGAGACCATCCAAGAATACATGATTGTACTTCTTCCGGACCAGATAGTTATATCTGTCCTTAATGTCTACAGGGATGTCTTCAGAAACAGCTTTAACCGGAGAATCTGCAGCTTCAGCGATGTCTTCTTCCTCCAATACCTCATTGTACTAAGCATCTGAGAACTCTGGATCTAAATCATCCAATGCTCCAATTTGCTCTTGTACATCTGCTTTTGTACTTTCTTGTATAAAAGGATTACCTACATTCACTACATAAGAAACACAAATTAGATTCAAGCATATAAGAAATTAAACAACACCAATAATCAAAAATCTCATTTAATCTGTTTACGAGTTTCAGAAACAATTTTCTGCATTTTTGATGGAGGGTTGGAGGATGATTCTACCAATGATTGAAAGTCAGACTCATCTATCTTTCTTTTGCCTTTGGCAGCCTCAGATAATTTCTCAGCTTTAGTAGATTGAAATTCAGGTGCAACAATGATTTCTGGAGAAACATGGCTCATTGCTCTAGTATACACTCGAGACATTTCTCTTGATTCAGTTTCAATAAGTGAAACTTCAGGAACAACCTCTTTCTCTGATGGTAAAGGTTCTTGGTCTTGTGGTTGAGTAGATTGACATTTTAACTTATCTTTCATAATCTCATGCTCTTCTTTCAGCTTATCATACTCCTCCTTCAATTTTTTGTATTTTTCATCCATCAACTCATAATCTCTGAGCAATACATTAAAGTTCTTTAAATTCATCTTTTGAATTTCTTCAAACTCTGTAATCTTCAAGTCTTTCTTTAATGTTTCTGCTTTCAATTGATCATTTTCATCTTTCAGCTTCTCAATCATCTTAAGCTGACAAATATTCTCTTCTTTCAAAGATTTTATGATCTGCTCAACGTTCATGTTCTCAGAAAGGAATTTAGTATATTGTGTTGAGCTTCCACCTTCATCTAACACATGGATAGGTAAACCAGCAATAGCTTTGATGACCTCGAGGGAAGACTCCTCGGCAATCATATTCTCTTGTGCTGTCGAATTTGGTGATTGTACAACTGGTGATCTACCTTATACTACAGGCTTAAATACATCAATATTATGAAGTTCAAACTTCATTTATTGTTGATCACTTACTTCATCAGTATCTTCATTCACGTCATTTGAATCATCAACATCATCATCTTCATTTTGATTATCAGATTCTGTTTTGTCACTATCAATCTCCTTATCAACTTCTTTAACAACTTTAACTTCATTACATCCAACATCATCATCATCACTATCATCACTTGAAGAAGAACTTTCTTCATTCTTAGATTCATCATCATCCTTAGATTCAGACTCAGAAAGTCATTGAGGAACTTCTTCAATTAAATCATTTGGATCAATTGGTGCATCATCTAACAAATGAAAGTGATTTTCATCTATATTCACCTCATCTCTTGCTACTACTCTCATATAATCAAACATCTGAACATTCTGAGCACCAGTCACAATAGCAAGTCCAATATCAATCTTTCTCCACTTACTCCATATGCATGAAGATTAGGATATTCTTTATTTATAATCCATTATAGAAATCTGGGATAAATTAAGTATTTATTCCTGATTCCTTTTTCTAGATTAAAAATAAAGCCATTCATGATCCGCTTCGCCATATTAAACCTTTTGTTAGTGGCAACAGCTATAATTGGAGAAGAAATATCTATAGGAAATGAGTTCCATCCTGTACTCCTCTTGGACATACCATGTTGAAAGATATAACACAAGATTTTCCAGTGATTATATACTCTAGCTCTAAAAAACCGTTTCTTAGGAAAGTGATCTGGATGTCCTATAGCCAAAAATGTGTCTTTACACTCATCAAATGTAAGTTCAATGAGATCTTGAGGATCATTATCACCCAGTCTTAGAGCTTCTCTAATCGACTGCTCACAAACCTCAATCATACGATAATTGGTGAAAAAACCTCTGACAACTTTCCTTCCTGCATCATCTCTAGCAGTTTCTACAGTTCTCCAAAATGTTTTGATAAAACGAGCATATATAATCGGTTGAGCACACATGGCGTACACATACTTCGTTCTCAACAGAAATCTGATCATTTCTTCATAACCAACTGCTTCACGAACATCCTCATTTAGAAAGGCTGCTACATTATGCTTGGGCTCGAACGTAAGATCTACCATCTGTTTACATTGAACAAAATATTAATCACCTTTGAATCACAATGATTTCAATCATATTTTGTGTTATCAATTTTGAACCAATAACACTTCAAAAAATTTTCTAAGTGTTTTATACAACTAATTACATGAACATAGTATGCACTTGTTACAAATTTAAATCAACACATTTATGATTAAACCAAGTAATACAACATGAAACATGAATATTAATTGATTTTCAATTGAGTTGGCACATTTTAAGTTTTAAAACCTAACAATTTACACTTAAAATTTCTAAATGTTGAATACGCACTACCATGAGCAGAACACATTTATGTTTAAGTTCAAATGATTTAAAGTGTACTAAATCAAGTCAAATCTTCTCAATATCAGTTGAATAGATGAATTATGATGATTAACACAACAATTTTGATGAAAAATTATGAAATGACTGTTCATTTCTAGTTCATATGAACCGACTAATGAACACTAAATCATCAAAAACACATGATGATGAAATTGAGTTTTGATTCTCCCAATCTGTTCAAAAACATGTTATAATAACCACTTGATGTTCAATTTCAATTATCATAACACATTTAAATCACAGATTATAAGTTTCTAAACACCTAGGGTTCGAACGCCTCAATAGAGTTCAAACGCCCAATCAAAGACTGAATTAGGTAATGAAATCTGATGTTATAAGATCAAAAATGATGATTAGATTCATTGACTATACATATATATCACATGGATTAACAGGTAACAATCAAATGATGAATGAATGAATGTATCGGGTGAGAGAATTGAGTGTAATAGAGAGTTTGAGTTTGTGAAAAATGATGAAATCTACCAAGTGTTGAATATATATAAGTGTATAAAGTCGTAGGTGCATGACAACTATGAAGGCAATAAGCTTAGACGCATTACACACTAGCTACATTTCACAATAAATCTTCAGATGCATGAGCACTGTTCAGGAGCTTGGGCACTGTTTTGGCGCATGGTTAGATAGAAACGCCTACACTTGGAATATTTTCAACATCACCAGATGTCCGAGCAGCTTGCAAGTTTAAATACTGTTTTGGCACATGGGACTTGTTGAAATGCCTAACACTTAGAGAAAACCTCACATTCAAACGTCTAACCACATTGGAAAGTCTGAAACTGTTCAAGTGCATGAGATTAAGTTGATACGCCCAACACTTAACCAAATTCCTGAAATTCATCATACTCCTGTTTTAGACTTTTGATCACTATTCAGGTGCATGAGAAACCTTTCATGAGTCTGACACTTGAAAACTTTCACAACATCCATCTAAACACTATTTGTGCACATTACCACTATTCATGCACATTATCTCAACACTTAGCTCAAATTTTTGACTATCACCCAAGATGAACATTAATTACCCTCAAATTTAACAATATCAAATTGTTTTTGTTTAAGATCACCACAAATCATTTGAAACTCATATTTTAATTTTAAACATGAATTTTCAATTCAAACACCAACCAAGCACATTTTGAAAGACAACTTTGAACCAGTTTTGATTTTTCAAACAATTTCCCATCATTTTAGTCTCTATTTTGAAACTTTTACAACACAAATAGTCTCATGAAGCTTTTCCACATATTTTGAATTCTTTTCAGGTTCATTTTTGCATCATATCAAACAAACACATGTTTGAATTTTTAGCTTCATCCTTATCATCCAAAGCACTTTATTTTTTATTTCTTTTTCACATTTTGACACTTTCCATTGATTTTCTCTTTTACATTTTTACTCCCCCTAAACTTTTAAGTTCACAAACTATAAGTTTCTTTTATTTTGTAATTAGAGCAAACCAATCAGTATCAACATGAATGCGCACAGAAAATCATGCAAAAATCAAAATTAAAGCAGAATAAAAATCAACTATACACATTTGAATCACATGCCTGCAGTGGATCATATCAGTTAAGATCAGCGCATTAAAATAAAATAAAATGGTGGATAGTCATAGACAGTGATTATATCATAATCAAGTGTGTTCCAGGTCAGCGTTCCCGCAGCAGAGGAGACACGAGATCAAAGGACAGAAAATGAGTGCTTTTGGCAAGATAATTAGCACACTTACTTTTTTTTAATTCTTGGATTGCTTAACGTTCGATTAGATATGACATTATGAAACCCACACTTAGACTTAGAGAGCTCAACACTCGTCAAGATATGCAAGAAAGCACTTTTCTAAACTTATTAACCTGACATATATGTATAACCAGATCTCATGTTTAGGTTGTGCACATTGGCATCTTTTGCTTCAGGTGAGAATACCGAGGTCTGTAATGACTTACAACAAAGGATATCTCATCACTTCAGGTCTATGATGACTCATAACAGAGAAGTGAATAAATGCTTTAAACAGATCTCATGATTATTTATATCACCACCAGGTGTGAGTTTGTGACTTTACAAGCAATCAAATAGAGAAGTCAACACTACTCATTGGAACTAAGATGGACAACATGAAAGCATGATTGATTTAGTTTAATCACAAGAATTTACCTTTTCAGTATAATTGCAAGAGCTTGCCTACACATCATATCTGATCACATCAGACTTTAGCGAGCGGAGTATGCAACCGATTAGAACCAATGTATCTATCATTTCTCACAAGTTGCGAAAGGCATATTCATTCCTAAAATACTAAACAAACTAATAAACTCTATTTTTTATGGGTTTTTATTTTATAATTTTCTCTTTTCTTTTTGCAATTTTCTATTTTTGTTTTTGCTTTTTCTTTTTCTTTTGAGCATGTACACTCAATATATACAATCAGGCAGTCAACTTTGACAGTTTCTCTTTTATTTTTCTTATTCAGCTAGGGAGGGATCTTTTCATTTTTATGATTCAGACAACTAAAATAAACTCGATCAAGTAATCAAAACGTCCTTGTAAAAGACTCTTGACACGATCAAAACCAGTTTTTAAACATGGTTAAGAAGTCCAATTGACTTGACCAAATACTCAAAACGACCTGGTAAAAAGGCTTTTATAAATAGGTCAGCCAACTGTTTTTTAATTGAGATTTGAATCAAAATGATTAAACCTTTTTTAGAGTTATGTCTGAGAAAATGATATCGTATTTCGATATGCTTTGTTTTTGAGTGCTAGATAGGATTAGGTGTAGTAAACATAGTAGCAGTGTTATCAATGTAAATAGAAGTTTTAAGAAAATTGAACCCCTAATCCAGCAGTTGGTTTTGTAACCAAAGGATTTGAGAACATCCTGTTAAAGCAGCTATGAACTCAGCTTCTACGGTTGAAACGCAGATATTTGGTTGTTTTTTACATTGCCACGAGACTAATCTGGGACCCAAAAACTGACAACCACCCATCGTAGATTTACGATCTTGGCAACATCCCCCATAATCACTATCTGTATATCCATGTAATTCGAAGTTTCCATTATAAGGATACCACAACCCTGAAGCCGGTTTTCCTTTGAGATACCTGAATATTCATTTAACAGCGATTAGGTGAGATTCCTTTGGGTCAGATTGGTACCTGGCACAGACACAAACAACATGCATTATATCAAGTCTAGATGCAGTAAGATACATCAAAGATCCAATCATAGATCTGTATAGAGTTTGGTCAACTGATTTTCCTTTCAGATCAGGTTCAATATTGGTACTGACCTCAGATGGAGTTCTAATTGATTGACAATCTTGTAGTTTAAATTTTTTCAAGAGTTTTTCAACGAATTTCTCCTGATTAATAAAAATTCCATCTACAGACTGTTTCACTTGAAGACCAAGGAAAAAGTTAATTTCTCCAATAAAACTCATTTAGAAACAAGACTTCATGATTTCTTCAAATTCATTACATAATTTTGGACTTGTAGAACCAAATATGATGTCATCAACATACACTTGAACACACAAGAGATCATCAACATCCTTCTTTATAAATAAAGTCGGATCAATTTTCCATCACGTGTATCCATGCTGGATCAAATGCTATGATAACGTATCATACCAAATTCTAGGGGGTTGATGAAGACCATACAATGCTTTACTAAGCTTGTAAACACAATGAGGATATTCTGAATCTTCGAAACCTAGAGGTTGCTTGACATACACATCCTCAGTGAGTGGTCCATACAGGAAAGCACCTTTAACGTCCATCTGATAAACCTAAAATTTCATATATGATGCATAAGCCAGGAAGACACGAATTAATTCAAGTCTTGCAACTGGAGCAAATACTTCATCATAATCTATTCCTTCTTCTTGGGTGTAACCTTGTGCAACTAGTCTCGCTTTGTTGCGAACAACAATTTCCCGATTGTCTAACTTGTTTCTGAACAACCATTTGGTGCCTATGGCATTTTCTTCTTCAGGTAAATCCACAAGCTTCCACACTTCCTGTTTGTGGAACTACAATAACTCTTCTTGCATTGCCTCAATCCAACTGTTGTCCTATAACGCTTCTGTGATGTTTTTAGGAACAATTTGAGATAGAGAACACGAGTATAAGTAAAGGTTTGCTTGTTCTGAATGACTCCTTGTCGTTCTCTCATTCAATGGACCGATAATCTGAGACATACAATGGTTCTTGTGAATACGAGATGTTGTAATCTCATTTTCTTGAACATTTACATCCAGATTAGACTGGTTCAAGTCGGAAAGCTGATGCAATAAGTTCGAAGTATGTGGATTGTAATTAGGAACTTGAGTCGGTGAATTGATAAAGTAATCAAGATTATCAGTAATAACTACATCATCAAAAATCAATGAAGTTCCAAACTCAGGTTATACAATTTCAGGACCATCATTAGGAATTGGTTGTGAAACATTGGAATTTTCAGAAACGGGTTGTTCTTGTGCTTGTTGAGATTAAGATTGATCATGAGATTTAGAATGAATTACAAGATCTTTAACAAACAAAAAGAATGGGTAATCTGGGATAGAATCATCCATATCATCAGAATCAGAATCATCACTGAAAGATCCAAGTTCTCCTCCTTGTTTCTTTTTCTCACCTAGAGATTTAAAGAAGTTAGAATTGAAAAAGTTTGACAAAGAATCTAAATCAAACAACCAAGCTGGACCATTAGCAACCGATGGAAAAGAGTTTTCAAGAAATTTAACATTAAAAGTTTCATGGATAACATTCATCCTAGAGTTATAAACTCTAAAGGCTTTTGAGACCGACGAATATCCAACGAAAAATCCATCATCAGATTTTGCATCAAATTTTCTTAGCTGGTCACTTGAATTTAAAATCAAAACTGGACAACCTAAAGACTTAAGAAAATCTATATTAGGTTTCCTGCCAAACATCAACTCATAAGGAGTTTTCTGTTTATCTTTCATAAGAATTGTACGATTTTGCATAAAGCATGCAGTGTATATGGCTTCATCTTAGAAAGTGATTAGAATCTTTGCATCTGCTAACATGGAACGTGCCTCAATCAAAGTTCTATTTTTCCTTTCAGCAACTCCATTTTGTTGTGGAGTTCTAGGAGCATTGAACTAACAAGCAATTCCTTTTTCTGCACAAAACCTATCAACATTAGCATTTTTAAATTTAGTTCCATTATCACTTCTAATAATTTTTACCTTTTGTTCTAATTGATTTTCTACTTTAATGATGAATTCTTTTAATAATTCAGTAGTTTCAGATTTAGCATGCAAAAAGAAAACCCATGAAAATCTTGTAAAGTCGTTAATGATAACCAAACAGTAATATTTCTTTCCAATACTCTGCACATTTGTTGGTCCAAATAGATCCATGTGCAACATTTGGAGATGCTTGAAATTTGATTTTATCAGCTTGGGCTTATAAGACGCTTTGTGTTGCTTTCCTTTTAAACATAGTGTGCAGTGATCTGTTGTAGCGAACTTCTTTGTTGGAATTCCTACTACATGGTTTCCTGCTACAAGCTTGTTTATGTTCTTGAATTTGGAATGTCCCAGACGTCTATGCCATAACTGACTTTCGACAGTTGATGCTTGAGCAATTAGGCATGTTGTTTCTGCAGATGGATCTATTTGAGAAATATCTAACTTGTATACATCTCGATCACATACAGCTTTAACAACTACCCATTCTTTGCTTATCTGAAAACCTGGCTTAAAAAATATAACAAAAAGAATCATCAAATAAAGCAGAGTAAAATTTGTCATAAATTTGGGACACTTAAAAGATTAAAGTTCAACTGTGAACAATAGTTGACTTTATCAAAGCTAATTATCCTATTGGACACTGTTCCTTCGTCTGTTATCTTACCACCAGCATCACCCCCGAATGCAACATGAGTACCATCTTTTAACTTAAAATCTTGCAGCAAGGCTTGGTTGCCTATCATATGCCGGCTACACCCACTATCAACATACCACGTGTTAATAGGTCTTCTTGGGCGTACCTGTATTTCAAAGAGATTTAAGTTGAGTTGTCAACCTAAGCCGATATTGTCTTGGGCTTGCCAAATTTATTAACAATGGTGTAAGGCCCCGTTCCTGGAGACCTCACCGTTGGACAATCACAACATTTTTAATATCAGACAAATATATTTAATAGAAATATCGCAGCTGATTATGTTGTCAAAAACCATTCATGCATTAATATTTGATATTGCTAAATAATACATCATTGTATTTTAACAGTTACAAAAGAATTCATTTAGTTGTATTACAAAACAACAATATCATTATGCATGAATGGATGCCAGTCTCTGCCCGCCGAGTAGCCTAACCCGCGTGCCATCCTCAGCAACACCCTTACCTGCCAACTGATATGCATATAAAAAGTCAGCGTTGCTTAGTGAGTTATAGTTTAATAGTATAGAAAAATACACTTTGTAAACTTCATTTGGTGATCATTCATCAATATACATAATCAATCATAAAGTGATTCATTATCTTTCTTTCTTTATCTTTCTCTTTCATTAACTAGGATTGCATAAAGCAAGAGCCTACATTGTTGGTTGGCAACAGATGCCAAACCCCTGTCGGAAAACATTTATCATGATAGCTAACCCTCCGACACTTGATCCACACTGCTAGGCACGAAGCCTGCTCATGAACTAGGATCCCATTCATTTGTTGGTCAATCCCCAGGATTGACCCCAAATGTGCATCCTTTTGGGCTATATAGCTGCACATCAGTTGAGCTAACGACAACAAGGCCATTCACCTCCATTCATTTTGCTTGCAAGGCTTTTTCGTTCATCGTATGGGCCCAGGGTAACATTCATTAAGTTTCACTAGTCTTCTTTTATTCTTTCGTGTCCACTTGTTATGGATAATACTTATTAAGATGCTCATTGTATAATCACATAACATGAAAAATATTATAGACATAGAACAAGCAGCACATAAGAAAGAACCAAGCATAATAGTCTTTAAACAAGTATAATCTTTCCTTATTCATCAATACTTAACACTTAGATCCTATTCCAAAAATTTCAGAATAATTCTAAGTCTTTAGACAAATGCGGATGAACTTAGGCAAATACGGATGAGTACATCAAATACGGATGAACATTCTCAGGAAATTTTTCTATGTGTCAGGATATGCGCATGAAACGAATGCGGATGACTAAAGCAATACACATGGACACTGTAGCAAATGTGCATGGGAAAAATAAATGCGGATGAGTACTTAGCAAATAAGCCTGAGCAAAACAAATGCGGATGAGTACTTAGCAAATGCACTTGACCAAAACAAATGCGGATGAGTACTTAGCAAATGCGCCTGAGCAAAACAAATGCCGATGAGTACTTAGCAAATGCGCTTGAACAAAACAAATGCGGATGAGTACTTAGCAAATGCGCCTGAAGACTTAGTAAATGCGCATGAAGACATAACAAATACGCATGAATACATAGCAAATGCGCATGAACACATAACAAATGAGCATGAATAAATAGCAAATGTGCATGAACACATAACAAATGCGCATGAACAAAAGACTTAACTATTAAATACGGATGGTCCTGAAACTAATCTGAAATGCAACTTATGCCATTACCAGAACCCAATCATCATTCTAACATGAACACAGCTTAGATCTACCTGTCTAACACTTAAAACATCATAAACTTTCAACGATCAACAAGAGAAGCACATAACACACCATAACATCAACATCGTTCGCACCATTCATGAAAATCATGACTTGTTTCGAAAACATCAGTCAAATATGCAAATCAGTCCCAAATCAGCAGAAAACGTTTAAAAGAGGGGACCTAGAAATCACCTCTACTGCTTTCGAGTAAAACTCCACCAAACGCGAGAGCAACCTGGAGTTCAAACGCCTAAACACAACAAAGAACACATAAGAATCGGTTCACAAGCTGAAAATTCAGCCGAAACCGAACTAATAACACAAGAAAGATACACACCTTCGAAAACACAGCCTCTTCTTCAAAGAACCTATGAAACTTCAGCTCTTCATCTTTCTTCTTTCCCAGCCGAAAGCAAATATGAAAAAGGCAGTGGCATGGGCGGCCATGCATTTTAATCCATAGAATAATAAGGTTTTGTACTTTGTACACTTTACCACCCCTCCACTTGTGCCCATTATCTTTTCTTCCAAGATACTTTTCTTTTCCTTTATTTTAAACAAATTTTCAGGTGTTACAAGTCCACCCCCTTTATAGAGGTTTCGTCCCCAAAACCTGTCATTCTTCGAACAGCTGTGGGTAATGTTGTCTCATCTCATCCTCAGTTTGCCACGTAGACTCAGATCCCTACCTGTGCCTCCACTGCACTCGCACCAGTAGACTGCACTCACACCAGTGGAACCACTTTATTTCGTAATCTCTTTTCCTTTCGGTCAATGATTGCCACTGGTTGCTCAAGATAGTTGAGCCGTTCATCCACTTCAATGTCTTCCAGTGGTACAATCATATCTTCATCAACTAGGCATTTTCTTATATGAGATACATGGATTGTTGGATGAATTCCACTTAGCTCATCGGGTAGCTCCAACCTATAGGCCCCCTCTCCTACTAGTGTGATGATTCAGAAAGGTCCTATATATCTCGGGCTTAGCTTACCCCTCTTCTAAAATGAATGATCCCCTTCCAGGGTGAAACCTTCAACATCACTTTCTCACCCACCTGGAATTCGATCGGCCTGCGCCTCTTGTCAGCATACGACTTTTGCCTATCTTTGGCCGTCTTCATAAAAGCCTTGATCTTTTCTAGCTATTCCGACGTGGCTTCAATGATCTCGGCGCCTCCCAACTCTTTCTGCCCGATGTCACCCCAACATACCGGGGTTCTGCATCTCCTCCCATACAACATTTCGAATGGTGGCATGCCTATACTGGCATGATAACTTGTGTTGTAGGAGAACTCTGCCAACGGTAGGTGTTCATCCCAGCTTCCACCAAAGTCAATAATGCATGCCCGGAGCATATCCACCAAGGTCTGAATGGTCCTTTCTAATTGAATGTCTGTCTGAGGGTGATAAGATGTGCTAATGTGTAACCTCGTCCCCATGGCATCATGAAATCTCTTCCAGAACTTGGACATGAACCGGGTGTCCCTATCAGAAACAATAGACACTGGTACGCCATGACGAGTTATGATCTCCTTGATGAACAGCTCTGCCAACCTTTCCGACGAGTACGTCTCTCAAATCGGCAAAAAGTGTGCACTCTTCGTCAAGCGGTCTACGATCACCCAAATGGTATCACATCCTCTCGCAGTGCGAGGCAACTTTGTGATGAAATCCATGGTGATGTGTTCCCACTTCCATTCGGGTACATCCAAAGGTTGGATCTTCCCATATGGTTTCTGATGTTTCGCCTTCACTTGCAAATAGGTCAGGCACTTACTCACGTTCTCCACCACATCACACTTCATCCCCGGCCACCAATAATCCTTATTCAGATCATGATACATTTTTAAAGCACCAGGATGGATGGAATACTATGTTTTGTGAGCCTCATCCATGATCTTTCACCTTAGCTACCCATAACGAGGAATCCACATCCGCCCGAAGCGGGTTTTCACGCCAAGGGTGTTTTCCCCTAATTCTGTTGCCTGCCCCTTCATTCGTTCGGATTTGATCTTATCATCCTTTAATGCCTCATCTTGAAATTCCCTGATTTGACCCATAACATCCGGCGTCACAACTAGCTAGCAAGCCTTTACCCGAATTGGCTCCGGCCTCTCCTTTCGACTGAGGGCATCGGCTACCTGGATGATAGTGGATTTTGCAGTCGTAATCCTTGAACTCTACCCATCTTCTCTATCTCATGTTAAGATCCTTCTGCTCGAAAAAGTACTTTAAAATTTTGTGATCAGTGAAGATGGTGCACCTCGTCCCATACAGATAGTGCCTCCAAATCTTTAATGCAAAAACCACAACCGCCAACTCCAGGTCATGAGTGAGATAGTTAGCCTCATGGATCTTCAATTGTCGGGATGCATAGGCTATAACCCTTCCCCGTTGCATCAGAACACAACCTAATCCCGAATAAGAAGCATCGAAATAGACCACCAAGTCTTCATACCCTTCTGGTAACGTCAAGACAGGAGCTTGAGTCAACCTTGTCTTCAACTCTTCGAAAGCATTCTCCTGCACTTGACCCCATACGAACCTCACATCCTTATGGGTCAATTTGGTTAATGGTGAAGCTATCTTGGAGAAGTCTTGGATGAACCGTCTGTAGTAGCCCGCCAAACCCAAGAAACTGCGGATCTTGGATGGCGTCTTTGGGGTTTTCCATTGCATAGCCGCCTCCACCTTTACCGGGTCCACCATAATCCCTTTGGAATTAACCACGTGACCCAAAAACTAAACTTCCCGCAACCAGAACGCGCATTTGGAGAACTTAGCATACAGCTTCTCTCTTTTAAGTGTCTCCAAAACCTCGCGAATGTGACCGGAATGCTCTTCTTCATTCTTTGAATAAATTAGGATATCATTAATAAACACAATCACTGATTTATCCAACATCGGCCGGCACACCCGATTCATCAAATCCATAAAAGCAGCTGGCACGTTGGTTAGACCGAAATACATAACAAGGAATTCGTAATGCCCATATCGAGTTCGAAACGCGGTCTTCGGGATATCCTGTTCTTTGACCTTTAGCTGATGGTAACCAGATCGGAGATCTATCCTTGAGAACAAGTTGGCGCCTTGGAGCTGATCAAACAAGTCGTCAATTCACAATAGTGGGTACCTGTTCTACACTATTAACTTATTCAACTCACAGTAGTCGATGCACATCCTCATGCTACCGTCCTTTTTCTTAACAAACAAGACCGGAGCACCCCACGGAGAGATACTCAGTCGGATGAACCCCTTATCTAGCAACTCTTGCAACTGGGTTATCAATTCCTTCATCTCGGAGGGAGCGAGAAGATATGGTGCCTTTGCGACAGGTTGGGCACCAGGTATCAGATCAATCTGGAACTCGATCTCTCGGTCAGGTGGTACCTCTGGTAGGTCTTCAGGAAACACATCAGGGAAATCACATACTACCGGCATGCCTGACAATTATGGCATGGTAACATCCATATCCTTCACAAAGGCCAAGTAAGCACCACACCCGCATCTCATAAACTTCTCGGCCATGATCATCGAGATTACTCGCGATGTAATGCACACTTTTTCTCCATGTATCGTAACCAAACTGCCATCAGGCGAAGTCAGAAAAATCGTCTTCTTTTAGCACATGATGTTTGCTTCGTAGGCCGCCAACCAATCCATCCCTAACACCATATCAAAACCTCCTAGGTCCATCACGTACAATCTAGCAGGAAACTTACGGCCGCCCAACTCTACGAGGCAATCGTCTATCACATCAGTCACTTTAGTAGACTTTCCTATCGCAGTCTCTATATAGAATGGCACGTTTATCTTCTTATTCTTACCATGCATTTCATGACAATAGGTAGCAGATACAAAAATTCTACTAGCACCCGAATCGAAGAGCACAAAAGCATACAGTTGGTTTACCAGAAGCATACCTGAAACTACTTCAGGGTCCACTATGGCTTCTTCCCGAGTCATGTTGAATGCCCTTGCCTTGGCTTTAGTGTTCTCACTTCTCCCTTTCTCGCCCATAGCCTGAGTCCCTGAGCTCCCTGCTCCACCCTTCTTGCAATCTCGGCCCGAGTGGCCTCTCTCCCCACACCGATAACATTGTGGTACCCCACACTCTCTAGCATAGTGGCCTTCTCCTCCACACTTAAAACACCGGTTCATCCCCACTCTACATTCACGCAAGTGAACCTTCCCACACTACTTACATTCCCTTTTGTCACCCCCTTTACTCGATCCTGGGCGGCGATCGTCAAGCCTTATTTTCTTTTCCCCGATCCCATAATGGTCACCCCTGAATCACTTCCCATTACCGTTCTTGTTCCAACTCTTTTCAACCTTCCTCTGAATAGGCATCGGATCCCTCTCATCATACAACCTTCCTACCAAATCTACTGCAGAACTAAAAGTGCTCAGTCTAGCAGCTATCATGTTCCTTCTGATATCCACGGGCAGACCCTGCATGTATCTCTTGATCTTCTTGGACTCTGGGGTTACTAGATCCGGCATAAGTCTTGCAACCTCATTGAACTTGGAGGTATACCCTTGATGAGTCATGTTTCCAGCCTCCAAATACAAGAACTCCTTCTTAATTTTGTCCAACTCCTGATATGGACAATACTCCTCCAGTACCAATTCCTTCAAATCCGACCACCTCATCCTTGCAACAGACCATTTCCCCTCGGCTTGGACAATGTTGTCCCACCAACATAATGCCGAGTCAATAAAAAAATAGGAGGCAAACTTCACCTTTTGATCTTCCCGACATTCGCTGATGTCAAGGACTGCCTCCATCTCTCGAACCCAATGATGAGCAGCAGTAGCATTGCCGTTACCATCAAAGGTCGGGGGTTTGCACCTTTGAAACTCCCCATAGGTGCACCCCTTAGCGGTCTCCTTCTCCCCCTCGCTATCATCATCAGGGATTACCACCTTAGGACTAGATGGGTCTTCCTCAGCTTTCCCTTTCTCCTTTATATCTTTGGTCTTTTCACCATCCTTTACTGCCCTCAATACCTCTGTCACCACTGAAGGTAACACATTCTGCATGACGTTGTAGACTTCATCAGTGATAGCTTCTTTTACCGTAGACTTGAGGGTGGCTGATCCCTCACCCTCTTGGTGGCTATGAATACCCGAGTCCTCATGAACTGTCTTAGGAGCCTTAGCTTTGCTTCGGGTGACACATGGTCTAGTAGTACGCCCGCCACGAGCACCGCCTCGGGTTGCCTTCCCAGGTTTCCTACCCACCATAAGATCTACCACCTATAAGATTCAAGCACTAACAAGGTCATTCAAGATAATAGCTCAGATTATGTCAAGTATAGTAAGTCCCTAATTACAGTGGCCAGTTATGATTAGCCACTTACTTTACTCTTCATCCCCCAAGCATTCCCTATCCAGACCACATCAGTGTCCAAATCTACTAAGCACATAAATCAAATAGCACACGCACGTAATACCGATTACTTATGAAAGATTACCTGATGGCACGTAGCTACCTGGGCTAGCATCCCTCCATTCGGTCCCATTCTTAGTTTAAGTATAGGTTTTGAAAATATTTACCCATTTCTCTTAAACTTTGGCTCTGATACTAACTTGTAAGGCCCCGTTCCGGGAGACCTTACCGTTGGACAATCACAACATTTTTCATATCAGACAAATATATTTAATAAAAATATCATAGCAGATTAAGTTGTCAAAAACCATTCATGCATTAATATTTGATGCTGCTAAATAATACATCATTGTATTTTAACAGTTACAAAAGAATTCATTCAGTTGTATTACAATACAACAATATCATTATGCATGAATGGATGCCAGTCTCTGCCCGCCAAGTAGCCTCACCCGCGTGCCATCCTCAGCAACACCCTTACCTGCCAACTGATATGCATATAAAAAGTCAGCGTTGCTGAGTGAGTTATAGTTTAATAGTATAGAAAAATACACTTTATAAACTTCATTTGGTGATTATTCATTAATATACATAATCAATCATAAAGTGATTCATTATCTTTCTTTCTTTATATTTCTCTTTCATTAACTAGGATTGCACAAAGCAAGAGCCAAACCCCTATCGGCAAACGTTTATCATGGTAGCTAACCCTTTGACAGGTTGATCCACACTGCTAGGCACGAAGCTTGCTCATGAACTAGGATTCCAATAATTTGTTGGTCAATCCCCAGGATTGACCCCAGATTTGCATCCTCATGGGCTATACAGCCGCACATCAGTTGAGCTAACGATAACAAGGTCGTGCACCTCTATTAATTTTGCTTGCAAGGCTTTTTCATTCATTGTATGGGCCCAGGGTAACATTCATTAAGTTTCACTATTCTTCTTTTATTCTTTCGTGTCCACTTGTTATGGATAATACTTATTAACATGCACTTTGCATAATCACATAACATGAAAAATATTATAGACATAGAACAAGCAGCACATAAGAAAGAACCAAGCATGATAGTCTTTAAACAAGTATAATCTTTCCTTATTCATCAATACTTAACACTTAGATCCTATTCCCAAAATTTTAGAATAATTCTAAGTCTTTACACAAATGCGGATGAACTTAGGCAAGTGCGGATGAGTACAACATATGCGGATGAACATTCTCAGGAAATTTTTCTAAGTGTTAGGATATGCGCATGAAATGAATGCGGATGACTAAAGCAATACACATGGACACTATAGCAAATGCGCATGGGCAAAACAAATATGGATGAGTACTTAGCAAATGTGCCTGAACAAAAAAAATATGGATGAGTACTTAGCAAATGAACTTGAACAAAACAAATGCGGATGAGTACTTAGCAAATGCGCCTGAGCAAATCAAATGCGGATGAGAACTTAGCAAATGCGCTTGAACAAAACAAATGCGGATGAGTACTTAGCAAATGCGCCTGAAGACTTAGTAAATGCGCATGAATACATAGCAGATGCGCATGAACACATAACAAATGCGCATGAATACATAGCAAATGCGCATGAACACATAACAAATGCACATGAACAAAGACTTAACTATTAAATGTGGATGGTCCTGAAACTAATCTGAAATACAACTTATGCCATTACCAGAACCCAATCATCATTCTAACATGAACACAACTTAGATCTACTTGTCTAACACTTAGAACATCATAAACTTCCAACAATCAACAAGAGAAGCACATAACACACCATAACATCAACATCATTCCCACCATTCATGAAAATCATGACTTGTTTTGAAAACATCAGTCAAATATGAAAATCAGTCCCAAATCAGCAGAAAACATTTAAAAGAGGGGACCTAGAAGTCACCTCTACTGCTTTCAAGTAAAACTCCACCAAACTCAAGAGCAACCTGGAGTTCAAACGCCTAAACACACCAAAAACATAAAACCAAGCATAAAGAACACATAAGAATCGGTTCACAAGCTGAAAATTCAGCCAAAACCGAACCAATAACACATGAAAGATACACACCTTCGAAAACACAGCCTCTTCTTCAAAAAACTTCAGATCTTCTTCTTTCTTCTTTCCCAGCCAAAAGCAAATGTGAAAAAGGCAGTGGCATGGGCGGCCATGCCTTTTAAACCATAGAATAATAAGGTTTTGTACTTTGTACACTTTACCCCCCTCCACTTGTGCCCATTATCTTTTCTTCCAAGATACTTTTCTTTTCCTTTATTTTAAACAAATTTTCGGGTGTTACAAATGGTAACCTAGTTAAAATGAAGCTTATTGAAATCAGGCTTCTTTTGCTGTTTAAGTTTATCAATTCCTTTTCTGATAAATGTTTGATTATCTTTGATTTGCTTAATTCGTAAAGCATGGTAACGTTTTCCAGATCATCGTCAAGGTAATTTAAACCATCAATAGGAACATTTTTGGAAAAATTTTGATTACCAAACTTTCCATTATTCATTCTCACAGATCATGGAACAAATTTTCCTTGTTTATAACGCTTTGTTTTCATAGCATAAGAATCATCACAATCAAAATCAATCCTTCAGAAAGATCTCAAGCCTAAGGATGGTTGTTTTGTCGACCTTGAAAACCAACATTTTGATTTCTTTGAAACCTTGGGTTTACATATCCATTCCTTGGTGAGGTCCTTTGGAAGTAGCAATTCTCAGTTTTGTGATTTCTTTCATCACAAATGGTGCAATTTATGTTGAAATAACAATCAACTGTTGAATGGTTTTTCATATCATAAATGTGATAATACCCGTTAAAGAAACATTCAGCAGTCTTATGATTATACATATCATATATTTCATAGTACCTTTGTTTAGATTTAAACAACAATTGATAAACCTTAATGTGAAAGCCACATTTGATCCTTGTTTTGATTTAGGAGTTGCAAAGTTAATCTATTGTTTTTTATTTGAGAGTTTGTTCTTTTGAAATTTGGGTTTTGACTTTTGTTCATTAACACTATTCCTAAACTCCTTAGATACAAATCTTTTGTTGACAGCGGAAGACTTTGGATCATAACCTGTTTTCAGATCAGAGTTAGATTTGTTCTTTGAGTTTGATTTGATTTTTAGAATTGTGTTCATATCAAAAGTACCTATAGACACGAACTACATTAGATTAAACTGATTTGATTGATTTGTTCTTTGAGTTTGATTTGATTTTTGGAATTGTGTTCATATCAAAAGTACCTAGGAATCACATCTAATTACATAGATAGATCTAGGTTTGAAATGTTTTGCTCAGGATTTTGAATAGCATCACTAGCTAATGTCTCACACTCATTCAATGAGGACTGATTCAATGAATGTGTGATAGCATCAATGGTATTTTGCTGAGAAGCAGCATCAACAATTGCCTATTCCTCCAGATCACTGTCTTTATCCGCTTGGTGTTGAGTACTTGAGTTGTCAGTTGTTGAGTTATGAGCTCAGTAGGCTAACAGCTTATTGAAGCTCCATTATTTCCTGAGATATTCAAGCTTTCAGGACTTTCAGTTAAAGGAGCTTGATCTTCATTTCTTCTTGGAGAACTTGGAATAGGTTTTGGTAACTCAAACATTTGATCTTTATGGGGGTCATTTTGAGTTCATGTTCCAGCTGAAACATTCTTACAAGATGGTTTAGAATAGTTTGGAAACAATTCTAAATTGAAAATGTATTCAAGACTATTGCTTTTAACATAAGGTGTGTGCTTATTGACAACAATGTTGGATGATTCTTAAAATTGTTGATTTTTGATATTATACACTCTATATGAAATAGAGGTTGAGGAATAGCCAACAAAGATAGCATCATCAGAGTTTTCAGCAAATATTGCTAAATTGTCTTTTGTGTTAAGTATGGTACATCTGCTGCCAAAGGACCTAAGAAAGCCAATGAACGGTGGCCTCTTGTTCCATAGCTCATAAGGGGTCTTTCCATTGGGCTTAACAATAAGAACCCTGTTCTGCATATAACATGCAGTGCTGAATGCCTCTACCCAGAAAGTTAGAGACGGTTTTGAATCAGCTAACATAGTTCTTGCAGCCTCAATAAGTGTCCTGTTCCTCCTCTCAGCAACACCATTTTGTTGAGGAGTTCTAGGAGCACTATATTATCTGGCAATCCCTTTTGAGTTACAGAATGAGTCAAGAACTTGATTCTTAAACTCAATCCATTGATCAATTCTAACTATTTTTACCTTGTGATCTATTTGATTTTCAATTTAAGAATAAAAGATTTTAAAGTTTCAGCAGTTTCATCTTTAGTTCTTAGAAAGAAAACCCATGTAAATCTTGTGAAATCATCAACAATCACAAGGCAATATGATTTCCTTCCAATGCTCATTAAACTTGTGGGACCAAATAGATCCATGTGCAATAAGTGTAATGGGGTGGTGATAGAGTTAACTTCTTTGGATTTATGTGAAACCTTGTCTTGCTTTCCTTTCAGGCAAGCAACACAGTTGTCTTTATAGAAAAATTCTTTTTTAGGCAAACCATGTAACAAATTATTTTTAACCAATTTATTTATGGTTTTAAAACTAACATGGCACATTCTTTTATGCCAAAGAGTTGACTCGTCACCATTTGCTTTGGAAAGAAAGCATGATACTTCACCCAGTGGGGAAGCATTGTTCATATCCAGCTTTACTTTAGTGACAACTCACCTAAAACTCACTCGATTACTTTGTGCCAATGCAGTAGACCAGTGATGGAACACACCATGTAATGCAATTTACGGGACGAAAATTCTTTCAACATGGGGATAATGTGACATCCGGTAATTTTCCGTTACCAAACTACGTTAGTTCCGTTAGGTCTTGCATACACGTGTCTTGAGCACACACTAGTTGTCATTGAACTTTGGTGACTTAATAATCATTAACAATGATAAACAGATAATAATTTAACTAATAATGTTGGTTATTAGTTTGTGGCTACGTGATTTATAAATTTTAAATATTGACTGTGAATTCTACTTCTTAATGTGATTACGTCTTATATTTATGTTATGTGCTTTGTCATTAGTTAAGATATACATGGTTATTATTGATGATTAATAAAATTGGTGTTTAGTAGTTAAAAACTATTTAAAAAGTGTTAAAAGATTAGTTTTTAATAAAATATAAACAATAAGGGCTAAAAGGTAACATTCTAAAAATAATATTTACTAAAAATCAAACCCTAATTCCTATTAACCCATTCTCGGCCGCGACTTGCATCCCTACACACACACATTGCGAAATTCGACCAAGAACAAGCAAGAAAGCCTCGGATTTGAACGAGTTCAAGGATTACAACACGTTAACAACTTCAATTCTTGGCCATTACGTGATTAAATGTTAGATTTTTACAAGTTTTTCATGATTTTTGATGTTGGCCGAACCCTAATTCGATTTTGATGCTAGAATGTTGAAATTGATGATGTTTGATGATTGTATGATGTTAGTTAGGTTGTATTGATGTTAGTTTACGTGGATTATATGAGAAATTTGTGGTTTTGATGCGTAGTTCGTACCTTACTAATAATAGTAACTTTTTTGCATGGACTTGATGATTTGATGATGGATTGATGATGTTATGATGTTGATAATGTTGTATGAATGTTGGGTTACGATTATTATGCAAGAAATCCATGAATTGATCATGTAGTTCATACCTTGCTATAAGTAGAAACTTTTGGATATGAGATTTGTGAATTATGATGATTTGATGATGTTGAACGTGTCTAGATGATAGTTATGAGCTTGAATAGTTATTGTGTAGATGAATTCATGATTGAATTGAGCGTTAGATTGATTTTGGGATGTTACTTTCCCAAAAGGGAAACTTTATTTATGTAGAACTTTGGATATGGTTAACTGAGTATAATCATGATGTTAGGGCCATGTTAGTATGATTATTGATGGTGTCTACTGTGGTGGAATGTGTTAATTGGGTTGTATGGATACTTGATTGGTCAATTGGGAAATTTGGATTTTTACGGATTATACATGATGATGATCGTCATACACAAGTGCGAATCTTTCTTTTCTCAATCAAGTTAGCATTAATATCATTCGTGTGTGCACCAGGTGAGTTCATGCCCCACTTTATTTACACTCTCTTTTAGGGGAGATGGCATACTCGTTCTGAAACGCTTTATTGATTATAAGTGGTGTATAGTGTAATGTAGTGCGATATACTATGAAAGTCCTCACACTTTCGTATCGTTAATATTGGAACTAGCGGGAAATCTTGGGTAGTACTACTAGGTTTGAAAAGCCCCACCTGTGCGACTCAAGGTCAAACGGGTGCAATATTGTCCTAACACATGGTGTCATGACCTAGTAAGTCGTGACGGGAGGCAATCAAATGAAACGCTGTCAGCTTCGATCACGAAATCACTACGATTATTACTTGTGAATTTAGACTAGCAATCTAATTCAATGCACTCTTATGCTTTATAACTGTTAATCTTATGTTTTACGCAAACTCTTGAACTCACCAACCATTGTGGTGACTCTTTTAGTATGCTATTCTCAGGTTGTGGTTAATGAAAAGCCTAGGAGCACTCACGAGTCAGCATTTGTGGGCCAGCATTGTTGGAAACATTTTATTTTGGCAATTGAAACAAGTTTATGTATTTGTTTTGAACAACAGTTGGCACGTGTTTGCGCATTTTACATTATGTTGCATTACTTTGGTTTGTCTTGTTTACTGAACGCTTTCGCACTGTTTTAAAGTTTTAAACTCTGATTTTGCTTCTGATTTTGCTTGAATGTTTCATATTGAGTCGTTCTGAGTAACTAATGACTGTGATCCTGGTTTGTTCACACGGCTCGCTGTAAAACCCCGCACGTGGATTATGAGGGTGTGATAGATTGGTATCAGAGCCATTGGTTATAGGGAACTAGGTTGCATACACACTAGACTATAACCGTACAGTTTGTTAGTTACTCGTCACTTATTTCCTTACTGTATACTCATTGGCATAATCATCACGTACTTCGCAGCATGGCATCGTCGTCCAGAGATTTAGGCAAGATACCTGCACGGTCTGAGTCACCTCCTCCTTCTCTTGTACCTGACAGGGGATCAGACTGGCCTCGACATCCTTACCCCTCTGAAGAGATCGATTGGGATCAGCCATTCGCATTACCCGAGCGTGATCCTCCATGGAATTGGAACTTCTATCCTACATATATACACCGCATGGTTTACAGGGAGCGTGTACCAGCTGTAGCTCCTACCCGACCTTGGACTAGGTCATCGACAACCTCTACATCACCTACTCTTCCTTCCCTAGATATCCGACACGAGCAGGCGTTTGCAGCATTGGTGGCTACACTAGACACTGAGCGGCAGTGTATTAGAGGACTCACTGATGAGAACTCCACTTTACGATATAAGATGCGTCAATTGCGTTTCCAGGTAGAGACGCTTCAGGAGTTACTCTCGATGGCCATTGGTGGGCATCATACCCTGGCAGGCAACGTTGTAGCACTTACTGAGTGCATGAACGGGCAAGAGCACCATAACATAGTGATCGACGATAGATTTGCTAATCTGGAGGCACAGCTAGAGGCGCTTCAGATTGCCGAAGCCCCTGCTCCTGAGGAAGACCCTATTGAAGAAGACCCAGAGGAAGAACCTGAATAAGAACCGGAAGAAGCCCTGGAGGAAGGAGAAACAGCAGAGATGGAAGAGGACAGTGATGAATCGGACGTGCTGGATTGTTTCTACATTTATATGACTTGGACTATATAGTGTTTCTTTTCTTTTGAAACCTATGTGGGAAGGGTTGTTTCCCACCCAACTGAAAAACTAAATTTTGACATTGATGGAATATTTTGTGAACCGTTTACAATTTATTTTATCTTTGGTTATTATTTTTGTTATAAATATTATGGTTATGGCAAATTCAATATTTCTTATTATTTACTGTACTTCAATGAGATTAATGTGTTGGATGTTACTCATTATTGTATTTGTGAATGTAAAGTGAAATATGGACGCAAGAGGTAGAGGACGTGGACGTCGTGCCGGTGGTCATGGTACCGGTGCTATAAACATGACCCTTGCTGAATTAGCTGCCCTGATAAATCAACATGTGCAAGCAGCGATTAGTGCACAAACCTCACAATTTAGAGGTAAATGATGACTTTGGTCATCAACTGCATAAATTTTTCTACTAGATGGTTAACCCATTTGATCGGACTAAATAATCCGAAACATTGAATACAAGACAGCCAGCGTGCACATATAAAGCATTCATGGACTGCAAGCCCCACACGTATAGTGGAGCTGAGGGAGCTCTAGGGCTCATACGTTGGTTTGAGAAGACCGAGTCAGTCTTCTCCAAATGCAACTGCCCAGGGTGGATCAAGTAAAGTATGCCATGGGGACGCTTGAGGGTGCAGCACTCTCGTGGTGGAATGCCCAAGTACAAGTGCTTAGTTAGGGAATCGCCAATGCTTTACCATAGGATGAATTCAAGGAAATGATGATGGAGGAATATTGCCCTTGTAGCAAAGTTCAAAAGCTGGAAGCCAAATTTTGGCAGCTCAAGATGGAAGGATCAGAGATTGAGGCCTACACAACAAGGTCTCACGAGTTGGCAATGCTTTGCCCAGGCATGATCGACACGCCGGTTAAGCGGATTGAGCTTTATCTGTGTGGCTTGGTTCCGGAGATACAGAGCATGGGGACTGCCACAAACCTCCCTACTATTCAACAGGTGATCCGACTAGCCCACAAACTTACTGATCAAGTGGTAGACCAAGGCAAACTACCCAAGCTGGGCGCTGTGGCAAGCGTGCCCGACAATAAAAGCTAGTGGGACAGCTCAGGCAACAAAGGATCATCATCAAACAGTCAACCTCAGCAGCAACAGCATGATCAGCAACAGAAGAGGTTTGACAACAACAAATGCTTCAACCAAACAACTCCCTCAAACCAAGGGCCAAGCGGATACCGAGGGGGATACCCAAAGTGCAACCGGTGTAACTTCCATCATGTGGGCAGATGTGACAGCTTCAAATGCCAGCGCTATGGAAAGATTGGACATGCAGCGAAAGACTGCCATGGCGAGCTGATGAAAAAGCCACAACAATCCCAAGAAACACCCAAAGGCTGCTTTGAATGTGGAAAAGAGGGCCATTACAGGAGGAACTGTCCTCAGTTGAGGAAGAACGAGAATGGTGCAAACAATGGTGGGAACAACAACAACAACAACAACAACAATGGCAATGGCAACAACAACGGTGGTAACAACGGTGGAACAAAAGGGAGAGCCTTTGTTATCGGTTCAGGTGAGGCTCTAAACGACCCTACTATTGTTACTGGTAAATTCTCTATTAACGGTCGTTTTGCTACTGTATTGTTTGACACTGGAGCCGATAGAAGTTTCATCTCCACTAAGTTTAGTAGTCTTTTAAGTGATATGCCCTTAGCATTAGAATCTAACTACACCATAGAGTTAGCTGATGGTAAGCAGATTTACGTAATGCATATCCTTAGAGATTGCAAGATACAACTTGCTGGTCATACCTTTGACATAGATCTCATGCCTGTTACACTAGGGAGTTTTGATGTAGTAGTAGGCATGGATTGGCTTTCCGACAAGCAGGCGGAAGTCATATGTCATGAGAAGATCATACGAATCCTTATTGGTGAAGAGATTCTTATAGTCAGAGGCGATAGAAGTGGTGCAGTGATGGGCATCATCTCATTCATGAAAGCACAAAAGTTTTTATGGAAAGGTCGCTTAGCCATATTAGCCCTCGTTACTGACAAACAACCAGAAGAAAAGAGGATAGAGGATATCCCTGTAGTTTGTGACTTTCCTGAGGTGTTTCCAGAGGATCTGCCTGGATTACCACCTCATCGTCAAGTTGAATTCCAGATTGATTTGATGCCAGGAGCCGCTCCGATTGCGAGAGCACCTTACCGGTTAGCTCCGAACGAACTACAAGAATTATCTGCTCAACTACAAGAGCTGTTGGATAAAGGGTTTATCCGACCGAACTCGTCACCTTGGGGAGCACCAGTTCTGTTTGTCAAGAAGAAGGATGGTACATTTCGAATGTGCATCGTCTATAGAAAACTGAACAAGGTTACGATCAAGAATAGATTCCCACTACCTCGTATAGATGATTTATTCGATCAACTTCAAGGATCAAGCTATTATTCGAAGATTGACTTGAGGTCTGGGTACCATCAACTGAGAGTTTGAGAGGAAAACATCATGAAGACAACTTTTCGTACACGTTACGGTCATTACAAGTTCTAGGTCATGCCATTTGGGTTGACGAATGCACCAGCCGTATTCATGGACCTCATGAATCATGTGTGCAAACCCTATCTCGATCAGTTTGTTATTGTGTTTATCGATGATATATTGATATACTCAAGGACTGAGGAAGAACATGGGGAGCACTTACGTTTAATCTTGGAATTACTTAGGAAGGAACAACTGTACACCAAGTTTTCTAAGTGTGATTTCTGGATACGTGAAGTGCAATTCTTGGGTCATATTGTTAATGAGAAAGGAATACATGTCGATCCTGCAAAGATTAAAGCAATAAAGAATTGGGCGGTACCCAAAACGCCAAGCGAGATACGACAGTTTCTTGGACTGGCAGGATACTACCGGCGATTCATTGAAGGATTTCATAAGATCGCTCAACCTCTCACAGCCTTGACTCACAAAAGAACAACTTACAAATGGGGTGAGAGTCAGTAATCTGCATTCCAATTACTAAAACAGAAACTGTGTAGCGCACCGATATTGATGTTACCGGAGGGAAGTGATTACTTTGTAGTCTATTGTGATGCCTCTATTCAAGGACTTGGTTGTGTCTTGATGCAGCGAGATAAAGTGATAGCTTACGCCTCGAGACAACTAAAGGTTCATGAGAAGAAATATACCACCCATGACTTGGAATTGGGTGCGGTAGTTTTTGCCTTAAAGATCTAGAGACACTACTTGTACGGTACCAAGTGCACTATTTACACCGATCACAAGAGTCTTCAGCACATCTTTGAGCAGAAGGAATTGAACATGAGGCAAAGACGCTAGGTAGAATTATTGAACGACTATGATTGTGCTATCAAATATCATCCGGGAAAGGCTAATGTAGTCGCTGACGTGCTGAGTAGAAAGGAAACTGCTAAGCCCCGACGAGTGCGAACTTTACAACTTATGATTAGCACGCGGTTACCTGAACAAATCTGAGAGGCTCAGACAGAAGCTCTGAAAGCAAAAAACATTGGGTCTGAATTGTTACAGGGAATGGATAAATAGTTGGAAGTAAAGGCGGATGGAGTTCATTATTTCATGGACAGACTTTGGGTGCCTTTGCATGGAAATCTAAGAGACTTGGTTATGAGTGAGGCACACAAGTCTAAGTACTCTATACATCCTAGATCCGACAAGATGTATCATGACCTGAAGGCGCACTACTAGTGGCCTAACATGAAAGCTGATGTAGCTACATATATGAGCAAGTGCTTGACCTGCTCGAAAGTAAAAGTGGAATATCAGAAACCATCTGGGCTATTACAACAACCTGAGATTCCTATATGGAAGTGGGAACAGATTTCAATGGATTTCGTTACCAAACTACCCCGGACTCCTACAGGTTATGACACGATATGGGTTATCGCAGATCGATTAACGAAGTTCGCTCATTTCTTGGCGATAAAGGAAACGGACAAAATGGACAAGTTAACCCGACTCTATTCGAAGGAAATAGTTTCGAGACATGGTGTACCAGTCTTAATTAATTCTGACCGCGATACTCGTTTTACATCGCACTTCTGGCAGTCATTACAGAAATCTTGGGGTACGCGATTAGACATGAGTACTGCTTATCATCCGCAAACCGATGGTCAAAGTGAGCGTACTATAAAGACATTGGAGGACATGCTACGTGCATGTATGATTGACTTCGGGAATAACTAGGAAGTTCACCTACCATTGGTGGAATTTTCTTACAACAATAGTTATCACACCGGCATAAAGTTAGCACCTTTTGAAGCCTTGTATGGACGAAAATGTAGATCACCAGTTCGCTGGGCTGAAATTGGTGATAGCCAGCTAACGGGTCCCGAGTTAGTGTAAGAGACCACTAAGAAGATTGTACAGATAAGAAACCGTATGGCTGCAGCACGTGACCGACAAAAGAGCTATGCAGATAAGCGACGAAAACCTTTGGAGTTTCAGGTCGGTGACAAAGTGTTACTGAAAGTCTCACCATGGAAAGGCGTGATTCGATTTGGTAAAAGAGGAAAGCTAAATTCAAGATACATTGGACCATTTGAGATTTTGGAAAGAATAGGTCCGTTGGCTTACCGATTAGCCCTACCTGACTCGCTGAGTGGAATCCATAATGTATTTGATGTCTTAGATTTGAAGAAGTGCTTAACAGACAAAACAATGGTAGTACCTCTTGAGGAAGTGCAAGTAGATGAGCAATTACGCTTCATTGAAGAACCAGTTGAGGTGATGGATCGTGAGGTAAAGACGCTTAAGCAAAGCAAGATACCCATAGTCAAAGTTCGTTGGAACTCGAGACGTAGACCGTAATTCATGTGGGAACGTGAGGACCAGATGAACCTTAAGTATCCTTAGCTATTCAAAACAACGACGAAGGCCAGCGGAGGTATTGATTAAATTTCGGGACGAAATTTCTTTCAACATGGGGATGATATGACAACTCACCCGAAACTCACTCGATTACTTTCTGCCAATGCAGTAGACCAGTGATGGAACACACCATGTAATGCAATTTTCAGGATGAAAATTCTTTCAACATGAGGATAATGTGACATCCAGTAATTTTCCGTTACCAAACTCCGTTAGTTCCATTAGGTCTTGCATACACGTGTCGTGAGGACACACTAGTTGTCGTTGAACGTTGGTGACTTAATAATAATTAACAACGATAAACAGATAATAATTTAACTAATAATGTTGGTTATTAGTTTGTGGCTACGGGATTTATAAATTTTAAATATTGACTGTGAATTACTTGTTAATGTGATTACGTGTTATATTTATGTTATGTGCTTTGTCATTAGTTGAGATATACATGGTTATTATTGATGATTAATAAAATTGGTGTTTAGTAGTTAAAAACTATTTAAAAAGTGTTAAAAGAATAGTTTTTAATAAAATATAAACAATAAGGGCTAAAAGGTAACATTCTAAAAATAATATTTACTAAAATCAAACCCTAATTCCCCTTAACCCATTCTCGACCGTGACTTGCATCCCTACACACACACATTGCGAAATTCGATCAAGAACAAGCAAGAAAGCCTCGAATTTGATCGAGTTCAAGGATTACAACACGTTAACAACTTCAATTCTTGGGCATTACGTGATTAAAGGTTAGATTTTTACAAGTTTTTCAAGATTTTTAATGTTGGCCGAACCCTAATTAGATTTTGATGCTAGAATGTTGAAATTGATGATGTTTGATAATTGTATGATGATAGTTAGGTTGTATTGACGTTAGTTTACGTGGATTATACGAGAAATTTGTGGTTTTGATGCGTAGTTCATACCTTACTAATAATAGTAACTTTTGTGCATGAACTTGATGATTTGATGATGGATTGATGATGTTATGATGTTGATAATGTTGTATGAATGTTGGGTTACGATTATTATGAAAAGAAATCCATGAATTGATCATGTAGTCCATACCTTGCTATAAGTAGAAACTTTTGGATATGAGATTTTTGAATTATGATGATTTGATGATGTTGAACATGTCTAGATGATAGTTTTGAGCTTGAATAGGTATTGTGTTGATGAATTCATGATTGAATTGAGCGTTAGATTGATTATGGGATGTTACTTTCCCAAAAGAGAAACTTTATTTATGTAGAACTTTGGATATGGTTAATTGAGTATAATCATGATGTCAGGGCCATGTTAGAATGTTTATTGATGGTGTCTACTATGGTGGAATGTGTTAATTAGGTTGTATGGATACTTGATTGGTCAATTGGGAAATTTGGACTTTTATGGATTATACATGATGATGATCATCATACACGCATGCGAATCTGAGGCCCCTACTTAATAGGATTGGAAGGGTTTAGGGTGTGAAGTCGTGAGTGGCTTCACATGGCATGTTGTGCATGATTAGACTTTATGTATGATGTACTAGTTGTGATGTAATTATAATTGTGTTGAGCATGTTGACTACTTGAGATTCGCATGAGTTGTATGATAATCTAAGTTGTATGATGATCTTGGTAGAACAAGTGGTTGATGAAGTGATATATGTGAACAACTTGTATGATAACCATGTATGATGAGTTGCTATACTTAAGTAAATGGGATTTCAACAATAATGTCACCAACGGGTCAACTAGGTCAAATGTGTCTTGTTTTCCAAAACCTTTGGTCAATGTGTATATTGAGCACTTAGGGTTGTTAATGATTCTGTGTACACGTACTCATGTACTTGCGTGTTCTAGGTAACCTCTGAACGTTGTCTTTCCTTTCTCTCTCAAGTTAGCATTAATATCATTCGTCTGTGCACCAGGTGAGTTCATGCCCCACTTTATTTACACTCTCTTTTGGGGGAGATGGCATACTCGTTCTGAAACGCTTTATTGATTATAAGTGGTGTATAGTGTAATGTAGTGCGATATACTATGAAAGTCCTCACACTTTCGTATCGTTAATATTGGAACTAGCGGGAAATCTTGGGTAGTACTACTAGGTTTGACAAGCCCCACATGTGCGACTCGAGGTCAAACGGGTGCAATATTGTCCTAACACATGGTGTCATGACCTAGTAAGTCGTGACGGGAGGCAATCAAACGAAACACTATCAGCTTCGATCGGGAAATCACTATGTTTAGTACTTGTGAATTTAGACTAGCTATCTAATTCAGTGCACTCTTATGCTTTATAACTGTTACTGTTATGTTTTATGCAAACTCTTGAACTCACCAACCATTGTGTTTACTCTTTTAGTATGCTATTCTCAGGTCGTGGTTAATGAAAAGCCTAGGAGCACTCACGGGTCAGCATTTGTGGGTTAGCATTGTTGGAAACATTTTATTTTGGCAATTGAAACAAGTTTATGTATTTGTTTTGAACAACGGTTGGCGTGTGTTTGCGCATTTTACATTGTGTTGCATTACTTTGGTTTATCTTGTTTACTGAATGCTACCGCACTGTTTTAAAGTTTTAAACTCTGATTTTGCTTCTGATTTTGCTTGAATGTTTCATAAAGAGTCATTCTAAGTAACTAATGACTGAGATCCTGGTTTGTTCACACGCCTCGTGGTAATACCCCGCATGTGGATTTTGAGAGTGTGACAACTTTGTCAAATTTTAACTTACCATTGGATACACTACCTCTACAAGAATTGTATTCTCCAGCTTCACCACCAAAGTGAACAGGACCTCCATCAAAGTGTTCAAACTTTTGTAGGAGATATCTGTTCCCTTTCATGTGCCTAGAGCATTCGATGTCCACAATCCAAACATTTCCATTTTTATCATGTGGATGTCCCTGCACATAAGGTGAAATGATTAGTTCAAGCCTTGTTGGTCTTCGGTACTTCCAATTTAAATGATATAATTGAACCAAAATGTATGCATGGGGTTTCAATTATGGTTTGTGAAAAAGAGGGTTGGGCTGCAGCATCTTTTTTGATCTTCCATTCCATCCTATGGTTGATCGGTGTTGATGAGCCTGAAGAGGCTTGTGCAGCATAACTTGCTTCCAAGGCTTCTCTCTTCTCAGAAGAAGTTGTCACCAACTTTTCTTCCGAAGCAGTCTTCTTTTCAGAAGGTTTCAAAGGATTCTTTTTGTTCTATCATTTATGCTTTAGCTTGTCTTCCAAAGCTATTTTCCTTTTAGAAGAATGAGTTTCTTCCAAAAGCAACTTGGCTTTGGAAACAAGCTTTCCTTTCCTTAACACTTGGACCATATGGTAAGTTCCAAATATGAAACCATCCATGACTCCTCATTTCTTAACATTAGATGCATAATATGTGCTTGCTGGATTGTAGTAACAATCTTTAGCCATGTGGTTATGCAGACCACAGATTATGCATTCAATGTTAATTTTGATAGGGCATGCTGACTGTTGTTTCTTGCATTTCTTTTCTTCTTCAACAGCCTTCCCCTTCAATTTTTGATCCTTCATCTGGATAGCAGTGCTGGTACTACACTCTTTTCCTGATGTGGGGATGAGGTTTTCTACCTTATCCTTACCTGTTGTGGTTTCCATTATTGCATCATTCTTCTGCTCTTTGGGTAATGGGTCAGCAGTTGGAACATCTTGCTTATTAGTACCACATGTTGGCTGTCTAACAGTCACAAAGGAGTGTGGTGGAGTAGTTTCATTGGTTCCCAACCCACTTTTGTTTTGATAACACACCTTTGAGTGGGAGGATGATGCAATGATGGTGTTGAAGTTATGCTCTTCAATGGCATACTTCTTGGATTTAGCCTCAGCTATCACTAGCTGGGCTTGAACCTCAGTCAACTTAGAGATTAAATCTTTTATTTGAGCCGTGTAGTTTGAATGTTCATGTTTTAAAGAGGACACAGTTTTCTCTAACTCTTCTATTTTGAGTTTGTAGTCAGATTCTTCTCTCTTAAAATCAGATTTTAGTATATTTAAAGACTTAATGTCAGATTTAATTTCCATGTTATAGTCCTGATGCAACTTGACATTAGTAATACAAGCTGGAGTACAAAGATGCTCATATACCTTAGTGTCTTCAGTTCCAGCCATGAGAGCTTGAACAGGAGTGACATCTTGCCCCATGAAGCTCCAATCAACTTCTTGAGCAACAGCTGTAGTTTGTTGCTCAGTGGGTTTAGTTGCAGCTTTAGGGGTAGTAGGATGTTGGGAGGCTTGAGTTGCTCTAGGATTAGATCTAGGAGCTTTGCATTCCCTTGCAAAGTGACCAAGCTGTTTTTTTTTGTAGCACTTGGCCTTTGTCTTGTCAAACACAAATTTGCTGTTGGTTGCTTTCTAAGGGAACTGCCTTCCAGTTCTTTTGAAGAACTTCTTTACTCTGTAGGTCAGGAGAGCCATTTGTTGGACGATGTCCATGTATTATACATCATCTGGGCTGAAACACTCCAGATCATCAAAACAGAATTGAAAATCTCTAGAGTGCTCATTTCCTGAAACAAAAGCACAACTATGCTGGAAAGGATTTTGTTGAGCCTGTTGAGACCTGGGTGTCTTAGGAAATATGATGTATGGCCTAGAGGAATATGATGGTTGTTGGGGGTAGTTCAGGTAAAATGGGGCTGGGGAGTTCTTTAATCTTCAGCAACATGTAAAGCATTGCTGGCTGGAAGGTTTGAGGGTCTGTTCATCTGATGGGTTTTCTGAGATTCCATCTCCATACGATATCCATCAAGGATTCCATATAGTTCAATTATGGTGAGAGTATTAAGATTCTCGTTCTCTTATTGAGACATAATAGAAAGTCCACTCATGAGGAAGTGCACTCATGAATTTTCTTACTATGTCTCTCTTCTTAAGAACCACTCACATAGATTGAAGAGAGGTGATCAAGTCCATGTACCTGAAGTATTGTTGGCTCAAGGTCTTACTAAAAATATATATGAAGTTCTCAAACTTCTGCTTCAGCACATCTTTCTTTGACTCCTTGGATTTAGCAGAACCAGAGTACATTAGCTTTAAAGCATCAAAGAGTTCTTTGGCAGATTCACATTGCTTTAAGCCTACCATTATCGATTTTAATATAGCAGTAGGCAAAATAGTAATAGCTTTGTAGTCAATGTCCATTTTCTTGAAGTCTTCATTTGAGTAGTCTTCAACGGCCTTCTCAATCATGGCACCATTATAGCTTGGGATTCCACCTTTGGTTTGTATGGACCATGAGTCACTGATCTCCACATGCGGATGTCTTGATACTTGATGAATTCTTCAATATGTTTTCACCAAGTCCTAAAATCATCAGGAGTGATGATGGGAGCCTTGGTCATAATTCCCATCTCAGATTCAGAGAACTTCTAGTTGAGAGCCATTTGAGTGATGTGAGTGAGTATGAAAAAAAGGGTGATATGGGATGTTAAGATCTCACAATCAAGAGCCTAAAAAGCTCTGATACCAATTGCAGGATTGGTGTTTGTCTCACAACACAGGATTATCACACAAACTCACTTAATGTCACTCGGGTTGATGAAGCAGAATCTCTACTAAGTTCACAAGTAATAAAATAAGTTAATGAAAACACTAAAACACAAGAATGGTTTTTCAAGATACTTGTATATATTACTTCTCAACTCAGTATTACAAGATTCTTACAAGCATGGTTACTAAGTTACATAGAGAAACTATATATACTACTATCTATAGCAGGTTATACTTGGAAAACCAGTTGAAATTTACAATTAGACAAATACTACATTGCTAGAAGTAAAGCATTTAAGATAAAATAATAATATCCTAGATTAGGTAGTCATGAAAAGTCCATGACTTACCTTTTGTCACCATCTAAGAATGGCAACTGTACTAAGTTGAGAATGGTGAACAGTGGATTAAAGTATAGTCAACTATATGGGCGTGGAAAAGCACCATGCAGTATATCAGAGTTGCAGCGGGCTGTCAGACAGACCATACTTATGTCCTCTGGTTCATAGTTGGTTCTTCCGAAGCTAAATGACTTCGGAAGAATAAATTCTTCCGATGTCATTTTGGCTTCGAAAGAAACAACTTCTTCCAAACTTCTGCAAGTCTTCAGACTTTATTCTACGAAAGACTTTGCCTTTGATCTTCTAAGTTGTATACTTCGGAAGAAGAACAACTTAGTCTCGATATACTGAATTCTTCCTTTGGAAGTTCTTCATTCTTTAAGCTTTGGAAGATCATTGACTTAGCTTCGAAAGAGCAGCTTTGTCTTCGGAACACCACTTCATTTAGTACTTCAAAATCTTTCTAAGTGTTGTTTTTTGTTGCACCAGCCTTATATGATCCAACAGTGTCTAATCCTCAAATGCTTTATATAATAGTATAAATAATATAGATATAGAATATTTTTAGTCATTTTTATAAAAGTTTTTAAATAGTTAAATACTCAAATAGGATACTACTTAATTATAAATTTCATAATAATAATAATAATAATAATAATAATAATAATAATAATAATAATAATAGTAATAACCAAAACAACGACAACGACAACGATATCGACGACGATGACGACAATAATAATAATAATAGTAATAATAAAAATAAAAAGTATTTAGTACTAATATAGTTAATTATTCAAATAAGATAATAATTATTAATAAATTTAAATATTAATCTATAGTATTCTAAATAATAAAATATATAATGTAATGAAGTAAATAGTCTCATATTTTTAAATAAGGTATTAATAATGTGAATCAATAATGTATTAATTAGAATAATTTTATTAAATGAGAGGTAAGATAGAAATGATTGCCTAAAACACTTGTAACTAATGTTTAAAAAATTGTAGTAGGTGTCTTAATTTTTTTTATAAAATTACATTTGTATACCAAGGTTATACTTTATATAGTAGTATAGATAAGTTGTTTGGTAAGCTAAAATAAATATTTAAGTTAGGTAGGTATATCAATATTAGATTTTTCATTGTACATGTGTGCAAAAGTAATACAAATATTTTAATAACCAATATACCTATCTTTCTAGACTTTTTAGGCAAAATATTTTTTTTATTTAAACCACCCTATACATACATACTTACGTACGTACGTACGTACATACTTACATACATACATACATATATACATATATACATACATAGATACATACATATAAACATACTAACATACATATATACGTACACACACACACATACATACATACATACATACATACATATATAGATGTCAACAACTCTGACACTACATACATACATACATACATACATACATACATACATACATACATATATAGATGTCAACAACTCTGACACTACATACATACATACATACATACATACATACATATATAGATGTCAACAACTCTGACACGTAAGTAATATAACTTCATGGTATATAATGTAAAATTTCAAATAATCGTAATTAATTCGTGGATGAGAACTTTAGGGATGTAAACGAGTTGAGCTGAACCAAGTCTACATGGGCTCGGGTTCAACTCGTTTAAAAATCAAGATGAGCAGAGCACACTCATTTTTCTTAACAAGTCAAAAATGCGAGATTGGACTTGGATCATGAGCCAACTTGATTATTTTTAAAAATGTTATTTTTGTTATTTTTTACAAATATTCTTATGTATAAAAACAAATTTAAGTTTATTTATAAATATTCTATCTTAACTCACTAAAACAATTGTACGAGATTATTATTTTATAAAATTTGACCATCTCTATATTTTTTATACTTAGGATTTTTATTAGAAAATATTAAACTGGTCGTATTTTATGATTTAATTAATTAGCATGACATAAACTTGATTTATAATTTTGTACAATTTATATATTAGTTCTAAATTTAAATGAGCGAATGAGCGAGTTCACGAAAAAGTCAACGAAATAGCTAACGAACGAGTCACCAACTCGTTTATCTTAGTGAGCCCAAAATTTGAGCTCGAGCTCGGCTCGCGAGTTAAGTTGTTTATTTTTAAAACAATAGTTTTATTTTTTTCAAATACTTATTTGTATAAAAACAAAATTTAATTTTATATATTATTATATCTTAACTCAACAATGTTATAAAATTGGTATTTCATAAGCGTCGACCATTTTTATATTTTTTTCACTTAGAATTTTTTCATTAGAAAATACCAAATTGGCAATATTTTAATGACATATTAAAATAGGAGGACATAAATTTCGGTTTTAATTTATTAAAGTTATAAATTAGTCCTCAATTTAAACGATCCAATGAGTGGGCCAACGAGTGAGCCAACAAACTACCTGACGAGAGAGCTACGACCGAGATGATGTTGGCTCGGGCTCAACTTATTTACAAATTGTGCCGAGTTGAGTCAGCTCGCTATCAAATCGAGCCGATTTTGAGCAATATATTTTCGAAGCGAACTTCAGACGAGTTGTGAAGGTCACTATCATTTTGAAGAGCCCTAGACAATGTTTGTTAACACAGTTGACATGCATTGGTTTAATTCTATGGTACTAATATGGAAATTTCATAGAAAATGGTATAAAATTTATCAAGTCAAAGTTTGTTAACAAACTATGTCATGCAGTAATTTAATTTATTGTATTAAGTATCAAATTTCCAAATAAAAATTATAAGTTTCTTAACAATTTTGATATGTAGCAATTTATGATAGTAAAGTATTAAACATGCCAATTTAATACATATGAAGTGAATAAATGAAATTTCATTAATAGTTACAATTATAAATAGATAGAAGGATGAAACCATTTGCAAGGCATTTTCAGTAGAGAAGTAAGAGGCCATGGCTCCATATCCCCATGCATTAGTTATAATAATACATATAATACAAGAAATGAGTAGCCAGAATTACCCGGAGTTCCTGAAATTGAAGCTTTGGTTGTGATTGAAAAATGGAATCCGAATCTTAGAGCCACACCAATTCCGCCTCACGTCCACATCATCAAAGATCTTTGCGTCCACATGGTTTGGGTGTGGGTTAGTGAACCCCGTGGTAAAGGTGTTGTGACCAAAGTCCCATGAATTGGTTAATGAAAGTTGTTACTTGAAAGTTTAAATAAATGGGTTATATGGCCCAAATAAATAAAAATACAAAATTTAGAAAATTCTTTTGGTGTTGTATAACCTTGTTTCTTTCTTTTTAATCGTTAATCAAAGAGAGAGAACAATATTCTTTTCATATATAATTTATAATAGGATACTTTATTTAACTCACAAAACTAAATTTAGATATCAACAAAGTATATATTTATTTTATTGTTATCTTTACTTTATTAAAAAATCTAACACTCTTTAACCCAATAGGTCTTTCTACATCATAATTCAAAATTCCAACTTTAAACTATATTTCAAGTGATTTCTATGTTGCAATTAAGTTGACTTGACACTTGACATAATGTTAAGCTTAAGCTTGGCTCGAGCTCATTGAACATCTATTTTCAAAGATTAATTAAATAACTAATAGTTTGTATCTTGGTTCAACTATATTAATGCTGAGTATTAGTATCAATCAACTCTGAATTTTGAGTAGGGTCTGAATCAACTCGATAAGTTACTTGCATACTCCACTAGACTTATTAGAAGGCGTGGTAATCATTTATACATGCCTGGGGCGTTGCTCTTTGTCCAATAGAAAACTAACTAAACCCTAAATCATAATGACCAATAGAAAATACACAATGACTAAGAGGAAAACATAATAAGTTGAAAAAATAAATTCTAAAACCATAAAACTAAAAAATATAAGATAAAATTATAGCTAAACTCTAAAGCCAAATCGTAAATCCTAAACTTTAAAGCACATTGATGAGATACAATGACAAGCATGGAAACGTAATGAGCTAGAAAATATAAATTTCAAAACCTAAAAGCTAAACCCTAAATAAACTTACTCTAAAGCTAATCCCTCAAGCACGTTCAGTGAGAAAGACACATTGACCATAAAAAAAATATAATGATGTGTAGGAGGACACAAAGAGCTCGAAAAAAGTATTTTCCAAACCAAATATCTAAGAACCCAAAATATCCAATAATAGAATTCGTCAAGCTGGTTCTAATGCTGATGAAATTAGTTCAATCAGAGTTTGTATGACGTGGTTTATAAAGGGTTAAAAAAATCCTTTTAAGACTTTGAAAATAAGAATTCATTTTACTTGAATCTTATGTATAGTATATATAATAACGGTGTACCACATGATACTCTCTTGTTACTCATTAAACTAATATATAATTTTAATCAAGTTTTTTATTTTAAAAAGTTAAATTAATAATTTATTTTGTTTTGAATTTAAATTTTTTATAAAAGCAACTAAATTTTATAATCATATGTTGCTTTGAATTATACATACTTTCATAACCAAATTTAATAATTTAAATTTTAAAAATAGACCCACTAGTGCACTTTGCAAGTGTGGTTTTTGTGTGTGTTTTCCATGGTGTGAATCACCACCCAAGGAGAATTCCTTCTTTGGGTGGGTTTGATTTCCATCTTTCATCTATGATTCTCATTATAATTTGTTCATTAACATTGTTAGAGCTCTTAAAAAATCAACATTTGTCTTTTGCTTTTTGTCATAATATAGGGACTTATTTTGTAAATATATGTTCCTTATTTTTCTTTGTTAGTATAAATACGATAGTTTATTTATTGTGTAGGGAAGACAACGAAACAGTTATAACAGAACTGAACGACTGTAACTCACCCTTACACTTTGTATCCTAAGCTTTGCTATCAATGAAATCTACGAATTTTTGAAGTAATTGCTTATGTTTGATTACTTAGTGTTTGAATTGATCATTGTATTACGATATCATCACAGATCGATCCATTTGAACCTATCAAATGGTATCAGAGCTTTCGATTCAGTGATCAGAGCTTATCGATATTATTGAGCTCTTTGAAACACTTGAAATCTGTGTTGATTGCAATTTGATCGATTAATTGTTGTTTTTAGTTGGGTTTCATCCATAGAAACATGATTTGAATCACAATTTGGTGTTTAATTTGTTCAGATCTGAGTATTGATCAGATTTGTGTTCGAACTATGTTCTTCATTCTCGAAATTAATTCAATCAGAAAACAGATTTGTAGTTGTTTGATCAAAATGTTGATTAATGATTGTTAATCGATCTATTTACTACCTAACTGGAAGTTTTTAGAAACAAGTTTTGAAGAATTTCATAAGATCTGAGTTTGTTGAAGACGATGAATTAGGCGCTTGAGTTGTGGAAAACTGCTGAAATTTACTAAGTGTTCAGACGCTTTGCATGTAACACCCGAAAATTAGTTTGAAGAAAATAAAAAGAAGGCAAAGTTGAGGGGTACCTTGTGTAAATAGTACCAAAAGTCAAAAAGATTTGTATAAGGGGCATGGTCGCCCATGCTCTTTCTGCTGCTACCGCTACCGAAAGAAAAGAAGAAAGAAAGCTACAGACCAGCTCTCTCGGTTCCAAGAAGGATACAGAACTGAAATCTTCAAGGTTAGTGTGTTTACATGTTAATTGGTTCGGTTTCTTTGTGGTTTCACCCTTAGAAACCGATTATTAAGTGTTTTTGGTGTTTTGGTGCTTGTTTGTGCTTGTTTTAGGTGTTTGAACTCGTGTACAAGCAGGTTCGAAGGAGTTTTGCTTGTTTGCTACACTAGGTGAGTTCTAGACCCCGGTGTCTACGTGTTTTAAACTATTTTGGGGCTGAAAATGCATGATTAAAATGTTTTACTACTGATTTATGTTTACCCGTATGTTTATGTATGTATATGCTTTTGTTCTATGCTTGTTTATGTGTTATGGCTGCTAGAATGTTAAGTTTATGCTTAGAACAGGTGCAAATACAGATCTGGATTAGTTGATTCTGAAGAATGAATAACTGGTGGTCATGCGCCCAAACAGGGCCCATGCGCCGGAGGTTTAGTCTTAGAAATGCCTAAGTACGAGTCATGCGCCCAAACAGGGCCCATGCGCCTGGACATTTTCCTTAGAAAATCCTAAGTGGGGGTTCATGCGCCCCAATAGTGCCCATGCGCCCAAAACTTTTACCTGATAAGCCAAGTATAACCTCATGCGCTTGAATAGTGTCATGCGCCCAAGATTTTTCTCTAGTGACTAAGTGTAGTCTCATGCGCCTGAAAGGTTCATGTGCCCAGAATGTAAGCAAAATGCCTAAGTGTAGGATTCATGCGCCTGAATAGTGTTAATGCGCCTAAGCAGGGCTCATGCACCTGCATAGTGCTCATGGTGACACTTAGAATATTTTCTGGAATTTTGGGAAAATCAGAATTTTAGGGTTTGACCCTGGTTTGACTTGATGTTATTATCTGATTATTTTATTTATGTTTTGGGCTGTTCTTGCGTTCTCTATTATATTATTACGTGACTTTACGTGGTGTGGTCTTACCCTTATTCGTAAAGTATTATCTTTAAGAAGTGAAAAGATTAATGAAAGTGGAACATAAAGAACGTAAGAAAGTCTTGCAAGCAAATTCACAGGAGGTTCACAACCACTAGGTTGTTAGCTCAATTGTGTGCAGTTTAGCTAACCCGTTGGTTGCACACAGGGCCAATTGTTGAGATTGAGGGGACGATTGTCGTTGCCCCAGTACTGGAGTCAGCTTTGTGCACCACGGATGGGGTCTATTATTAGACCTCAGGCCCAGTACCAGGTTTATGCGCATTATATGGGGGGTATAGCGCTTTGGTCCATATCGAAGTGAAAGATTAAAAGTATAAGTTCAAGTGAACGACCATGGAAATGGTGAAGAAAGGTATTAATGTTGATAATGAATAATATTTGAATGTATGTATGACGTATGATCACATACAAAAGAGTAAACAGTATTTTAAGGAGTATTTTCCTATACAAAACTTATAAAGTATTTTCACTATTTTAAAACTAGAACTCACTCAGCAACGCTGACTTTTGTGCATTTTCAGTTGGCAGGTAATTTTGCTGAGGATGGCACACGATGAGGCTAGTTGTCAGGGCAGGACTGGCATCCATTCATGATTAATAACATTGTTGTTTTGTAATGCGTTCTAATGATCTTTTGTAACTAATAACAAACACACATGTATTACTTAGCAATAGAATTTATTAACTAATGAATGGCTTTTGATGTTAATTCCGCTGCCATGCTTTAAGAATTATGTAATGTTTTTATTTAATTATGCTGTGATTAACCAACTGTGAGGTCTCCGGGAACGGGGCCTTACATTGCAACTGTTTAGGCGTTTTAACACTGTTAAGGCGTTTTTAGAACAGGTGTTTTTCAACTATTGGGACGTATTGTGACTGTTTGATCGCATTGAGACTTTGTTGAAACTTAAAAGCAATTCTAGACATTTGAGAACTGTTTGGGCATTTTTACCTCAGGCCTTTCTACACTGTTTAGGAGTTTGAGAACTGTTCGGATGCGTCATCAGTCATATTTCAGAATTCAGCTAAGGCATTCCCTTAGGCGTTTCTTGTTTAAAGTCAGGCGTTTCATAAGTTTCAGGTGCTTCAATATTCAGACTTATCAGTAAACACTTAGAAATTTTTCAAAAACTAAAATCAAAATACATATATATATATATATATATATATATATATATATATCATTTCATAGTTTCTTTTTAAAATTTTAAAAACAACAAAAACAAGTCATTTTTATTAATTCAAAAATACAAAATCGTTAAGTCTGAAGATTCTGAGAACAAGGTTCCCAAGCTCAAAAATAGAGCTGATTTCAAAAATTGGTGTCTTAGATTGAAGCTTCATCTAAACTCCATTGATATTGATTTATGGAAGTCAATAGAGAAAGGACCACATATCCCAATTAAATCTGATGATCCTGATAGAGGATTTGTTTATACAAAAGACTCTCCAAAACCTTATCCAGAGGATGGTCTGCAAGGTGATGACTTAAAGAAGGTTAAGAATGACATCAAAGCTTACTCACTGATGTGCAAGGGGTTACCATTGGAAGTCTCAACTAGACTTAAAGGTTATCAAACTGGTTACACCATGTACAGATATAACACCCGAAACCTCGGTCAAAACAAAAAGAAAAGAAAGTATTTTGAACAAAATAAAAAGAAGGCAAAGTTGAGGGGTGCTTTGTGTAGATAGTACCAAAAAGTCAAAAATGCACTTTATATGGGCATGGCCGCCGATATCATCCTGCTGTTGCTGTTGTTCAACCGAAAAGAAGAAGAAAGAAGTCGAATTTTTGCTTTCTCTCGGTTTGTTGGAGAAGAAGAGGCTGAAAATCTTCAAGGTAAGTGTGTCTTGTGCTATTTGGCTCGGTTTTTGTTGGGTTTTCAACTTTAAAACCGATTTATATGTGTTCTATGTGTTTTGGTGCTTGTTTTTGCTTGTTTAGGTACTTGAACTCGTGTGCAAGCAGGTTTGGAGGAGTTTTACTTGTTTGCTGCACTATGTGAGTTCTAGACCCCGATTTACATGTGTTTTAAACTAACTTTGGGGCTGAAAATGCATTTTAAAGGATTTTCAAACTTATACTTATGTACCCGTATGTTGTGTATGTTTATGCTTATGTTTATGCTTGTTTATGTGTTGTGGTTGCTTAAAATGTTAAGTTTCTGCTTAAAACAGGTGCAAATGTAGATCTGGGTTAGTTTTGATTCTGAAAAATGTATAACAGGTGGTCATGCACCCAAACAGGGCCCATGCGCCTGAGGATTTTGACTTAGAAAAGCCTAAGTACAGGCCATACGCCCAAACAGGGCCCATGCTCCTGGAAAATTTTCCTTAGAAAAATTATGTGGGGCTCATGCGCCCCAATAGTGCCCATGCGCCCAAAGTTTTTGCCTGAAATTGCTAAGTATAAATCTATGCGCCTGAACAGTTCATGCGCCCAGAATGTAAGCTAAAATGCCTAAGTGTAGAGTTTATGCTCCTGAATAGTGTTAATGCGCCTAAGCAGGGATCATGCGCCTGCATAGTGCCCATGCGCCTAAACACTTAGAAAATTTTCTGGAATTTTGGGAAATTAGAATTTTAGGGTTTGACCCTGGTTTGACTTGATGCTGTTATCTGATTATTTTATTTATGTTTTGGGCTGTTCTTGTGTTCCTATTTATTATATTATTATGTGACTTTACGTGGTGTGATTTATCCGTATAACGTAAAGTATTATCATTAAAGAAAGTGGAAAGATTAATGATAATGAGAAGTGGAACATAAAGAACGGAAGAAAGACTTGCAAGCAAATTCACATGAGGTTCACAACCACTAGGTTGTTAGCTCAACTATGTGCGGTTTAGCTAACCCGTTGGATGCACACAGGGTCAATCTTTGAGATTGAGGGGACCCTTGTTGCTGCCCCGGTACTAGAGTCGGCTTCGTGCATCAGTATGAGGTCTATGTGTAGACCTCGGCCCAGTACCAGTTTTGTGCGCAATATCGGGGGCATAGCACATTGGTCCAGATTAAGTGAAAGATTAAAATAAAAGTTCGGATGAACGATGATGTAAATGGTAAAAAGAAGATAATGGATATTATCATAACTGTATGTATCATGTGTGATCACGCACGAATGAAAAGTATATTATTTTAAAGGGTAGTTTCGTATACAAACCTTTTAAAGTATTTTAATGTTTTAAAACTAGAACTCACTCAGCAACGCTGACTTTTATGCATTTTCAGTTGGCAGGTAATTTTGCTGAGGATGGCACTTGGGGAGGCTACTCGTAGAGGCTAGACTGGCATCCGTTCACGCATACTAATACTGTTGTTTTGTAATGCAAGTAATATGATCTTTTGTAACTATTAACAATTAACAATGTATTGCTTATCAACAGTATTTATTAATGAAGTGAATGACTTTTGATATTAATTCCGCTGCACTGGTTTAAGAACTATGAAATGTTTTTTATGTATTATGCTATGATTGACAACTGTGAGGTCTCCGGGAACGGGGCCTTACAACAGAGCTTTGAATATTATTTGTGAAGGTGGTAAAGAGATACAAGATCTCAAAAAGCTGAAACTCAAGAGACAATTAGAGTTATTTGAGCATCTTTCTGGGGAAACAATCAATCAAATGATAAAGAGATTCGTGCAATTAACTACAGAAATGTAAACTGCTGGTATCAAAATGAGCTCAAAGATCTAAATTACAGACTTCTAAATGCTCTTCCATCTTCATGGAAACAGACAGTCACTCTGTTGAAGCATACTGAAAAGTTTCCGATGGATCTGGATCTTTTGATTGCCAAAATTGAATAAGTTGAAATTGATGAGAGCTCCAGAAACAATGATAGAGCTGCATCAATGTCTCAGTATAAGTACGTTACTTCTGCAGCTAACACAGCGGAGAATGCTTTTCTGGCAAAAGATGATAATTCTCCAAAAGACGAGGGTGATTTGTTCGTTGGAGCTGGTTTCTTCACAGATTCTTCTTACACAAGTGCTCCTGTTTATACAACTCAACCTCAGTCTCCTCCTAAAACTCAAACTCCTAAACCTCAAACTGAGACTTCATCTTCTAATTCTATTAAAACTATCAAAGTTAAAGATGCTATTAATATCCTTTTATAAGATAATGAGTCAAAATCTGCTTTTACTGCTTTCATGGCAAGTTTTCTTGCTTATCAAGGTAGTCATCTAACCCAGTTAGATCTTATTTTGTAGGATTTATTTGAGATGGATCCTGATGATGTGGAAGAGATGGACTTGAATTGGCAGATGGTAATGATTGCTTACAAAACACAGAAACACTCATATGTTAACAGGAATTACAAGCCCATTGCAAACAAAACTGTTGGCTTTAATAAATCAAGGTCAAGGTGTTTCAATTGCAACAGTTATGGTCATTTCTCAAGGGAATGGAAAGCTCCTAGAAATCAAGGTGGAAATGTTCAAGCAGGTTTCCAACAGCAGTCTTAGAAAACTTTTCAAAATCCTTATAAAAGTCTTCCCATGCCAAAACTTAAAGATGAATCAAAATCATCTGAAAAGCCAAAGAAAGCTCTTGTTGTTAGCATCAAAGATGGCTATGACTGGAGTGCTTATGCTGAACAATTCACAGCTGATCTAACATCTAGTTTAGCTCTTGCTGCTGAAGTTCAAAATGAAGACTGGTCTGAAGAAAATGATCCTAAGGCAGATGGTGATTCTGAAAATGATGATGAAGATTATGATTGGAGTGACAAATCTGACCTAAAAGAGGATTCAGAAGAAATTGCACTCATAGCTCAGTCTGAACAACCAAAGGTTGAGCATCCATCATCTGAATCTGAGACTTCTTCTTCAAGTTATCCAGAAATTCGTGTTGAAGTCAGAGAGAAAATGTGCACAAAAGCATGTTTTGATCAAGTTGAGCATTACAGAACATATCTGTGAAAAACTTAAACATGAAGAAGACATGCCCAACAAACTGAAAAATGATCACAAAGTCTCTGATGAAAAGATCTCATCTTTACAAATCTCAAGGAATAAAACTCAAAAAGAACTTGAACTTGTTAAAAAACAACTTGAGGAGATGACTAAAAATTTAGAAGAAGAAAAAATAGCTCATGCTGCAACACAGGTGGATCTAGCTAAAGTTAAAAGTTCTAAAACAATTGTAGAACAGTTGATAAGTGAGAGGAAAGATAAAAACAAAACATGTCTAGGTTTTACACATGAGCTCATGCCTGAATCTATCACAAACACTTTACCAGAAAACTTTAACACACATGACCACTCACCTAAAAACAAAGCTAAGCTAAAAGCCTTTCAAAATAAGAAAAAGAATTCTGAAAGTGATGAAGAGAAAACTAATGTTGAGATATTTGAGGAACAAGATTCTGAAAAGATTAAAAATGGTCATCCAGTGAAAGTTAAATCTTACGAACCACGACCAAAGAATAAAAAATGTATGTTCCCAAAGAGTATGTTGTTGAAGAAGTCATTGTAAAGAATGACAAACAAAACCCAAAGAATAAAGAGAAAGCAAAACAAGATGAAGTAACATCTGAAGATTCATTTTCTTATAGATTAAACAATCCAGACTTCATCAAATGGCAGAAAGAACAAAAAGATAAAGAAAATGCAAAAGAGTCTTCTACTGAAGATGTTCAATCACAAAGCAAGCAGAGATCATCAAGATCAAGAAACCAGAGAAGGAGAAGAAAAAATGCTAAAGCTAAATCCTCTCAGAATAAAAATCAAAACAATCAAAATCAAAGAACAAATCAATCTAATCAGTTTAAACCATTGAAGTTTGTGTCTGTGGGTACTTTTGATATGAACACAATTCCAGAAATCAAATCAAATTCAAAGATCAAATCTAACTCTGATCTGAAAACAGGTTCAGGTCCAAAGTCTTCCGTTGTTAACAAAAGATTTGTATCTAAGGAGTCTAGGAATGGTGTTAATGAACAAAAGTCAAAAACCAAATTTCAAAAGAACATACTCTCAAATCAAAAACAACAAATTAACTTTGCAACTCCTAAATCAAAACAAGGATCAAATGTGGCTTCCACATCTAAGGTTAATCAACAATTCTTTAAATTTCAACAAAGGTACTGTGAAATATGCGATATGTACAATCATAAGACTGATGAATGTTTCTTTAACAGGTATTATCACATTTGTGATATGTTGTTATTTCAGCAAGTATTGTACCTTTGTGATGAAAGAAATCACAAAACTGAAAATTGCTACTTCCAAAGGAACTCGCCAAGGAATGGATATGTCAATCCATAATTTCAAAGAAATCAAAGTGTCGGTTTTCAAAGATTGACAAAACAACCTTCCTTAGGCTTGATATCTTTTCGAAGGATTGATTCTGATTGTGATGATTCTTATGCTGTGAAAACAAAGAATTATAATCAAGGAAAATTCATTCCACGATCTGTGAGAATGAACAATGGAAAGTTTGGTAATCAAAATTTTTCTAAAAATGTTTCTTCTGATGGTTTGAATTACCTTGATGATGATCTTGAAAAATGTTATGATGCTTTACGGACTATGCAAATAAAAGATAATCAAAAATATGTCAGAAATGGAATTGGTAAAGTTAAACAGCAAAAGAAGCCTGATCTGAATAATCTTCATTTTAAACAGTTTACCATTGTTGATAAATTTGGCAAGCCAAGACCATATCAGCTTGGGTTGATAACTCAACTTAAATCTCTTTGAAATGCAGGTACGCCTAAGAAGACCTATTAACACATGGTATGTTGATAGCTGGCATATGACAGGAAACCATGCCTTGTTCAAGATTTTAAGTTAAAAGATGGTACTCATGTTGCATTCGGAGGTTATGCAGGTGGTAAAATAATAGGCGAAGGAACAGTGTCCAATGGGATTATTAGTTTTGATAAAGTCAACTATTTTTCACAGTTGAACTTTAATCTTTTAAGTGATTCCCAAACTTGTGACAAATCTTACTCTGTTCTATTTGATGATTCTTTTTGTTATATTTTGAAGCCAGGTTTTTAGATAAGCAAAGAATGGGTAGTTGTTAAATCTGTACGTGATCGAGATGTATACAAGTTAAATATGTCTCAAGTAGATCCATCTACAGAAACAACATGTCTAATTGCTCAAGCATCAAATGTCGAAAGTCAGTTATCGCATAGACGTCTAGGGCATTCCAATTTCAAGAACATGAATAAGCTTGTAGCAGGAAATCTTGTAGTAGGTCTTCCAACAAAGAAGTTTACTACAACATATCTCTGCTTAGCATGTTTAAAAGGAAAGCAACACAAAGCGTCTTATAAGCCCAAGCTGATAAACTCAAATTCCAAGCCTATCCAGATGTTGCACATGGACCTATTCGAACCAACAAATGTGCAGGGTATTGGAAAGCAATATTATTGTTTAGTTATCATTAATGACTTTACAAGATTTTCATGGGTTTTCTTTTTACATGCTAAATCTAAAACTGCTGAATTGTTAAAAGAATTCATCATTAAAGTAGAAAATCAATTAGAACGAAAGGTGAAAATTATCAGAAGTGATAATGGAACTGAATTTAAAAATTCTAATGTTGACATGTTTTGTGTAGAAAAAGGATTTGCTCATCAGTTCAGTGCTCCTAGAACTCCACAACAAAATGGAGTTGCTGAAAGGAAAAAACATAACTTTGATTGAGGCCGCACGTTCCATGTTAGCAGATGCAAAGATTCCAATTACTTTCTGGGATGAAACCATATCCACTGTATGTTTTGTACAAAATCATACATTTCTTATGAAAGATAAACATAAACTCCTTATGAGTTGATGTTTGGTAGGAAACCAAATATAGATTTTCTTAAATCTTTTGGTTGTCCAGTTTTGATTTTAAATTCACGTGACCAGCTAGGAAAATTTGATGCAAAATCTGATGATAGATTTTTCTTGGATATTCATTTGTTTTAAAAGCCTTTAGAGCTTATAACTCTAGGACGAATGTTATTCTTGAAACTTTAATGTTAAATTTCTTGAAAACTCTTTTCCATTAGATGCAAATGGTCCAGCTTGATTGTTGGATTTAGATTCTTTGTCAAACTCTTTTAATTCTAACTTGTTTGACTTCCCAGGTGAGAAAATGAAAGGAGGAGATCTCAGATCTTTCAGTGATGATTTTGATTCTGATGATATGGATGATTCTAGCCCAAATTATCCATTCTTTTCATTTGTTAAACATTCTATATTTCATTTTGAATCCCATGATCAATCTCACTCTCAACAAGCACATAAACATCCTATTTTGAAAATCCCTATGTTTCACAACCTATTCCTAATGATGGTCCTGAAATTATACAACCTGAGTCTAGAACTTCATCAGTTTCTGATGATGTGGTTGGTACTGATAATCTTGATTACTTTATCAACTCACTAACTCAAGTTCCTAATTTCAATCCACATACTTCGGACTCATTGCATCAACTTTCCGACTTGAACCAATCTAATCTGGATGTTAATGATCAAAGAAATGAGATTACTACATCTCGTACTCACAAGAACCATCCCACGTCTCAGATTATCGTCCATTAAATGAGAGAACGACGAAAAGTCATTCAGAACAAGCAAACCTCTTCTTATACTCGTGTTTTCTATCTCAAATTATTCCTAAAAACATCACTGAAGCCTTAAAGCACAATAGTTGGATTGAGGCAATGCAAAAAGAGTTATTGCAATTCTGTAAACAGGAAGTATGGAAGCTTGTGGATTTACCTGAAGGAGAAAACGCCATAGGCATAAAATGCTTGTTCAGAATGATAGGGGAATTGTTGTTCGCAACAAAGTGAGACTCGTTGCACAAGGTTACACCCAAGAAGAAGAAATAAATTATGATGAAGTATTTGCTCCAGTTGCAAGACTTGAATCAATTCGTTTCTTCTTGGCTTATGCATCATACATGAAATTCAAGGTGTATTAGCTGGACGTTAAAGGTGCTTTCTTGTATGGACCAATCACTGAGGATGTGTATGTCAAGCAACTCTAGGTTTCAAAGATTCAGAATATCCTCATCGTGTGTACAAGCTTAGTAAAGCATTGTATGGTCTTCATCAAGCTCCTAGAATTTGGTATGAAACATTATCACAATATTTGATCCAGCATAGATACACGCGAGGGAAAATTGATCCTACTTTGTTTATAAAGAGGATGCTGATGATCTCCTATGTGTTCAAGTGTATGTTGATGATATCATATTCAGTTATACAAGTCCAACATTGTGTAATGAATTTGAAGAAATCATGAAGTCTCAAGTGAAGCAATCTATAGATGGAATTTTTATTAATCAGGGGAAATTCGTTGAAAAACTCTTGAAAAAATTTAAACTGCAAGATTACCAATCCATCAGAACTCCAGCTGATGTAAATACCAAGATTGAACCTGATCCGAAAGGAAAAATCAGTTGACCAAACTCTATACAGATCTATGATTGGATCTTTGATGTATCTTACTGCATCTAGACCTGATATAATGTATGATGTTTGTGTTTGTGCCAGGTACCAATCTGACCTGAAGGAATCTCATCTAATCGTTGTTAAACAAATATTCAGGTATCTCAAAGGAAAATCAACTTTAGGGTTATGGTATCCTTATGAAGGAAACTTCAAGTTACATGGATATACAGATAGTGATTATGGAGGATGTCGCCAAGATCGTAAATCTACGATGGGTGGTTGTCAGTTTTTAGATCCCAGATTAGTCTCGTGGCAATGTAAGAAACAAACAAGTGTCTCCGTTTCAACCGCAGAAGCTGAGTACATAGCTGCTTCAACAGGATGTTCTCAAATCCTTTGGTCATAAAACCAACAGCTGGATTACGGGTTCAAATTACAACTGAAAAACAGTTGGCTGACCTATTTACAAAAGCCTTTTTACCAGGTCGTTTTGAGTACTTGGTTGAGTCAATTGGACTTATTAACCATGTTTAAAACCGGTTATGAGAAATTAAGTTGTTTGAATCATAGAAATGAAAAGAACCCTTCATTAACTGAATAAGAAGATTTACAGAGAAAACTATCAAAGTTAACTGCCTAATTGTATATATTGTGTGTGCATGTTCAATAGAAAATGAAAAAACAAATACAAAAAAAGAAAATTACAAAATCAAAATAGAAAAGTATAAAACAAAAACCCACAAAAATAGAGTTTATTTGTTAGTTAATTATTTAGGACTGAATCTGTCTTTGTAATTTGTGAGAAATGATAGATACATTAGTTCTGATGATCAGTTGCATACTTCGCTTGCTTCTAAAGTCTGACGTGATCAGCAATGATGTGCAGGTAATCTCATGCAATTATACTGAAAAATTCTTGTGATTAAACTAAATCTATCATGCATTCATGTTTGTCCATCTTAGTACCAATGAGTAGTGTTAACTTCTCAAATTGATTGCTAGTAAAGTCATAACCTCACACCTGGTGGCGATATGAATAACCATGAGCTCTAATTATTTAAAGCATCTATTCGCTTCTCTAGTATGAGTCATCATAGACCTGAGGTGACAAGATATCCTTTGTTGTAAGTCATTACAGACCTGGATATTCTCATTTGATGCAAAAGATGCCAATGTGCACAACCTAAACATGAGATCTGGTTATAAATATATGTCAGTTAACAAAGTTGAGAAAAGTGATTTCTTGCATATCTTGACGAGGGTTAAACTCTCTAAGTCTAAGTGTGACTACATAATGTCATATCTAATTGTACATTAATCAATCCAAGAATTGAAAAGGTAAGTGTGCTGATTATCTTGCCAAAAGCACTCATTTTCTGTCCTTAGATCTCGTGTCTCCTCTGCTACGGGAACGCTGACCTGGAACACACTTGATCAGGATTTAATCACTGTCTATGACTATTCACCATTTTATTTTATTTTAATGCACTGATCTTAACTGATATGATCTCACTGCAGGCATGTGATTCAAATGTGTATAGTAGATTTTTATTTTGCTTTAATTTTGATTTTTGCATGACTTTCTGTATGCAGGCATGTTAATACTGATTAGTTTGCTCTACTTTCAAAATAAAAGAAACTTCTAAGTTTGTGAACTTAAAAGTTTAGGGGGAGTAAAAATTGTAAAAGAGGAAATCAATGGAAAATGTCAAAAAGTTGGATGAAAGGATGAAGCTAAATATTCAAGCATGTGTGTTTGATATGATAACCTGAAAATATTTTAAAAGTGGAAAAGCTTCTTGCAAACAAAAAAAATACAAAAATGAGACTATTTGTGTTGTAAAAGTTTCAAAATAGAGACTAAAATGATGGGAAAGTGTTTGAAAAAAAATAAAAAGATATAAAAAATTGATTCAAAGTGTTTTCCAAAATGATCTTGGTGGTGTTTGAATTGAAAATTCATGTTTAAAAATGAAAATATGAGTTTCAAATGATTCATGGGGATTTTAAACAAAAACAATTTGATATTGTTAAATTTGAGGGTAATTAATGTATATTTTGGGTGATAGTAAAAATTTGACTAAGTGTTGAGATAATGTGCATGAACAGTGATAATGTGCATAAATAGTGTTCAGATGAGTACTTAGAAATTTTCCAATTATCAGACTCATGGAAGGTTTCTCATGCGCTTGAATAGTGCTCAGAAGTCTAAATCATGATTATGATGAATTTCAGGAATTTGTACAAGTGTTGAGTGTTTTGTTCAAGTACATGCACCTAAACAGTTGTCATGTTGTTGAAAATGGTTAAGTGTTGGGCGTATCAACTTATGCTCATGCGCCAGACAGTTTCAGACTTTCTAATGTGGTTAGACATTTGAAGGTGACGTTTACTCTGAGTGTTAGGCATTTCAACAAGTCTTATGCGCCTAAACAGTGCCCAAACGCCTGAATAGTTTCCAAGCTTCTGAACAGGCTCATGCGTCTGAAGATTTAGTATGAAACTTAGCCTCATGTGCCTTCACAGTGCTCATGCTCCTAAGAATTTTTACACTTATATATATTCAACACTTGTAGTTTTTGTTCACTCATTCACAAACTCAAACACTCTGATTCACTTATTCTCTCACCTGATATATTCATTCACTCAACAGTCTGATAAAATAAACTCTGGATGCAATGGACAAGATTGAGATTAAAACAAACGAGTCAAAGCCTGAGCAAGCCATGCTTGCCAAGAAGTTCAAGTCAGATATCAAGAAAGCATTGCAAGAATTGGATCTTTATAAAGAAAAGCTGGTGTTCAAGATTAAAGATGAACCAGAAGAGTTCAATGCAGACTGAAGACAATGCCAATCTTAGGGGGAGTATTGTTAGAGCTCTTAGAAGATTAACATTTGTCTTTTGCTTTTTGTCATAGTATAGGGTCTTATTTTGTAAATGTATGTTCCTTGTTTTTCTTTGATAGTATAAATAGGAGAGTTTATGTATTGTGTAGGGAAGACAACGAAATAGTTAGAACAGAACTAAACGACTGTAACTCACCCTTACACTTTGTATCCTAAGCTTTGCTATCAATGAAATCTATGAATTTTTGAAGTAATTGCTTGTGTTTGATTACTTAGTGTTTGAATTGATCATTGCATTACGATAGCATCACAGCTATCAAACATCAATGAAATCATAACATTAACATTATCCATCTCTTTGTTCTTTGATTCACACACATACACCCATCTTAATTTTAATTACTACGTCATGAATATGATAAATCCTAAGATCCAAGCTCAATGAATCTGAATATTGATATAGTAAAATAGTATCAAAGTTGTGGTATCAGAGCTGTTGGTTGCTGGTTTCATCTAGTTTTCAGATCTGATTTCAACATTAATGAAGTCAAGAACAAAGAACACAATAATAAAAATAAAGAACAAAGGTGATTATTTATCGAAACCCCCATCTATTCATCAACAACATACAAAAGAAAATCAACAAATCTATTCAAATTGGTACTAATTGAAGATGATTCAACAGTTTATTGATTATCTAATCAAGACTCGATGCAATTAAACAATATTGTCTTCAAAAAGAAGACCAAGAAATTCGAACTACTATTCCTCGAACAACAACAAAATCTGATGAGTTTCAAGTTAATCAACATTAAAATCATATTAATGATTTATAATCTAGGATGATTCATCATTTATTTATGTTTTCCCTTAATATATTAACTGATTCTGTAGGGACCTTCAAAGACAATACAGTTCGATCTCGTGAGGAGAATGTGGAATGTAATCGCTCATGGAAATGTAATTAGACTAAACAACAAGATGAAGATGATTCAAGCAACACAGGTAAATAAACTTCAACTTCCATTGCTCCCTGATTCAACTGTTTACAAGTTTCGCATGAAATAAGGAGAATCTACTTAATTACATCAAAGGCAAACTATTTATACTAAACACAAAAGGTCTCACGCGAGAAGTAGGTTCTCGCGCGGATCAAAAGTACTCGCGCTACTTCGTTGTCTTCAATATCTTCATTTGATTTCTCAAGACTCTAGGTTCAGTCCTTATAATCTCCTGTTAGGCTCAGTAAATCAACTCTTAAGAAGTCCACGTCTGCAACTTTATAACTGCCCCCGTATGCATACATCTTATTGTCCAGGGCCTTCGTAATCAACCAACCGTATTGTGCTGCTAAAAGATGAACTAATTCCTCAGCTGCAATCAAACAAGCTTATCCACAAGGTCGATGGTACAGTAATGCTTATCCATACAATGTATCACTGCATGCCTAGACACTTTTTCACAACCCCACCATATAAGCTTAGCCAAGCTGTTAACTAGTACCGGGGCATGAACAGAAATCGTTAGTGGGTATCTGGGATACTTGTAAACTTGTATCTTCATAGGCTTGTAGGTGTTCAGATCTATACGAGTCTCATCCTTAATGACTCTGGATTTAGCATTCTTAAAGTCTTTAAAGTTTGATTTACTCTTTCTCAAAATCATGTTCCTTGCTGTAATCTGACAAGCCTGCAACTTCATCTTCTTCTCACTATCATAAGCCCAACTAATGATTGGCTCTAAATTTCCATACCTTGTGAAGGGTTTGAAATGTCTAAGCGTATGTACATAGGCCGGCGATGGTGTTGCATCACCTTTAAGATTCCGGACCTGACATACTGCTCTTTGCCCCGTAAGGTCATCAATCTTGTCAGTACTTTGCTTAGCACCTAAATCATCCTAATATCTCCTTCCTCAACCAAAATGACTGAGAATAAGTTTTTCAAACTATTCCTAAATACATCTGTGTACTTCACAACTTCTTCAAAATCATCAAACAGATCGAAATCTTCATCAGATTCTTCAGCAAGAATTTGTTGGTAGAAAGTATGAAATTATTTCTTGTAATAGCTTCAGTTGCGCGATCCAAAGGTACATAGTCATCTGGATCATCATATCTTGGTCCGGAGACATTAGCAAAACCTAATGAACAAGAAGGACCAGCAGCTGAATCCATATCACCACCCTGATCGTCATCATCATCTCCTTTCTTCTTTATCTTATCATCATTACCATCACCACCACCACCACCACCACCATCATCATCATAATCACCATTATTAATATCATCCTCTTTATCACAATTGAAATCCACCATATCTAAGTCATCATCATCATTATCAGGCTCAGCAAACTGCATATCATGCTCAGGCTCCATAAACGCCTCTCTAGTGTGATGAACTATGGGTTGATCATCAGTAAGATCATCAAGAAGTGTTTTATTCAATTCTTGATCAAAATTGTAGTCTCTGTTGCTTTCTCAGATGTAACAGGATCAATGATATGCAACATTAGGATATATCAGCATTAGGACAAGTAGATTGCTGTTTGCTATACTCTCCAACTTCAGTAGTTATTTACTGAGCGAATGTAAATAGAACTCTAGAAGTAAGGTCTCTGATGTTATTCTCTATAATATGAATATAGCTAAATATAAACTATTGCTAATGTTTAAGATTCTTTATCCTCTCATCTTTCTCATACACTTGCCTGTACAAATCATCAATCAACTGAGTCTTATCCATCATCTCTTTCTTCAAAGTAATAACCCTTTGCTCAAGTGAAACCCGTGTAGGTGAGTCAGATGAAGTCTCAACATGTTGCCTTAGCTCTAGAGTAGTATTAATGAAATCATCCATACCAAAAATATCGTTATGGCCTTGGTCTCTCGAGGGTGTACTCATCACATTATTAGTAGTGGGTGTAGGAGTTGATGTTACAGTTGTAGATTCTATGACAATCACTGGTATGTCTTGACGAATAGCCTCACTAACTGTCACAGGTGTCTCAGACATAGGAATATCAAAACTAGCCGACACGACGGTTATCGGGATCCGACTCTTACGTATAACACCTCGTCCTTTACCCTTACCACGCGGACTACTATCAGACTCAGCTCTTTTCCTAGCCATTCCCTTCTTCCTCCTTTGTGTTAATGGTGAATCTTCAGGGACAAAATCTGTGACTAAATCCTCAGCAGTGCGCTTTGTTGGTGTAACTAGCACTCTAGGTCTTTTTTGTAGAATAAAAGGAACTTGTCTTATCTGATCACTATCAATCTCACTGTCACTGAACCAGGAATCGACCTCCTCCTCAATAGTCATTCCAGTAGTCTTAGAACTTCTTAGAGCATCATCAGGATTTCTAGAAGAAGGACCAGCTTGATCTATCTGTTGTGGTTTAGTAGCATCTTGTTGGTAAGAAGGCTGATCATCTGATTGATATCCATCAATGAATAAGCCAAGTTTGGTGAAATGATCACTCTTCCATGCATTCCCGCGTGATCCCATCAGATAAGTAAAGATGTATTTCTTCATCACCATAACAATATAGGTGGTAGAAGCAGACATAGCTAACTCAGGATGAGCAGTGTCACGATCATCTAGATAAATAAGGGATACATGATAAACTTCTTCCCGACAGATGCAAGTACGTTCTTTAGCATCTCAATAAAAATAGCCTTGGATATGCTATAAGGTAAGTCATCGACTAATGATACTAGCAGTGATCCAAATATAGCACTCAGGCTGTCTAATCCCGCCTTCAGGTTGCTTTAATAGTTAACAACCACATGGAACAGATACTTCCAGAATGGAGGTAAATGTTTCTTCTCCAATGATGGATATCGGTGGTCATAACCCATCCTCTATAAGCAATCCCATGCAACATCATCATCTAACTTCACGGGAGCATTAGGCTAATCTTCTAACAGTAAGACACTGTTGATCGCCTTAGTTACTAATAACAATCCTCTTCTCTTTCACCGTAGCAGTGATACACTGTTCTTCCTAAAAATCTCTCTCGTTTGCAGCCGACAGCCATAACTGATCAATAATATCAGTGTATATAGTCGGGATGGTTGTAATAGCATGAAAAATGTGTGAAGTCTTTAGCCCATCTATAAGTGATCTGAATAACGCCTTATCATCAGGTATATCTCCGAGAAATGCCACAACATTATGGTTTTTGTTGAAAACCATTGGTCTCGCCATCTGAAAATTGAATTTAACAAACATTTATTAGTAACAAATTTAAACTTTTCAGACTTAGAAAAACTAGAAAAGTTTAAAAATTTAAACTTTTCGCACAACAAGAACTATTCGCATACGATTAGTTATATTTTAAAATTAACTTCTCACGCGACTAGTACTTAATCGAATGAAATTAATTTTGACCAAAAGTTAACTAGTCGCGTGACAAGTCAAAGATTCGCAAGCAAGTAGTTCTATACTAATTTAAAACTTCTCATGTATGTTCATATACATTTTAACTATTCCCACGTGTCAAGTTCAAAAAATTTAGTTTTCAATTAAAGTCATTTCAGGGTGTTTTGACTATTGAAATTTGTTCGATTAGTGTCGATTAGGTTGGCTTTAAGGTTTATTATGATTAATTTAATCCAATTTTAAGTGTATTTGTTCTTTAATATTTGGTTACTAATCAAACTCACTTAAATCTAAACAATAACCAACAATCTACCTTCTCGAACACTTAGATATCAACAGGGAACACAATGAACATGTATTTCACAAGAATCGAATCAAAATATAGACAAAATTTTGAGAGAAATATAGATAGTTGTTTGGTGCGATTAGTTGACTGTTCGCACAACTAAACCTTTTATAATCTTCTGACTTCTCGCGTGAGAAGTTGGAACTCGCACACTATGACCTTTTGCACCTGATGAACTTCTCGAACGAGAGAAGTTCAAGCCTTTTTGAAAATTTCCAAACTTTTTCAAAAAAAGTTTTTCTATTTTTGTTTTTCCTTTGACCTATTATATTTAATATCATTAGAAACCCTCAATTTTAAGAACCCATTAGGTAAACCGAAACAAAACAAATTGAAACAAAGTAAAACACATAAAGCCATAGATTTATAACTTAAAATATTTTTGTAAAATTTCAAGTATAGGATCATATTTCTTTGAAATTAATTATTAACATCATCCATCTGTATTTAAAATAAGACTGGTTAAGCTGATTATCAATATGATTTATTCATATTAAACTCAAACTTCAATTTTTACCGGGCCATCAATCTGTGTATCCCCTTCAAATTCAATCTTGGGTTCAATAGAGATCTTAGTTTGACAAACTTCCTCCTCAAAGGTAAATGATGCAGTCAACCTTTGAAGCTCTTTAGCCCTAAAGTAAGCAATGGCAAGATTAGGTGAGGGTTGTTCAAGTGAGGAGCTAATTAGAAACTGGGTTAAAAATCTATTAAGGTCAATAAGCATCCTTAGGTGCACTTGAACTGAAATGGGAGATGGTTGAGGAAAGTTGGCTACAAGTTGTTGCTGTTTGGGGTAGAAAGAAGAAATGGTAGTATGGGGTTCCACTTGAGTTGATATCTCCTCATGAGTGTGAGCAGATATCTCCTCATCATGTCTTTGTTTCTGTAAATTCTCCCCCTTTTTGGTAGCATCACCTTGAGAAGTAGATGAGCTACAGGAAGGACTCAAAGAAATCTCAGTATGTACATGCCTAACAGACTTCTCAATCTGTTTCTCAGCTAGTTGAGCCTTGAGATTTTTAATCTCAAGTTGCTGAGTGGCAGACCTATTTTCTAAAGTCTCAACCTTTGATTCAAGATTAGTGACTTTGGAAATTAGTTCTTTGATGGTGAGCTGTAGACTACCCTTATCTTCTTTGGAAGAATCATCAGGAGATGGGATAACATACTTAGTATGTTCATCCTCATCACCAGCTGTGGTTTCTCGTTTCCATGGACCCTTGCATACTGATGTCTCTTTCAAAGGCATCAATGGGCAAGGGTGCCACAAATACAGTCTGACTGATGTTACCACTGTCCTGAGAGGCTATTGAAACACTCTTAGTAGTGGCAATTGAACCTACATCCTCCACTCCAGTTGGACTCACCTCAGTTTGGTCTTACTGATGTGGGCTAGATATCAGAGGTTCCCTGGGACTCAGTTGATCTGGAGAAGGGCAAGGTAGATCAACATCATGGCCCTGATGAAACATGATATCCTCATCAAGGTCTGGTCAAAAGGTCAAGAAAGGATACAGAGGTTATAACTATTGACCAGGGATCTTGGTCAGCACCTAATGGCCTTTTTGTAATAGCAGTTGAGCCAATGATGTGGCTTTTCCTTTTTGGCTGCTCAGGAGAGTGTTGAGACTCACTCTAAGGGCTTATGACTTGGGTAATAGGCTAATCAGGTTGAGACTGTGGAGACTTAATATTGATATTAAGGTCAATTGTGGAGTTTGGTTGGACCTCTAACTGAGAGGGAGCCTTGGATTCCACTCTAGTCTTTTTGGTTTGAACTGAGAGGACTTGACCAAGGGTTCGCTTGTGGCGTCTTTGATATGTGATTTTGATTGGGTATGAAGATGTGGATAGCAGTATAGTGGTTGTGTCTGGTGGGGGTTCATCACCTGCTGGGCTTACAGGGATGTCACCATGAGTCATTGGCTTAAGCATACCTAGAAGGAGATCAGTGAATCTTCCAGTACAGTTGGTGCACATCTTCTTCAAAGTCTTGAAGATGCCAAACTTCATGTGAGGGACTAGTAAAACATGAGCAAATTATAGTTTATCCTGGTCCAACTCATAATTGATAATGTGCTGAATGAACCAAGGATACATATAGAATGGATCCGTGGTGAGATTGCTGCTCAAATTATTTAGCACAAACCTAGAGTAGTTGAATCTAAGGCCTTTTACTAACCCATGGACTAGGTAGACCAAATCATAGGGAATTTGATCCCATCCCCCTGATTTGTTGGATAGGCTATACAGAACAATGTGAAGTAAGAACTTCCAGTTGTAGGAGAAGTTGAACTTGTAGACTGTAGATCTGCTCACATCTCCTCCATATCCCACTTGAGTTTAGGTTTCCTCCAAATCAGATTTTGGGAATTCTGTTGAGGCGCCTTCATCATGGAGTTCCAAATGCTCCCTAATGGTTGTTTCACTAATGATGATCTCTTATCCACAGACCCTTTCATAATTGATCATTTCGCTTTGACCATTGGCCTAGAATTCGGCCATGTGGTTTGAGTAGATGGTGGGGTCAATAGTAAGGGTAGTAATGTATGTTGATTGAAAAAGAAATTGGATGATAGGGGCAAAATCGGCATCCCTTGAAGAGTCAAGGATGGCGACCTGGTTGTGTTGGGGATTCAAGGCCATTGTTCAGATGGAAACTATTTGATTGAAGCAGGAAAATAGCAAAAGCAAGATGAAAAAGATGAATAGGGAAATCTTGTCGTTTCGATGAACAGTAAAGAAAAGCAAGATGAAAAAGCCGGTAATTATATATGGTAGGAAAAATCCACTGGATAAGGTGAAACGATAGATGAAAAGATGGTTTGAGGTCCAAGTGGATGTACTCGGTAGATGATATGATGAAAAGGATTTAAAATTCCGGCTAATTACTGTTCTCCGACAATATCTCTATAGTGAAATCATGTGGGGCCCAAAGATTTCCATTGCATAGTAAAATTTCTTCCGAGAGTTAAAACTCTTCCGAAGACAAACGAGTTTGTTTCCGAAGATTTTCTTCCGAAGGCATTTTATTTCCGAAGGCAAACATTGGTTTACAACCACATTTGCTTTTGAGAACAATAAATGCTTTTGAGAATTAAAATTAATAAGCTTCGGAAAACATTTGACTGATAGTCAAAATTTCATCTGAGGCCAAAAACTCTTCAGAAGAAAATGTTCTTGAAGGAATTTTACTCTTCGGAAGAGTTATGTAAAACTCTTCCAAGGGTAAAATTTGCTTCAGAAGATTTCTTACTTAGAAAATTTTTACAATTTTGAAAAACTTTCTGGCAACAGGGCTTAGATTGTATTTAGACAACATAAACAAGACACATTTTAAAAAGATTTTCAAAAGAGAAAGACTAGTCAATGTTAATCATCCTAATAGTTGTGATTAAATATTTAAATCTTTGTTCATCAAAGGCTTTTGTGAACAAGTCAGCATATTGTTCATTTGTATTCACTTTGACTAGCTTGATTAGATTTTTCTCATAAATATCTCAAATGAAATAATACCTGATGTCAATGTGTTTTGTCTTTGAGTGCTTGACTGGATTTCTGTGATAAAAATGGCACTCTTGTTGTCGATGTGGATAGGAGTCTCCATGAAGTTGAAACCATAATTGTTGGATCATATGAGGCTGGTGCATCCAAAACAACACTTAGAAAGATTTTGATGTGCTAAATGAAGTGGTCTTCCAAAGATAAAGCTGCTCTTCCGAAGCTAAGTCAAAGATCTTCCAAAGCTTAAAGAATGAAGAACTTCTGAAGGAAGAACTTAGTCTTCTGAGACTACATTGTTCTCCTTCCGAAGTATTCAACTTAGAAGATCAAAGGCAAAGTCTTTCGAAGAATAAAGTCGTGAAGACTTGCAAAAGTTCGGAATAAGTTGTTTCTTCCAAAGCCAAAATGACCTCGAAAGAATCTATTCTTCCGAAGTCATTTAGCTTTGGAAGAACCAACTATGAACTAGTGGACATAAGTATGGTCTGTCTGACAACTCCCATTGCAACTTTGATATACTGCATGGTGCTTACCCACGCCCATGTAGTTGACCATACTTTAATCCACTGTTCAACCATTCTCAACTTAGTACAGTTGCTACTCTTAGTTGGTGACAAAAGGTAAGTCATGAACATGTCATGTCTACCTAATCTAGGATATTACCTTATCTTAGATGGTTTACTTCTATCAATGTAGTATTTGTCTAGTTGTAAATTCCAGCTGGTTTTCCAAGTATAACCGCCAGTAGATAGTAGTATATATAGTTTCTCCATGTAACTTAATAATCATGCTTGTAAGAGTCTTGTAATACTTAGTTGAGAAGTAATATATACAAGTATCCTGAAAAACCATTCTTGTGTTCTTGTGTTTTCATTAAATTATTATATTACTTATGAATTTAGTTGAGATTCTACTTCATCAACACGAGTAACATTATTTCAGTTTGTGTGATAATCTTGTGTGGTGAGACAAACATCGATCCTGCAATTGGTATCAGAGCTTTGTAGGCTCTTGATTGTAAGATCTTACCATCCCATATCGCCTTTGTTTCTTCATACTCACTCACTTCACTCTAATGGCTCTAAACCAGAAGTTCTTTGAATCTGAGATGGGAACTGTGACCAAGGCTCCCATCAACACTCCTGATGATTTCGGGACTTGGTGCAAACGTATTGAATGCTTCATCAAGTATCAAGATAGTCGTATGTGGAGATCAGTTACTCATGGTCCATACCAACCAAAGGTGAAATCCCTAGCTGGTAATGGTGCCATCATTGAGAAGGCTGTTGAAGACTACTCAGATGAAGACTTCAAGAAAATGGACATTGACCGCAAAGCTATGACTGTTTTGCTTACTGCTATACCAAACTCCATAATGGTAGGCTTTAAGCAATGTGAGTCCGCCAAAGAACTCTTTGATGCTTTGAAGCTGATGTACTCTGGTTCTGCTAAATCCAAGGAGTCAAAGAAAGATGTGCTGAAGCAGAAGTTTGAGAACTTCATATACATTGTTGGTGAGACCTTGAGCCCGTAATACTTCAGGTACTTGGACTTGATCACCTCTCTTCAGTCTATTGGAGTGGTTCTTGAGAAGAGAGACATAGTAAGAAAATTCATGAGTGCACTTCCTCATGATTGGACTTTCTATTATGTCTCAATCAAGAGAACTTAGAATCTCAACACTCTCACCATGACTGAACTATATGGAATCCTTGATGGATACCATATGGAGATGGAATCTCAAAAAAGCCATCAGATGAACAGACCCTCAAACCTTCCGGTCAGTAATGCTTTACATGTTGCTGAAGGTTCAAGAACTCCCCAGCCCTAGTTATACCTAAACTACCCCTAATAGCTATCATCTTCCTCTGGGCCATACATCACATTTCCTAAGACACCCAGGTCTCAAAGGACTTAACGAAATCCTTTCCAGGATAGTTGTGCTTTTGTTCAGAGAGTGAGCACTCTGAAGATTTTCAATTCTGTTTTGATGATCTAGAGTATTGCACCCAGATGATGTTGAATACATGGACATTGTCCAACAAATGGCTCTCCTGACCTACAGAGCAAAGAAGTTCTTTAAAAGAACTGGAAGGCAGTTCCCTCAAAACCCAACCAACAGCAAATTTGGGTTTGACAAGGCAAAGGCTAAGTGCTACAACTACAACCAGCTTGGTCACTTTGTAAGGGAATGCAAAGCTCCTAGATCTAATCCTAAAGCAACTCAAGCCTCCCAACATCCTACTACCCCTAAAGCTGCAACTAAACCCACTAAGCAACAAACTACAGCCGTTGCTCAAGAAGTTGATTGGAGCTTCATGGTGCAAGATATCACTCCTGCTCAAGCTCTCATGGCTGTAACTAAAGACGCTAAGTTATATGAGCATCTCTGTACTCCATCCTATATTGCTATGGTCAAATTGTATCAGGACTATAACATGGAAAGTAAATCTAATATTGAGTCTTTAAATATACTAAAATTCGATTTTAAGAGAGCAGAATCTGACTACAAACTCAAAATAGAAGAGTTAGAGAAAATTGTTCCCTCTTTAAAACATGAACATTCAAATTACAGGGCTCAAATAAAATATTTAATCGCCAAGTTGACTGAGGCTTAAGCCCAGGTAGTAATAACTGAGGCTAAAGCTAAGAAGTATGCCGTTGAAGAGCATAACTTCAACACCATAATTGCATCATACTCCCACTCAAAGGTGGTGTATCAAAACAAAAGTGCGTTACGAACCACTAAAAGTGCTCCACCATACTCCGTTGTGACTGTTAGACAACCAAGATATGGTACCGATGAGCAAGAGGTTCCAACTGCTGACCCATTACCCAAAGAGTAGAAGAATGATGCAGTAGTGGAAACCACCATAGGAAAGGATATGGTAGACACCCTCATCCCTACAACTGATGATCAACCATTAACCACCAAAGCTAGAAAGAACAAAATCAGAGGAGCAAGAAAAACTGCCAAGAAGGTGACTAAGGGTGTATTCATATCAGCTGGGTTTCAAGTGGTTGGAAATCCTGATTCAGGAAAAGAGTGTAGTACCAGCACTCTTATCCAGATGAACGATCAAAAATTGAAGGGGAAGGCTGTTGAAAAAGAAAAGAAGTGCATGAAACAATAGTCAACATGCCCTATCAAAATTAACATTGCATGCATAATTTGTAGTCTGCATAACCACATGGCTAGAGACTATTACTACAATCCAGCAAGTACACATTATGCTTCTAATCTTAAGAAAGAAGGATTCATGGATGGTTTCACATTTGGGCCTTACCATATGGCCCAAGTGTTAAAGAAAGGAAAGCTTATTTCCGAAGCCAAGTTACTTTCGGAAGAAACTCACTCTTTCGAAAGGAAAATAACTTTAGAAGACAAGCTAAAGAACAAACAAAGGAACAAAAGGAATCCTTTGAAACCTTCCGAGAAGAAGACTGCTTTGGAAGAAAAGGTGGTGACAATTTCTTCCTAGAAGAAAGAAGCCTCGGAAGCAAGTTATGCTGCATAAGCCTCTTCAGGCTCATCAACACTAATCAACCATAGGATGGAATGGAAGATCTGAAAAGATGTTGCAGCCCAACCCTCTTCTTCATAAACCATAATTGAACCCCCATACATACATTTTGGTTCCATTATATCATTTGCATTGGAAGAGTCCAAGACCAATAAGGCTTGTGTTTTCAGTAGTAACTAATCATTTCACCTTATGTGCAGGGACATCCACATGATAAGAATGGAAATATTTGGATTGTGGCTAGTGGATGCTCCAGGCACATGACTGGGAATAGATCTCTCCTATAAAAGTTTGAACACTTTGATGGAGGTCCTGTTTAGTTTGGAGGTGAAGCTGGAGGATACATTTCTGGTAGAGGTAATGTATCCATTGGTAAGTTAAGATTTGACAAAGTAAACTTTGTCAAATAGCTTGAACACAATCTCTTAAGTGTTCCTTAATTCTGTGATCAAAATACAAGTAAATCTTATTTACTTGGTCGTGTTAAGTTGATTTGCTTTCTTTTTCATCCACCACACATAACATTTCTGTATGGTTTCTAATTACATTCACTTCGTCCCTGTGATTTGATTCTCGATTGTTATTGAGTGACTGCGAGTAGTTTCCTAATCCTTTGCACCTTTTTTCTTACCTAAAATGTTAATAAAGTATTTTGTAGATCCATAGTTGTCATTTTGATTGACTTGGTGCATTATTAAGGCAAGATGTAACACCCCGAATTTTATTTGAAAGAAGAGAAAGTGAAACTACGAAGAAAGAAAAGTAAATGGGTACAAGTTGAAGGGGGCAAAGTGTACAAAGGACAAAACTTTAATATTTTATCATATAAATGGGTATGGCTGCCCATTTTGGGTTCTTCAACCTGCTTCTCGGCTGAAAAAGGAAGAAGAAGAAGCTTTCGGTTTTAGAGAGAGAAAGAGGAAGAAGAAGTTTCAAAGGTGAGTTTTTCTTGTATATGAGCTCGGTTTCAGCTGGGTTTTGAGTTCTAACCTGAAGTTCTTGGTGTTTGGTGCTTGTTTTTGGAGTTTTAGTGTTGAAACCATGGGGGAGCTTCAGATTCGAAGTGAAGTGCTCAAGGCTGTTCAAGGTGAGTTCTAGATCCCCTCTTTTACTAATTTTCTAAGTGTTTGGGGCTGTTATGCATACTGGACAGAAGGTTTTCTAAACCAAACCATGAATTTTAACTTGATGTGAGACTGGGTGCTGTTGGTGTATGTTTTTAGATGTTTTCCTAAGATGTGTATGATGTTTAGTTTGTTCTAAGGGCGTAGTATGATAGATCTGTGCTAAGGATGTGTTAGAACGATGATTAGGGACTAGAAATGGCATAAGTTGCATTATAGGTTAGTTTTTGTTCATCCACATTTCTTTGTTCATTCGCATTTGCTACAGTGTCATCCACATTTGCTACAGTGTCATCCGTATTTGTTTTACCAACATTTCTTTGGACACAGAATATTTTTGAAGGCTTCATCCGCATTTGCTACAGTGTCATCCACATTTGCAACAGTTCATCTGCATTTGCTACACCTAGGGACAAAACAACGTTTTGATTTACACAAAACATTTTCCAGGCAAAAGAAAAGATTTTTAACACCAAATAGCGGATCGTGCCGGAATTCACGCGTCCGGTAAATTCATGATTACGTTGATCAAGTGTAATCATCAATTTACCCAACCCACTCATTCCAACACATTCCAAAACAAGGACAGTCCTAGGTATCAGGGTTGTAGCCTAGGGTCTACTAAGGTATTCCTGATTTCTCTACAACCTGTGGCTCTGATACCAATCTGTCACACCCCGGGCCCAGAAGAGGGTGGGACGTCGTAGATTAGCAACATACATGGTAGCGGAAACAAACCACACAAGAGCACACAAGGAGAGAAATCACAATGGCATTACATTACATAAATTTTATCAGGGTTAACACAGTCAAACCCAAACGTAAAATGACCCATTACAAAATTATCCAAGTGAATACATAACAAAGCCAATTGTTTCAAATGTTTCAAAAAGTTCAAGTAATGCCAGGGGGTAGTCACGGTACTAAGCCAGCTTTAGAGTCTTTCATAAAATCCAAGCTCATCAAGGATTACCTGAAATATGCTTAAAAAGAATTTGTGTCAACTAAAAAGCTAGTGAGTTCAAGCGCTTAAAGTTAAAAAAAAAAAATAGGACTCATTTGAATCCATTAGTTTGTTTAAAATTATAGTATCACTGTTGTGGGATCACAATCAACCCTGCACTCAGCCCCGGCTAGCCTCTTCTAAACTTGTGTTTACCGAAAATCCCATAAGGGAAACTGAGCCTCAAAACAGTATACCATACCTACCGATTGGTACACCATAGTATCTTATAAAACCTGTTACATGCCACAACGACCCCGCAGGATCTCAGTGTGGTACCCTTCTAATATCGGAAGGCACTGTGCGTGGGGATTCCCCAAGTAGATCTATCCATATAGAATTAATGACTGTGATACACATAGATGCAAGTTCCAACAATAGACATAACATACAATAGTGTCGCATAATAGTATCCAATAAAGTTTAGTTCAAACAGAGCATGCTTCACCCCAAAATAGTAATTAAAAGGGGACACAAGAAACTCACCTTAGACAGATCAAAGATTCTTCACACAGATAGATTCAGGTCCTACCACCCTATGAGCAAGATATATGCATAAGCTATAGGTTCTTAGACTATCAAGAGGGTGAGCAAAGGTAAGATATGTTTAAAAATACATATGACCACATCCCTTAGAAATTTGAGTCAAAAAGTTTCCTTTTTAGGAAAGTTAGAATTTTAGGCGTAAAACAACCAGGCTTTAGTTTCCCACGAGTTCTTACATGAAAATAATTATAATAGTAGCTTCTGGTTATACATTTTACTTAAATATGGTCGAATTTTCAGAATTTACACTTTAGTCCCTCAAGTTTTCAAAATTACAATTTTTACCCCCGAAGTTGGTTCTTTTCATTTCTTGACATAATATGGCTCTTATAAGTATCTAAGGGTCCTTAAATTACTTTTAGACCAGTATTATAAAGAGTTGTGGGGTCCTTAGTACAAAAGTCTTGTTTCAAACTTTTAACCTGTTAAGACCCGTTTTTACCCGGATCGACATTTTAGACTATTCTCTTTAAATCCTTTCATCAAAATAAGAGTTTGAGGCTCCCTAATTTACTGAAATATTATGATTCTTAGGCTTCTTACATTATTTTTAGAATTTCATCCAAAAATCCCTAGGTTAGGCCCCGTTTAAGCCAAATAAGTTCATAGAATTAACATGTTAACCCAAAAATTTCACCAAGTCTGGTTTTAGCCACTGATTTATTAGTCATAGGGCCTAAAAATTTTGTTTCTAACCAGCTGTCAAGAATTTTGGCCATTTAAGGAACCCTTATCACCTATTCGGGTCTCTAATCATGTTTCTAAAGTCCTTAACACCATTACCAAATATTCATCCCAATATGATATTAGTTTAGCATCATCAAACATTCTGAAATTTCAGGTCAACCCCATAGATATAACAGAATAAAATAACAAGGTCAAGGTTGGGGTAGATACTCTCTTATTTACACATATGTAACATGAGATCTCGGGTTTAAACACCCAATTTCATTCTGAAATCGATAAGACCAGGTCATAAAACTATTTATAGGATATTTTAAACAGGTTTTTAAGTATCAAAAAGGAGGTTAGATTCGGGACAGTGGGTGGAATGGTCCTGAAAACCCACGAAAAAGGGGTTTTCGGGTAGATATCATGGCACAAACACAGGATAAACGAGTATGATGAAGTGTGTACCTTTTGAGGAGCTGTAAGTCACACCAAAGCAACATCTGGGTTGTGGGTTTCTTCCTTTGAACAAGGAAATAGGATTCAAAGGAAAGAAAAGTAGGAAAAGCGACAATAATGGTTTGTTCGGGTATAAGAAAACTTACAAGCAAGATAACCCGTGTCCGAAGAAGGTTTAGAGGGTGTAAGAGCTGTTGTTCCGAGAGTCTTGAAGCTTAGAATCCTTGTTCTTGCTCGGTTGAAGATTGAAAAAGTCTCGGGTTTGGTTGTGAAAATTTACTGAGAGAGAAAAACCGAGAGTAGAGAGTTCGAGTGAGTGTGAAAAAGGTGGAATGGAGTGGGGATTAGGTTTTTTGAAAGGAAGAGATGGAGTGTGGGTTCAGTTTAAGTAGGACCGAGGAGTGAAGAGGTTGGTCGACTGGGTGGCCGAATGCATGGCAACAACCCATGCATTGGCCGGTTTGGAGGTGGGCAGACCTGGTCAAAAGTTTCTAGAAGGGTTCAAAATTTTCAAAAATTCTAAGTGTTGCCCGGGGCGTCTGAATAGTGCCCATGCACCCACTGTCATGCGCCTGAATAGTTGTCATGCGCCTGAACAGTTGTCATGCGCCTGAGCAGTTGTCATGAGCCTAAGTGAAAAATCAAAGAAATGCAGATGAAGACCAAAGAAATGCGGATGAAGACCAAAGAAATATGGATGAACACAGAGAAATGCGGATGAAGAATCCAAAATTTTTATTTTTATTTTAAGGAATTGTTAAGGTGGTTTAGTCATTTACATTTTCAATCATCATAAATTAGTTTAGGGACTAAGGTAAAACATACTAGAATCATACAGGTAAGATTAAATTTCCAAATTAATCAATCACTAAGAAGAGGGTACATTAAACGAATGAAATCTTGAAAAAGAAACAAGTCTCAAATTACATTTAAGGCTTTGGAGCTGGACCTAGGAGTCAATTGTTACAAAAAGTTTTAATTAAAAGTCAAATAAATCTTATTTACTTGGTCGTGTTAACTTGATTTGGTTTCTTTTTCATCGACCACACGTCAAGTTTTTGTATGGTTTCTGATTACATTCACTCCGTCAGTATAGTTTCTTGATCCTTTGCACCTTTTTCCTTTCCTAGAATGTTTATAAAGTATTTTGTGGATCCATAGTTGTCATTTTGATTGATTCGGTGCATTTTTGAGACAAGAATCTTCGAAGTTGGTCGTGAATTGTTCTCGATGAGTTTTGAGTGGGAGTGGATTGATTTCAAGTGTCATCCTTGTGGTTTCGTGTTCGATTTTGGTTTTGATTCAAATAATAGATGCTACGTCTCATTTGTGATTTATGAGCATAGTTGCAATGAAGATTATTTGATTAGATTGGTTCATGTGTGTGTTTACAATGCATGAGATCAAAACTCCATAGCATTAGAGGTTGCTATGGAAAGTGAAAAACTATCCATACGAGAACTATTGTTGTTTAATGTTTTCGTTAACTAGTTCCTTTCCCATTTATTTAGGTAAGCATTCGTGAATCCTTTGATGCACCAATATGTACTTGTAAAGTTTTTATTAAAATACAAGTAAATCTTATTTACTCGGTCGTGTCAATTTGATTTGCTTTGTTTTTCACCACACATCACGTTTCTGTATGGTTTCTGATTACATTCACTTCGTCAGTGTGATTTTATTCTTGATTGTTATTGAGTGAATACGATTAGTTTCTAGATCATTTGCACCTTTTTTTCTTGCCTAGTATGTTAATAACGTATTTTGTGGATTCTTAGTTGTCATTTTAATTGATTCGGTGCATTGTTAAGGCAATAGTGTTCAAAGTTGGTTATGAATTGTTTTCAATGAGTTTTGGGCTGGAGTGGATTGATTTCAAGTGTCATTCATGTGGTTTCATGTTCAATTTTAGTTTTGATTTAAACTGTAGATCCTACGTTCCGTTTGAGATTGATTAGTGTGATTGCAATGATGATTATAATCAGATTTGATTAGATTGATTCACGAGTGTGTTTACAAGGCATGAGAATCAAAACTCTATAGCATTGGATGTCGTTATGGACATAAAAAAAACTAACCATGCAAGAACTATTGTTATTTAACATTTCGTATAACTAGTTCCTTTCGCATTTTTTTAGTTAAGCATTCGTGAATCCTTTGATGCAGCAATATGTAGTTGCAAAGTTTTGATTAAAATACAAGTAAATCTTATTTTCTTGGTCGTGGTAAGTTGATTTGCTTTCTTTTTCATCGACCATACATCACATTTAGGTATGGTTTCTGATTATATTCACTCCGTCAGTGTAATTTGATTCTCGATTATTATTGAGTGAATACGAGTAGTTTCGTGATCCTTTGCACCTTTTTTCTTGCCTAGAATGTTAATAAAGTATTTTGTAGATCCATAGTTGTCATTTTGATTAACTCGGTGCATTATTGAGGCAAGAGTGTTCGAAGTTGGTTGTGAATTGTTCTTGATGAATTTTAGGTGGGAGTGGATTGATTTCAAGTTTCATTCATGTGGTTTCGTGTTTGATTTTTGTTTTGATTTAAACAATAGATGCAATGTTTTGTTTGTGATTGATTAGTGTGATTGCAATGATGATTATAATCAGATTTGAGTAGATTTTTTCACGAGTGTGTTTACGAGGCATGAGAATCAAAACTCTACAGCAATGCAGGTTGTTATGGATTGAAAAAAACTAACCATGCAAGAACTATTGTTGTTTTAAGTTTTTGTATGACTAATTCCTTTTCCATTTATTAAGTTAAGCATTCGTGAATCCTTTGATAGACCAATATGTAATTGAAAAGTTTTAATTAAAAGACAAATAAATCTTATTTACTTGGTCGTGTTAACTTGATTCGGTTTCTTTTTCATCTACCACACGTCACGTTTCTGTATGGTTTCTGATTACATTCACTCCGTCCGTGTGATTTGATTCTCGATTATCCATGCTCAAATGCCTAAGTGTACCTCATGCGCCCAAATAGTATCCATGCTCCCAGAAAATTGCTCATACGCCTAAGTGTTAGTTCAGGTGCCTAACTTTCTCATGCGCCTAAGTACTCATGCGCCTGCATAGTACTCAGGTGCCTACATAGTGCTCATGGGCCTAAAAGACTTAGAAATTTTTTTTGAGATTTTGAGAAATAGAAATTTTAAGGTTTAAGCTCTGGGATGTTTTGATGGTTATATGTGTTTTATGTCATGCATAATTATGGCCTATTCTTATGTTCCATATTACGTATTATTATGTGACTTTATGTGTTGTGGTTATGCTCGTATACGTAAAGTATTATCATAAATGAAGTGAAAGATTAATGATAATGAAAAGTGGAACATAACGAATGAATGAAAAGTCTTGCAAGCAAAATTTTTAGAGAGGTTATATAACGTGCGATTTAACCCATGAGGGTTCACACACAGGGGGATCATTCTTTGTGACTGATCCATACGTGCGATATGGGATCCTTGTCGCTTAACCCCGAGACTAAGGTGGCTTTGTGCCTAACGATAGGGTATAGCTTATGACAGGATCTGGATAGAAGTGAAAGATAATGAAAAAGTATGAAACAAACGAACACGTGCGATAATGGAAGATAATAAGGTTATACCTTGATGTATGTACGATGAATGCTCATGAACGAAAGTAAAGGAAGTATTTTAAGGAAAAGGATATTTTATTATAATCAAGGTACTTTAATGCTTTTAAAACTAAAACTCACTCAGCGACGCTGACTTTTATGCATTTTCAGTTGGCAAGTAACAGTTTCTGAGGATGGCACACGGGAAAAGTTACTTCGCGGGCAAGACTGGCATCCATTCGTGCATGTTAATTATGTTGTTTTATAATACAACTAAACGTTTCTTTTGTAACTCCTATTATACATTGTTGTATTATTTGGCAACATTAAATATTAATGCAATGAATGGCTTTTGAAAATTTTAAATCTGCTGTGATGTTTTACAATACGTATATGTTTTTATATAATTAATGCTATGATTGACCAACTATGAGGTTTCCGGGAACGGGGCCTTACAAGTTGGTATCAGAGTCAAAGTTTAAGAGAAATGGGTAAATATTATAAAAAAACCTTAACTTAAACTAAAAATGGGACCAAAGGGAGGGATGCCAGCTTAAGTAGCTACGTGCCATCAGGTATTTCTTTTCTTAAATGTAAACCGGTATTATGTGCGTGTGTTATCTTGTGACATCCGGTAATTTTCCGTTACCAAACTCCGTTAGTTCCGTTAAGTCTTGCATACACGTGTTGTGAGCACACACTAGTTGTCGTTGAACGTTGGTGACTTAATAATGATTAATAATGATAAACTGATAATAATTTAGCTAATGACGTGATTATTAAGTTGTGATTATGTGCTTACGTGATTTAAATATTAATTGTGAATTTTACCGCGTAACGTGAAAACGTGTGTATTTAATGTGTGAAATTTGTAACTTGTAAAGATAAGGCATATAATTGTTATTATTAGTTATATGTTTGTTACTTTAGTTAAAACATTTTAAAAAGAGTGTTTAAAAGCTTAATTTTTATAAAAAGTAAATTACAAGGGCTTAAAAGGTAAATATGATTAATTAATAAAAAAAACACAAAATCCTAACCCTAAACACCCCATCGCCCGCGACTCACCCTTTACGCACACACACACTTCGAATTCAGCCCTAGAACAAGCAAATATCATCGGTTTTGGTCGATTACAAGTATTAGAACACGTTGGAAACATCAAATACAAGCCATTACACGTTTAAAGGTTAGCTTTTGGTGTTTTTTTCATGTATTTTGGTTATGGCCGAAGGTTGGTGTTCGAAAATCTGCAATTGAATGTCAATTCTTGGTTGTTTGTTGATGTTATGATGTTAGTTAGGTTATATTGATGCTAGTTTCCTTTGATTATGCAACAAAGCTTTGATTTTGATGCGTTGTTCATAGGTTACTAATAATAGTAACTTTGTTTGCATGAATATGATGATTGGATGATGAATTGATTTTGCTAAAGTGTTTATCATGTTATGGGGATGTTAGAATGATGATGTTTATGCTAGAAACCTAAGAATGGATGATGTAGTTCATATGTTACCAAAAGTAGAAACTTTTGGTTTTGAAGAATGATGAATCATGATGATTTGATGTGTAGAACATGTCTAGATGATAGCATGAGTTTGAATTGGTATATGGTTAATGAAATCATGAATGTATTAGGTGTTAGATAGATTTTGGGATGCACTTTCCCAAAAGGGAAACTTTATTTGCACAAAATCTTGGATATGATGATTTGGGCATGTTTATGACTTTAGGATCATGTTAGCATGTTCATGGATGATTTCTAATATGGTAGAATGTATTGTTTGGGTTGTATGAAGGCTTAGTTTGTTAGTTGAAAGATTTGGTCTCTTTCTGGGTACACATGATGATGGATCATATGGGTAATGATAGGACTATTGTTTGGGTTGTAATATATCACTGTGGAGTACTTTGGTTGGTATGAATTCTATTGATTAGTGGGATAATGATTGTTATACACGCGTGCGAATCTAAGACCCTTACTTAGTAGGATTGGCAGGGTTTAGGGTGTGAAGTTGTGAGTGGCTTCACATGGCATGTTGTGCATGATTTGATTCTATATATGATGCATGGGTTATGACATAATTATGTTGAACATGATGATTGTTTGAGATTCGCATGACTTGTATGAAAATCTGGTTTTATGATGATCTAGGAAGTACATGTGGTTAATGAAGTGATATATGTGAACAACTTGCATGATAATCATGTGTGATGAACCGTATGTTTGATTTAAATGGATTTTCACCTATAATGTCACCAACGGGTCAAACGGGTCAACTGGGTCAATGTGATCTGTTTTTTTTCCAAAACCTTGAGTTCTTTGGTTTATAGAGCACTTAGGGTTTCATCATGATTCTATGTACACGTACTTATGTACTTGCCTGTTCTAGGTGACCTCTGAAGGTTGTCTTTCCACTCTCTCTTTCAAGTTAAGCTCTTAAGTCTTTATTGTGCACACCAGGTGAGTTCATGCCCCACTCTTTTACGTACTCTCTTTTGGGGGAGATAGCATACTGGTTTTACAAACGCTTACTTTATATGAGTTGTGTATAGTATGATATAGTGCTGAATACCATGAAAGCTTCACACTTTTGGATTGTTAACAATGATGATTAGCGAGAAATCTTGGATAGTACTACTGGGTCTGACGAGCCCCACCTGTGCGACTCGAGGTCAAACGGGTGCAATTTTGTCCTAACACGAACATCGTCACGATCTGGTAAGTCGTGTCGGGAGGCAACAAACGAAACACAGTCAGCTTCAATCTCTAAATCACTATGATTATTACTTATGAATATAGACTAGCTATATATTTCAATGCACTATGAATATGTTTGTAACGTGTGTATTCTATGTACATGTACTTATGTACTTGTGTGTCCTAGGTGACCTTTGAAGGTTGTCTTTCCACTCTCTCTTTCAAGTTAAGCTCTTAAGTCTTTATTGTGCACACCAGGTGAGTTCATGCCCCACTCTTTTACGTACTCTCTTTTGGGGGAGATAGCATACTGGTTTTACAAACGCTTACTTTATATGAGTTTTGTATAGTATGATATAGTGCTGAATACCATGAAAGTCCTCACACTTTCAGATTGTTAATAATAATGATTAGCAGGAAATCTTGGGTAGTACTACTGGATCTGACGAGCCCCACCTGTGCGACTCGAGGTCAAACGGGTGCAATTTTGTCCTAACACGAACATCGTCACGATCTGGTAAGTCGTGATGGGAGGCAACAAACAAAATACAGTCAGCTTCAATCGCGGAATCACTATGATTATTACTTATGAATATAAACTAGCTATCTATTTCAATGCACTTCTTATATTTTGCAACTATTACTGATTTATGATTAACGCAAACTCTTGAACTCACCAACCATTGTGTTGACTCTTTTAGTATGCTATTCTCAGGTTGAGGTTACCATTGCCTAGGAGTACTTGCACGGGTCAGCATCATTGTAGTTGTCAGCATGATTGAAATTTTGTATTTGGTTTGATTGTTAAACATTTAAGTCTTTGTTGGTACTACTTTGGGCGCGTGTGTTTACGCATTTTACATTATAATGTTATTCTTTGGTCTTTCTGGTTTATTAAATGCTTCCGCATATTTTAAAGTTAAACCCTGATTTTGAATGTTTGTTCATATAGAGTCGTTCTGAGTAACTAATGATTAAGATCCTGGTATGTCACACGCCTCGCGGTAAAACCCCGCACGTGGATTTTGAGGGTGTGACAGATTGGTATCAGAGCCATTGGTTATAGGGAACTAGGTTGCATTCACACTAGACTATAACCGCATAGTTATTAGTTACTTGTCACTTATTCTTTACTGTATACTCAATGGCATGCGCAACACGTACTTCGCAGCATGGCATCGTCATCACTTGATTTGGGCAAGAGACCAGCACGATCTGAGTCATCTCCTACTTCTCCCGTACCTGATAGGGGATTTAACTGGCCCCGACATCCTTATCCTCCTGGCGAGATAGACTGGGATCAGCCTTTAATACCGCCTGAGCTCGATCCTCCGCGGAACTGGGATTTCTACCCCACCTACGTAAACCGTATGGCTTATAGAGAGCGTGTACCACCAGTACCTCCAACTCGACCTAGGACTAGGTCATCGACCGCCTTTGCACTACCTACACTTCCTACCTTGGACATTCCTCTGGAGCAGGCATTTGCGACCCTAGTAGCCACACTGGACACGGAGCGACAGCGTATCCGAGGACACACTGATGAGAACTCTGCCTTACGATTTGAGATGCGTCAGTTGCGCTACCAGGTAGAGACGCTTCAGCAGCGACTCTCGATGGCCATTGTTGGACATCATACCCTGGCAGGCAACGTTGTGGCACTTACTGGGCGCATGGACGCGCAGGATCACCATAACATAGTGATCGATGATAGGTTTGCTGATCTAGAGGCATAGCTAGTAGCACTTCAGATTGCTAAAGCCCCTGCACCTTTGGTGGACCCTGATGAGGAAGACCTGGAAGAGGAATCGGAGAAAGCCCCCGAAGAAGAACCAGCAGAGATGGATGTGGACAGTGATGGATCTGACGTGTTGGACTGATTCTACTTTTATATGACTTAGACTATATAGTGTTTCTTTTCTTTGAAACCTATATGGGAAGGGTTGTTTCCCACCCAACTAAAAAACTCAAATTTTGACATTGATGGAATATTTTGTGACTCATTTACAATTTATTTATCTTTGGTTATTATTTCTATTATAAATGTTATGGTTGTGATGAAATCCTTATTTCTTATTATTTACTATACCTCAATGAGATTAATGTGTTGGATGTTACTCATTATTGTATTTGTGAATGTAAAGTAAAATATGGACGGACGTGGAAGAGGACGTGGATGAGGTCATGGACGTGGCGCCGGAGGTCTCGGTGCCGGTGCCATAAACATGACACCTGTAGAGTTGGCTGCCCTAATTAACGAGCATGTACAGGCAGCAGTGGCTGCTGCCCAAGCTGGACAGCCAGCAGGTAAATAATAAAAGATGTTTAACCAATTATCCTAGTTACTTGTCTGGGATACCTGACTAATGTATGGTTTGTCGAAACAGGACCTCCACCTTGTACTTACAAGTCCTTCATGGATTGTAAACCTCACACCTATAGCGGGACGGAAGGAGCTGTGGTATTAGTACAGTGGTTTGAGAAAACTAAATCCGTATTTGTGAAATGTAACTATCCGCTAGCTAACCATGTGAAGTTCGCGACTAGAACACTTGAAGGCGCAGCTCTCTCCTGGTGGAATGTCCAGGTGCACATGTTGGGCCAGGATATGGCTAATGACTTACCTTGGGCTGAATTCAAAGCAATGATGACGGAGGAGTATTACCCCCGAAACAAAATGCAAAAGCTGGAGATGGAATTCTAGCAACTTAAAATGCAAGGCTCAGAGATTGAAGCCTACACAACCCGTACTCATGAGTTGGCCACACTATGCCCGGGAATGGTCGATGAAATGCACAAGAGAGTCGAGCACTACATACGTGGACTGGTGCCCGAGATTCAGAGTATGGTAACTGCTTCCAACCCCATTACCATACAGCAGGCTATCCGGACAGGCCACAGGCTGACTGACCAGGCAGTCGAGTAAGGACGGTTACCCAAATAGGGCGCGGTTGCTAGTGTGCCCGACAACAAACGAAAGTGGGAGAACATTAGTAACAAAGATTCATCCTCCAGCAACTAGCCACAACAACAACAGCAACAGGTACAACAGCAGCACCAACATCCCCAGTAACAAAGGAGGTTTGATAACAACCGAAATTTCAATCAGTCATCCTCGGCATCACAAGGACAAGAAGGCTATGTGGGGAAAAGTCCCAAGTGCAATCGATGCAACTACCATCACACCGGCAGGTGTGACAACTTCCGATGCCAACATTGTGGTAAAGTTGGGCATGCAGCGAAAGACTACCGGGGTGAACTGATGAAGAAGCCTCAACAATCTCAAGAAACTCCGAAGGGTTGTTTCGAGTGCGGAAAAGAAGGCCATTACAGACGCAATTGTCCATAGCTTAGGAGAAATGGAAATGGCGGGAACAACACTGGTAATAACAACAACGGAAACAACAATAACAACAACAATGGCAATGGTAATAACAATGGTGGCAACAATAATGGAGCCAAAGGGAGAGCTTTCTTTATTGGCTCAGGTGAGGCTCTAAATGATCCTACAACAGTAACGGGTAAATTTTTGGTTAATGGTCGTTTAGCTACCGTATTATTTGATACTGGAGCTAATAGAAGCTTTATTTCTACTAAGTTTAGTAGTCTTTTAAGTGATATGCCTTCAACATTAGAATCTAAGTATACCGTAGAGTTAGCTGACGGTAAACAAATTTACGTGACACATATCCGTAGAGGCTGTAAGATAGAACTTGCTGGGCATACCTTCGATATAGATCTCATGCCTATCATACTTGGGAGCTTTGATCTAGTAGTCGGCATGGATTGGCTTTCTGATAAGCAAGCGGAAGTCATATGTCACGAGAAGGTTATACGGATTCCTAATGGCAAAGAAATTCTCTTGGTTAAAGGTGATAGGAGTGGTGCAGTGATGGGCATCATCTCGTTCATGAAGGCACAGAAGTTGCTACGGAAAGGTCGTCTGGCCATATTGGCACTTGTCACTGACAAACAACTAGAGGAAAAGAAGATAGAGGATATCCCCGTGGTTTGTGAGTTTCCCGAGGTGTTTCCGGAGGACCTACCGGGACTACCACCTCATTGTCAAGTCGAATTCCAAATTGATTTGACTCTAGGAGCCATTCCAATTATGAGATCACCTTATCGGTTAGCTCTAAACAAACTACAGGAATTATCTGCTCAACTCCAAGAACTGTTGGATAAAGGATTTATCCGACCCAGTTCGTCGCCCTAGGGAGCGCCAGTTCTATTTGTCAAGAAGGACGGTACATTTCAAATGTGCATTGACTATAGGGAGCTGAACAAGGTCACGATCAAGAATAGATATCCTTTACCTCGTATAGATGATTTGTTTGATCAACTTCAAGTATCAAGCTATTATTCTAAGATTGATTTAAGGTCTAGTTATCATCAACTGAGAGTTTGAGAGGAGGACATCTCGAAGATAGCTTTTCGTACACGTTACGGTCACTATGAGTTCTGGGTCATGCCATTCGGGTTGACGAATGCCCCAGCAGTATTCATGGACCTCATGAATAGCATGTGTAAACCCTATCTTGATCAGTTTGTTATTGTCTTTATTGATGACATATTGATCTACTCAAGGACTGAGGAAGAACATGGAGAGCACTTACGGTTAATCTTGGAATTACTTAGAAAAGAACAATTGTACGCCAAATTTTCTAAGTGTGATTTTTGGATACGCGAAGTGTAATTCTTGGGTCATATTGTTAACGAGAAAGGAATACATGTTGATCCGGCAAAAATTGAAGCGATAAAGAATTGGTCGGTTTCTAAGACGCCAAGTGAGATATGATAGTTTCTTGGACTAGCAAGATACTATCGACGGTTCATCGAAGGATTTTCTAAGATTGCTTAACCTCTCACAGCCTTGACTCACAAGGTAACAACGTACAAATAGGGTGAGAGTCAGGAATCTGCTTTACAGTTGCTGAAATAGAAACTGTGTAGCGCACCGATATTAGCGTTACCAGAAGGAAGTGACGATTTTGTGGTCTATTGTGACGCTTGAATTCAAGGACTTGGGTGTGTATTGATGCAGCAGGATAAGGTAATAGCTTACGCCTCTAGACAACTAAAGGTTCATGAGAAGAACTATACCACCCATGTCTTGGAGCTGGGTGCGGTAGTTTTTGCCTTAAAGATCTAGAGACACTACTTGTACGGTACCAAATGGAATATTTACACCGATCATAAGAGTCTTCAGCACATCTTTGAGCAAAAGGAATTGAACATGAGGCAAAGACGTTGGGTAGAGCTACTGAACGACTATGATTGTGCCATCAGATATCATCCGGGGAAAGCAAATGTAGTCGCTGACGCGCTGAGTAGGAAAGAAACTGCTAAGCCTCGACGTGTGTGAGCTTTGCAACTTACCATTAGCACATAGTTACTGGAACAAATTCAAGAGGCTCAGACAGAAGCTTTGACAGCAGAAAACATTAGGTCTAAATCGTTAAGGGGAATGGAAAAACAATTAGAGGTAAAAGCGGATGGAATTCGTTACTTCATGGATAGACTTTGGGTACCTCTACATGGAAATCTGAGAGACTTGGTCATGAGTGAGGCACACAAGTCTAAGTACTCTATACATCCTGAATCTGACAAGATGTATCATGATCTGAAGGCTCACTATTGGTGGCCTAATATGAAAGCGGATGTAGCTACATATGTGAGCAAGTGTCTGAACTGCTCCAAGGTAAAAATGGAGTATCAGAAACCATCTGGGTTGTTGCAACAACCTGAGATCCCTATGTGGAAGTGGGAACAGATTTCAATGGATTTCATTACCAAGCTACCTCAGACTCCTACTGGTTGTGACATGATATGGGTTATTGTGGACCGATTAACGAAGTCTGCTAATTTCTTGGCAATAAGGGAAACAGACAAAATGGAGAAATTAACCTGACTTTATTTGAAGGAGATAGTGTCAAGACATAGTGTACCGGTTTCAATCATTTCCTACCGTGATGCCCGTTTTACATCACACTTCTGGCAGTCGTTACAGAGATCTTTAGGTACGCGATTAGACATGAGTACTGCTTATCACCCGCAAACCGATGGTCAAAGTGAGCGTACTATACAGACGTTGGAGGACATGCTACGTGCTTGTGTGATTGACTTCGGGAATAACTGGGAAGTTCACCTACCATTGGTGGAATTTTCTTACAACAACAGTTATCACACTAGCATAAAGGCAGCACCTTTTGAAGCGTTGTATGGGCGAAAATATAGATCACCAGTTTGTTGGGCTGAAATTGGTGATAGCCAGCTAATGGGTCCTGAGTTAGTACACGAGACCATTGAGAAGATTGTACAAATAAGGAATCGTATGGCTGTAGCGCGCGACAGGCAGAAAAGTTATGCTGACAAGCGATGGAAACCTCTAGAATTTCAAGTTGGTGACAAAGTCTTATTGAAAGTCTCACCGTGGAAAGGCATGATTCGGTTTGGTAAAAGAGGAAAACTAAATCCAAGATACGTTGGACCGTTTGAGATATTGGAAAGAATAGGTCCAGTGGCCTATCGACTAGCCTTACCTGATTCGTTGAGTGGAATCCATGATGTATTCCATGTTTCAAATCTGAAGAAGTGCCTAACGAATGAAACGATGATCGTACCGCTTGAGGAATTACAAGTAGATGAACAATTATGCTTTATCGAGGAACCAGTTGAGGTGATGGATCGTGATGTAAAGACACTTAAGCAAAGCAAGATACCCATAGTCAAGGTTCGTTGGAACTCGAGACGTGGACCAGAATTCACATGGAACGTGAGGACCAGATGAAGCTTAAGTATCCTCAACTGTTCAAAAAGACGATGCCAGCCGGTGAAGGTATTGATTTAAATTTCGGGACGAAATTTCTTTCAACATGGGGATTATGTGACAACTCACCCATAACTCACTTGATTACTTTATGCCAATACAGTAGACCAGTGATGGAACACACACCATGTAACACAATTTTCGGGACGAAAATTCTTTCAACATGGGGATAATGTGACATCCGGTAATTTTCTGTTACCAAACTCCGTTAGTTCTGTTAAGTCTTGCATACACGTGTTGTGAGCACACACTAGTTGTTGTTGAATGTTGGTGACTTAATAATGATTAATAATGATAAACTGATAATAATTTAGCTAATGACGTGATTATTAAGTTGTGATTATGTGCTTACGTGATTTAAATATTAATTGTGAATTTTACCGCGTAACGTGAAAACGTGTGTATTTAATGTGTGAACCTTGTAACTTGTAAATATAAGGCATATAATTGTTATTATTAGTTATATGTTTGTTACTTTAGTTAAAACATTTTAAAAAGAGTGTTTAAAAGCTTAATTTTTATAAAAAGTAAATTACAAGGGCTTAAAAGGTAAATATGGTTAATTAATAAAAAAAAACACAAAATCCTAACCCTAAACACCCCATAGGCCGCGACTCACCCTTTACACACACACACACTTCGAATTCAGCCCTAGAACAAGCAAATATCATCGGTTTTGGTCGATTACAAGTGTTAGAACACATTGGAAACATCAAATACAAGCCATTACACGTTTAAAGGTTAGCTTTTGGTGTTTTTTCATGTATTTTGGTTATGGCCGAAGGTTGGTGTTCGAAAATCTGCAATTGTTAATTCTTGGTTGTTTGTTGATGCTATGATGTTAGTTAGGTTATATTGATGCTAGTTTACGTTGATTATGCAACAAAGCTTTGATTTTGATGCGTTGTTCATAGGTTACTAATAATAGTAACTTTATTTGCATGAATATGATGATTGGATGATGAATTGATATTGCTAAAGTGTTTATCATGTTATAGGGATGTTAGAATGATGATGTTGATGCTAGAAACCTAAGAATGGATGATGTAGTTCATATGTTACCAAAAGTAGAAACTTTTAGTTTTGATGAATGATGAATCATGATGATTTGATGTGTAGAACATGTCTAGATGATAGCGTGAGTTTGAATTGGTATATTGTTAATGAAATCATTAATGTATTGGGTGTTAGATAGATTTTGGGATGCACTTTCCCAAAAGAGAAACTTTATTTGCACAAAATCTTGGATATGATGATTTGGGCATGTTTGTGACTTTAGGATCATGTTAGTATGTTCATGGATGATTTCTAATGTGGTAGAATGTATTGTTTGGGTTGTATGAAGGCTTAGTTTGTTAGTTGAAAGATTTGGGTCATATGGGTAATGATAGGACTATTGTTTGAGTTGTAATATATCACTGTGGAGTACTTTGGTTGGTATGAATTCTGTTGATTAGTGGGATAATGATTGTTATACACGCGTGCAAATCTGAGACCCCTACTTAGTAGGATTGGCAGGGTTTAGGGTGTGAAGTCGTGAGTGACTTCACATGGCATGTTGTGCATGATTTGATTCTGTGTATGATGCATGGGTTATGATATAATTATGTTGAACCTGATGATTGTTTGAGATTTGCATGAGTTGTATGAAAATCTGGTTTTATGATGTTCTAGGAAGTAATGAAGTGATATATGTGAACAACTTGCATGATAATCATGTGTGATGAACCGTATGTTTGATTTAAATGGATTTTCACCTATAATGTCACCAACGGGTCAAACGGGTCAACTGGGTCAATGTGTTCTGTTTTTTTTCCAAAACCTTGAGTTCTTTGGTTTATAGAGCACTTAGGGTTTCATCATGATTCTGTGTACACGTACTTATGTACTTGCATGTTCTAGGTGACCTCTGAAGGTTGTCTTTCCACTCTCTCTTTCAAGTTAAGCTCTTAAGTCTTTATTGTGCACACCATGTGAGTTCATGCCCCACTCTTTTACGTACTCTCTTTTGGGGAGATAGCATACTGGTTTTACAAACGCTTACTTTATATGAGTTGTGTATAGTATGATATAGTGTTGAATATCATGAAAGTCCTCACACTTTCAGATTGTTAATAATAATGATTAGCAGGAAATCTTGGGTAGTACTACTGGGTCTGACAAGCCCCACCTGTGCGACTCGAGGTCAAACGGGTGCAATTTTTTCCTAACACGAACATCATCACGATCTGGTAAGTCGTGATGGGAGGCAACAAACGAAACATAGTCAGCTTCAATCGTGGAATCACTATGATTATTACTTAAGAATATAGACTAGCTATCTATTTCAATGCACTTCTTATATTTTGCAACTATTACTGATTTATGATTAACGCAAACTCTTGAACTCACCAACCATTGTGTTGACTCTTTTAGTATGCTATTCTTAGGTTGAGGTTACCATTGCCTAGAAGCACGTGCACGGGTCAACATCATTGTAGTTGTCAGCATGATTGAAATTTTGTGTTTGGTGTGATTGTTAAACATTTAAGTCTTTGTTGGTACTACTTTGGGCAAGTGTGTTTGCGCATTTTACATTATATTGTTTTACTTTGGTCTTTCTGGTTTATTAAATGCTTCCGCATATTTTAAAGTTAAACCCTGATTTTGAATGTTTGTTCATATAGAGTCGTTCTGAGTAACTAATGACTGAGATCCTGGTATGTCAAACGCCTCGCGGTAAAACCCCGCATGTGGATTTTGAGGGTGTGACATATCTGATTTATGTGCCCTTAGTAGATTTGAGTACTGATGTAGTCAGGATAGGAAATGCTCAGGGGATGAAGAGTAAAGTAAGTGGGTAATCACAACTGGCCACTGTAATTAAGGACTTACTATACTTGACATAAACTGAGCTATTACCTTGAATGACCGTGTTGGTGTTTGAATCTTATAGTGTTTAGAGGATGGCTGGTGGTAGATCATCGAAGGCTTCACAAGGAGGAGCAAGGGGTGGCCGTGGTTCCGGACCACGTGCCACAAGGAACAAGACCAAGACTACTGAGACGGCTCCTGCTGAGCCCAAGCTTCATCACCAGGAGGGCGGTTATGAGAGTGCTAACTTGAGAGCCTCAGTAAAGGAGGCAGTGGTGGAGGAAGTACACCAGGTCTTGCAGACGATCCTACCGTTTGTGGTGATCGAGGTCATCCATGCAGTGAGAGAGGATGAGAAAAGGAGAAGGAGGAGGAGAGAAAGAAAGCTGTAGGGAGGAGGGGTGAGAGAGATCATGGTGAAGGGGAAGAACTGAACGCTGAGATGGCGGCCTCCAGTGATGAGGAGGAGGTGGTAGTGAGGGAAACCGCGAAGGGGTGCAACTACGGGGCATTCCAGCGATCCAAACCCCCAACTTTTAATGGCAATGGTAATGCTGCTGCTGCTCACCGCTGGGTGAGAGAATTGGAGGCGGTGCTGGAGATTAGTGAGTGTAGGGAGGACCAAAAGGTGAAGTTCGCCACTCACTCGTTTGTAGACTCGGCTTTATGTTAGTGGGACAATATTGTCCAAGCCGAGGGCAGCAGGGCCATGGAAAAGATGAGGTGGGAAGAACTGAAGAAGATGGTGATTGAGGAATTCTGTTCTTACCATGAGCTCAACAAGATAGAGAGGGATTTCCTGCAGTTAGAGGCGGGAACCATGACCCATCAGCAATACACCACCAAGTTCAATGAGATGGCAATACTAGTGCCGGATCAGGTGAACCGGTGTCGAGAAAGATCAAGAGGTATATTCAAGGATTGCCGGCGGATATCCGTAGGCACATGATTGCTGCCTAACCGAGTACCTTTAGGTCGGTGGTGGATTTGGCAGGGAGATTGTATGATGAGAGAGAGGTGGTCATGGTTGAGGTGAGTAAGAAGGGTGGTGGTGACAGGAACTGGAATAGAAAGCAGTTTGGACGTGGTGGTTTCACTCTAAATAACAAGAGGGCAAGGGTGGATGATCGAAGGGTGATGAAACCAGGTGCGGGGGCGAAGAGGTGTGGTATATGTGGAAGGGAGCATACTGGAGAGTGTAAGTGGGGATTGAACGTCTGCTTCAAATATGGGAAGCCCGGTCACGTGGCAAAAGAGTGTGGGGTTGTAAGGTGTTATAACTGTGGCGAAGAGGGCCATCTGAGTAGGGATTGCAAGAAGTCGAGGGCTGAAAGTTCTGGGGCAAAGAAGAGGACGGGGAATGAAGGACAGAGGGCAAGTGCTAGAGCATTCACGATGACCCGGGAGGAGGCTAGTAGGAGTTTTATTTCTGCTGCTTTCTGTGCTAAGTTGCCTCTGTGTTATTTGATTCTGGTGCTAGTAGGAGTTTCATTTCTGCTACTTTCTGTGCTAATTTGCCTGCTAGTAGTAGAAATTTTGATGAGCCCTTCGAAGTAGAAACTGCTATTGGTAAGTCTACCAGAATTTCTGAGATGATAGTGGATTGTGACATAGAATTGGAAGGCCATAGGTTCTTTGCTAAATTATTTATGATGCCCCTAGGTGGATTTGATGTAGTTCTAGGAATGGATTGGTTAGCAGCCTATGAGGTGAATGTTGTGTGTCGTAAGAAAATGATCCGATTAATTGCGCTCGATGGAAGTTCAGTGACGGTCTACGGTGATCGAGTGACTACGGTTCCTAAAGTGATTTCGATGGTGGTGGCAGAGAAGTGCATGAAACGTGGATGTAGTGCCTACTTGGCTTACATGAAGGATGTGGATGTGTCAGTACCACAATTGTCTGATGTACCAGTTGTGTGTGACTTTCCGGATGTGTTCCCAAAAGATTTACCAGGTGTGCCACCGGACCGCGAGATCGAGTTTTAGATCGATTTGATACCTGGTGCTCAGCCTGTTGCCAAGGCACCATATCGATTAGCTCCGTCTGAAATGAAGGAACTAATGGTTCAGCTGCAAGAGTTGCTGGACAAGGGGTTCATCCGTCCGAGCATCTCTCCCTAGGGTGCTTCGGTCTTGTTTGTAAAGAAGAAGGACGGTAGTATGAGGATGTGCATTGACTACCAAGAGTTAAACAAGTTGAAAGTGAAGAACCGATATCCACTACCTAGAATTAATGACTTGTTTGACCAGCTCCAAGGTGCCAGCTGGTTCTTGAGAAAAGATCTCCGATCTGGTTACCATCAATTGAAGGTGAAGGAGCAAGACATCCCTAAAACAGCTTTTCGCACGCGTTATGGACACTACGAGTTCCTCGTTATGTCTTTTGGTAACGCGCCAGCTGCTTTTATGGATTTGATGAATCGGGTGTGCCGGCCAATGTTGGACAAATCAGTGATTGTGTTTATCGATGATATCCTGATTTATTCGAAAAGCGAAGAAGAACATGCCGGTCACATTCGTGAGGTGTTGGAGACACTTAGAAGAGAGAGGTTGTATGCTAAATTCTCTAAGTGCGCTTTCTGGTTGCGTGAAGTTCAATTTTTGGGTCATGTGGTAAATTCTGAAGGAATCATGGTGGACCCGACAAAGGTTGAGGCAGTGATGCAATGGAAGTCTCCAAAGACGCCATCCGAGATTCGTAGTTTCTTGGGTTTGGCGGGCTACTACAGAAGATTTATCCAACACTTTTCCAAGATAGCCTCACCATTGACCAAGTTGACATATAAGGACATAAAGTTTGTACGGGGTCTAGAACAGGAGAATGCTTTTAAGGAGTTAAAGATGAGATTGACTCAAGCTCCTGTCTTGACGTTGTCTGAAGGGGTCAAAGACTTAGTGGTCTATTCAGATGCTTCTTATTCGGGACTGGGTTGCGTGCTAATGTAGAGGGGAAGAGTAATAGCCTATGCTTCCTGATAGTTGAAAATCCACGAGGATAATTACCCCACTCATGACTTGGAGCTAGCGGCTGTGGTATTTGCAGTGAAGATTTGGAGGCACTATTTGTACGCGTCGAAGTGCACTATCTTTACGGACCATAAGAGTTTGAAATAATTCTTTGAGCAGAAGGACCTCAATATGAGACAAAGGAGGTGGTTAGAGTTGATCAAGGATTATGATTGGGAGATCCATTACCACCCGGGCAACGCCAACGTAGTGGCGGATGCCCTTAGCCAAAAGGAGAGACCCGAGCCAATCCGGGTGAAGGCTTATCAGTTGATTATGACCTCCGATATGATGACACAGGTCAAGGGGTTCCAAGATGAGGCGTTGAAAGAAGATCGCCTTAACTCTAAAAGGATGAGAGGTCTGGTCACGGATCTCGGAGTTAGGACCCGCTTTGGGCGGATGTGGATCCCTCGTTATGGAGACCTATGGGGGCGGATCATGGACGAAGCTCACAAGACTCGATACTCCATTCATCCTGGTGCTACTAAGATGTATCATGATATGAAGAAAGATTACTGGTGACGGGGTATGAATCGTGATGTGGCGGAGTATGTGAGCAAGTGCCTTACTTGCTTGCAAGTGAAGTCAGAGCATCAGAAGCCATATGGGAAGATCCAACCTTTGGATATACCCAAGTGGAAATGGGAGCACATCACCATGGACTTCATTACAAAGTTACGACGTACGACAAGGGGGTACGATGCCATATGGGTGATAGTTGACCGCCTGACAAAGAGTGCTCACTTTTTTCCGATCCGCATGACGTATTCATCCGAGAGGTTGGCAGATTTATTCATCAAGGAGATTGTGGCTCGTCATGGTGTACCGGTGTCTATTATGTCAGACTGTGACACTCGGTTTACATCCAAGTTTTGGAAGAGATTTCACGACGCGATGGGTACGAGGCTACACATCAGTATGGTTTACCACCGCTAGACAGATGGTCAGTCTGAGAGGACGATCCATACGCTCAAGGATATGCTCCGAGCATGCGTGATCGAATTTGGAGGAAGTTGGGATGAACACTTACCGTTAGCTGAATTCTCATACAACAACAGTTATCATGCCAACATTGGTATGCCACCATATGAGATGCTATACGGTAGGAGGTGTAGGACGCCCGTGTGTTGGGGTGACATCGGGCAGAAGGAGTTAGGAAGTGTTGAGGTGATCGAGACTACTATGGAGAAGTTAGAGAAGATCAAAGCCTTTATGAAGGCGGCAAAAGATAAACAAAAGTCGTATGCCTATAAAAGGCGTAGACCGATTGAGTTCCACGTGGGTGATAGAGTCATGTTGAAGGTCTCACCTTGGAAGGGGATCATCTGGTTTAGAAAGAGGGGTAAGCTGAGCCCGAGATACATAGGACCTTTCCGAATTATTGCATGAGTAGGAGAGGTGGCCTATCGATTGGAGCTACCCGATGAGTTAAGTGGAATTCATCCAACATATCATGTATCTCATCTGAGAAAATGTCTAACTGATGAAGATATGATTGTACCACTGGAGGACATCGAAGTAGATGAGCGGCTCAACTATATAGAGCAACCAGTGGCAATCATAGACCGGAAAGGGAAGAGGCTGCGGAATAAAGTGGTTTCACTAGTGCGGGTGCAGTGGAGGCACAGGAAGGGATCTGAGTCTACGTGGGAAACTGAAGAAGTAATGAGACAGCATTACCCACAACTGTTTGAAGAATGACAGGTTTCGGGGATGAAACCTCTATAACGGGGGTGGACTTGTAACACCTGAAAGTTTGTCAAAAAAACAAAGGAAAAGCAAAGAATTAAGAAGAGAAAAGAAAAGGAGCACTAGTGGAGGGGGCCTAAATGTAAAAGTACAAAACTTTATTATTTTAATGTTTAACCAATTCCTTTTTACACCTTTTGCTTTTGGCTGGACAAGAAGGAGAAAGAAGAACAGAGTTTCTCTCGGTTATTCAAGAAGAAGAAGCTGAAAATTCGTAGGTAGGTGTTCTTTGTGTTTTTTATTCGGTTTTGTTGGGTTTTCAACCTTAAAAACGATTTTTATGTGTTCTTTATGCTTGGTTGTGTGTTTTGTTGTGTTTTTAGGTTTTTTGACTCGTTGTGCCCTTAGGTTCGGTGGAGTTTTACTTGAAGGCTACATTAGGTGAGTTCTAGATCCCCGGTTTTCTTGTTTTAAACGTATTTTAGGGCTGAAAATCCATATAAAACGTTTTACAGCTTATATGTATGCTAACCGTATGTATGTTTGTATATGGTTGGTTATGTTGTATGGTTTTATGCTTATTTTAGGTGCCTTGTAAGTTAGTTATGGGTTGACAACCATTTAGGATGATGATTTGGGTCTGGACAGTGTAAGTTTCAAACTAAGTATGCTCATGCGCCTGAAATTTGCTTAAAACGCCTAAGTCCCTTCTCATTCGCCCAAATAGGGCTCATGCGCCTGGATTTTTGCCCATGCGCCAATGTGGTAGGCTCATGCGCCTGATACTTAGCTAAAAAGACTAAGTTCCACCCCATGCGCCCCAATAGTGCTCATGCCCCCACTGCCCAAATGCCTAAGACCTCATGCGCCCAAATAGTATCCATGAGCCAAGAAAATTGCTCATACGCCTAAGTGTTAGTTCAGGCGCCTAACTTTCCCATGCGCCCAAGTACTCATACGCCTGCATAGTACTCAGGAGCCTACATAGTGCTCATGCGCCTAAAAGTTTAGAAAAAATTTCTGAGATTTTGAGAAATAGAAATTTTAAGGTTTAAGCTCTGGGATGTTTTGATGGTTATATGTGTTTTATGTGGTGATTATCCTCGTATAAGTAAAGTATTATCATAAATAAAGTGAAAGATTAATGATAATGAAAAGTGGAACATAACAAATGAATGAAAAGTCTTGCAAACAAAATTTTTAGAGAGGTTCACAACTCATTGAGAGTTGTTAGCTCAACTGTGTGTTATATAACATGCGATTTAACCCATGAGGGTTCACGCATAGAGGGATCATTCTTTGTGACTGATCCATACGTGCAATATGGGATCCTTGTAGCTTAACCCCGAGACTGAGGTGTCTTTGTGCCTAACGATGGGGTATAGCTTATGACAGGATCTGGATAGAAGTGAAAGATAATGAAAAATTATGAAACCAACAAATATGTGCGATAATGGAAGATAATAAGGTTATACCTTGATGTATGTACGATGAATGCTCATGAACAAAAGTAAAGGATGTATTTTAAGGAAAAGGATACTTTAATTATAATCAAGGTACTTTAATGCTTTTAAAACTAGAACTCACTCAGTGACGCTAACTTTTATGCATTTTCAGTTGGCTGGTAACAGTTGCTGAGGATGGCACACGGGAAAAGTTACTTGGCGGGCAAGACTGGCATCCATTCATGCATGTTAATTATGTTGTTTTATAATACAACTAAACGTTTCTTTTGTAACTCCTATTATACATTGTTGTATTATTTGGCAACATTAAATATTAATGCAATGAATGACTTTTGAAAATTTTAAATCCGCTGCGATGTTTTACGATACGTATATGTTTTTATATAATTAATGTTATGATTGACGAACTGTGAGGTTTTCGGGAATGGGGCCTTACAAATTATCCATATAATTTATTCATAACACTAGTGTAAATATTTAGAAACCCAATTTCTAAATACTTCAAGTGTCAATATTTACTTACATGATCATATCATAAAATAAATATTGTAAGTGTTTGTCTAGCTTGTTATTGGGTATGACCCAACTTGGATCATAACGTACTAGCCACATCAATCCAATATGTGTCTTGGGCAGACCGTTTCTAACAGTTTAATGGTTTCGATAACTAGTTCCTTTCGTATTTATTAAGTTAAGCATTCGGGAATCCTTTGATGCACTAATATGTAGTTGCAATGTTTTGATTAAAATACTAGTAAATCTTATTTACTTGGTAATGTTAATTTGATTTGCTTTCTCTTTCATCGACCACACATCACATTTCTGTATGGTTTCTGATTACATTCACTCTGTCCGAGTGATTTGATTCTCAATTGTTATTGAGTGAATACGAGTAGTTTCCTGATCCTTTGCACCTTTTTTCTTGCCTAGAATGTTAATAAAGTATTTTGTAGATCCATAGTTGTCATTTTGATTGACTCATTGCATTATTGAGGCAAGAGTGTTCGAAGTTAGTGATGAATTGTTCTCGATGAGTTTTGGGCGGGAGTGGATTGATTTAAAGTGTCATTCATGTAGTTTCGTGTTTGATTTTTTTTTTGATTTAAACAATAGATCCAATGTTTTATTTGTGATTGAGTAGTATGTTTGCAATGATGATTATAAACAAATTTGAGTAGATTGGTTGACGAGTGTGTTTACAAGGCATGAGAATCAAAACTCTATAGCATTATAGGTTGTTATGGATAGAAAAAAACTAACCATGCGAGAACTATTGTTGTTTTATGTTTTTGTATGAGTAGTTCCTTTCCCATTTATTTAGTTAAGCATTCGTGAATCCTTTGTACACCAATATGTAATTGAAAAGTTTTAATTAAAAGACAAGTAGAGCTTATTTACTTGGTCGTGTTAACTTGATTTGGTTTCTTTTTCATCGACCACACGTCACATTTCTGTATGGTTTCTGATTACATTCACTCCGTCCGTGTGACTTGATTCTCGATTATTTATGATTGAATATGAGTAGTTTCTTGATCCTTTGCACTTTTTTCCTAACCTAGAATGTTAATAAAGTATTTTGTGGATCCATAGTTGACATTTTAATTGATTCGGTGCATTTTGGAGGCAAGAATCTTCAAAGTTGGTTGTGAATTGTTCTCGATGAGTTTTGAGCGGGAGTGGATTGATTTCAAGTGTCATTCCTGTGGTTTCATGTTTGATTTTAGTTTTGATTTAAACTATAGATCCTACGTTCCTTTGAGATTGATTAGTGTGATTGCAATGATGATTATAATCAGATTTGATTAGGTTGGTTCACGAGTGTGTTTACAAGGCATGAGAATCAAAACTCTATAGCATTGGAGGTTGTTATGGACAGAAAAAAACTAACCATGCGAGAACTATTGTTGTTTAATGTTTTGGTATAACTAGTTCCTTTCGAATTTATTTAGTTAAGCATTCATGAATCCTTTGATGCACCAATATGTAGTTGTAAACTTTTGATTAAAATACAAGTAATCTTATTTACTTAGTCGTGTCAATTTGATTTGCTTTTCTTTTTCATCGACCACACATCACTATATGGTTTCTGATTACAAATGTGATTTGATTCTCGATTGTTATTGAGTGAATACGAGTAGTTTATTTTTTTGGGTAAAGGGTTTACCCTAGTGATTCTATCATAAACAATCAAATAACGTACAAGTAGTGTAGATGGATTCTACACTATTTCTTGTATAGGACACCCCCTTATATAACTGGGACCAGAAAAAACCAAAACACGAATTACTCTAGCCTACCCATAACAAAGTACACAGTAAGCAAACACAAAAGATAAAACTCTTTCAGCTTTCGTCATCCGAGATATGAGAATTAGAAATCTTCCATTTTGCAAGTGTAGCTCGAACTCGATTGTTGTCTTTGAATTTGAGGCTCATCAACTTTAACCGGATTGTCGAAAGAATAATCTCACTTTGCACTGTAGAGGACCGAGCTTGATTTTGAAAAATACGCAAGTTCCTCCAGAATAATCTCACTTTGCACTGTAAAGCACTGTCGAAAGAATTTGAGGTTCTAAGTTTTTTAAGACTGGGAATAAATCATACCAAGCAACATGCCAATGCCAAACCCCATTTTGAACAATATCAGCGATAGTAGAGTTTGTAGAGAATCCCGCATTATAGATCTCCAGATGCGATACAATTGATTGAAGCGGACCAATATGATTCCAAATGTCATACCAAGCTGAAGTAGAGGTTCCATCACCTATAGATTGTAAAAATAATGTCTAAGCACAGGGCGCATGCTTAAAAGCTTGCGCCAACCCCAAAAACCATTAGAAGGGACTTTAACTACCCAGAAATTCTTCCGACACAAACGATGAAGATGAACCCATTCTACCCATAGAGACTCTCTTTTTATAAGAATACTCCAGACATGATAAGCCATTAAAGCAATGTTCATCTCCTTAATTCTGCGAATGCCCAACCCGCCTTCTTGCTTAGGCAAACACACTGCTTTCCAAGCGACTTTAGCTTTGCCTTGTTGCATAGGATCGTGAGCCCACCGATGACCAATAAACATGCATAGAAGATAAAACTGAAATAATAAGCTGACATCTGCTGACAAATGATAAATTATTATTCTTCCAATCCATAAGTTTAGTATCCATCCTTTCTAGGAGCACATTACAATCATGAGCACGTAACCCTGAAGATATAAGTTGAACACCAAGATATCTAACCGGTAAAGTGCCTTCCTCAAAAGGCATTATAGACATGATAGCTATCTTAATATATTGAGGAACATTACAAAAAAAACTGTGCTTTTTTGAATGTTAGGAACCAGACCCGAAAGCCTTCAAACAACTTTAATCCATCCAAAATGCAAGTAACAGAATGATTATCACCTCTGGAGAACATGAATCGGTCATCCGTAAAACAAAGGTTGATCAGCCTTTGCTTTTCACACAAGTGATGGAACCGGAACCCCGTATCGATCCTAGAAGTATGATCTAAAATTAACGTAAGGATCTCCATCACTAAAGTGAACAGATAAGCAGACAGAGGGTCTCCTTGCCTAAGGCCTCTTTTTTCCTTTGAAGTACCCATGAAGCTGACCATTAATCGATAAGGAAAAAGAAGGCGAGGAAACACATACCATAATCCAATCCACCATTCTGATATGAAAACCAAATGCCAATAACACATCCTTCAAAAATTTCCAATTCACCGTATTATAAGCTTTTTGAATATCAATCATGAAAGCACATCTAGGAGGACTCGTCTGATGATGATAGTTATGCATAATTTCCTGAGTTAAAAGAATATTATCTGTGATCCTTCTATCAGGAATAAAAGCTGATTGATTAATACTTACAATACCCTTCAACCCATTTTTGATTCTGTTTGCTATTATTTTTGTAATGCACTTGTAAAGTACATTACAACAAGCAATGGGTCTAAATTCACCAATACGAGAGGGGATCGAAATCTTTGGCACTAGGGCAATTATGGTATGATTTATTTCATTCAGAAGTTTCCCTGAGATGAAAAAATCCATAACAGCCCCTGTAACATCAAGGCTAGTAATTTCCCATGATTTTTTAAAGAAGGCCGAAAAAAACCATCAGGACCAGGGGCTTTATTATCATCAATGGAGAACATAGCCTTTTTAATCTCCTCTATGGATACCTCTTTAACCATATCCAAGGCTAAATTTTCATCCAACTTCTTCAAGAAAAACGAATCAGGAACCCGAGGAGGGTGGAGGTCATCTAGGGAAGCTTCATTGAACTTTTGAAGAATCTCAGTTTCTTTTCTTCTAAGATTCATATCTCCCGGATTTAAATCAATATCTTGTTGAATATTATAAAGAGACGTTCTGAGATCACATACCTTCTTTTGGAGGTTACCTTGTTTAAACAAAAGAGAATGAAGGAGAGATTTCAACGACTTAAGCTTTTTCACCACCTAAAATTAAGGGACACCAACAATTTGGTTATCCCATGCCTTTGTCACAATGGATTTGAAATCATCTTTATAGACCAGAAAGTTCGCAAATTTAAAGGGTGTGTGTTTAGATTTCATCATAGAGGGAATGTTAAGCACACATGGGCTATGATCTGACACTCTAAAGGATGGAAACACTAGCTTCCTTAAAACAAACCATGAAGGCAATATTTCCCATAACCCGATCAATTTTCCTGAATATACCCCCACCACTCATAGGTTTTTGATTCCAAGTGTATCGCAGGCCATTCGCATTAATATCCTCCATTTCAATAAGAGCAACACACTCTTTAAAATCCCTCATACTAGAATTTATTACAGATGGACCCGAATAACTATCCTCCAAATTCAAAGTAGCATTAAAATCACCTAACATTATCCATGGCCCAGCTTGAATAAAGGATTTTTGATATGAAAGATCTTCCCATAGGTTCCTTCGCAAGATATACGAGTTATGTGCATAGATAAATGAAGAAAAAAGAAACTTACCCAAACCTTTAAAAGTAATTTTGCAATGAATCACTTGTTCTTTACTAGAAAGAATCATAACATCCATGATTCCAGGATCCCATCCTATCAAAATTCGAGTCCCCTTAGAACAATGAGAACCATTTGAAATCCACTCCTATCTGTTATTCACAGCTTTGCTTACCGGACCCAATTTATCCTCATTTACATGAGTTCCAAAATGGCACACAAGCTAAGATGATTATCTTTAATAAACAGTCGAACCTCTTTTTGTTTTAGAGGGCGTTTCAACCCCTAATATTCTAGGAAGCCATACTAATCATTTGGAAACTCCATGTGCAGGAGTGCTTGCCCTGTTGTTTGGTTTGAGTTTCCTATACCTGCTATTAAGAATTCCATAGGCTCATCAGTATGAACCACCACATCTTCCTCGTTTGTATCATCTGAATCCGACATCTCATTATCCTTTATTCCCAATGAAGTCGTTTCCATAGATTGATTAGCACTAGACATTTTCACCTCCCCTTTATTATCTAGAACCTTAAACCGATTAGTATCCAACATTGACTCCTTAATTATTTGCTTTGATCCTTGAATATTCTTACGACAAAACTCCCGTTTAGGTTTTGATACTAGAATTCCTGATTTCTTACCTTGCTTCTTACTCCTGATTTCTTACCTTGCTTCTTACTCCTCACTTCAATAAAACCATCTTCATCCATAGGCTTCAGTTTAGGCTTTGAATTCGTAATAGGCCTCTTAGAACAAGAATCACTTGAATGACCAAAAACATAATAGTACCCACATCTATAAGGCTTCCACTCATATTCCACATACATCTTATGTTTAGTAAACCCTTCCCCATCCAATTCCAGAATAGCTATATCTAACTACTCCTTGAACTCATTTTCAGCAGAAATTTCAATGAGAGCTCGGGCATAGCTACTCCGTCCCCAAGCATCCAATCACATAGAATTAGTAAAGGAATCAAGTAATTTAGGCTTACCAATTGATGAAGCAATCAACCTAAGACCATCATCAGAATAAGCAGCTAATGGAACATCATGAATTTTCACCCAAACTTGAATCGACTTTATGTTTTCCTTAGCTAGATTAGCAGAAGGATACCATATACTAAGAAACAAAGGTTGGCCTCTAATCATCCAAGGACCACCTCTAATAGCACTCATCATACCCGATTATTCAGCAAATTTGAAGAAGAAAAACCCATTTGCATTCATCAAGATTTTCAACAATCCACCATTTCTCCAATTTTGCTTAACAAAATATTCCACCACCGGATAAGCCAGGCGATCACCTAAAAAGTATCCATAAAGAGTGTTTGCAAATCTATCTTGTGCCATCTTCACCGACTCTTTAAGAAGAACGAAATCAATACCATCCTTTTTCAATGAATTCTCCATGTACCTAAAGTTAACCTCGCGTTTAGTAGTTGTTGAATTTAACCTTTCAGCATATGATCCCTTGTTTTGATTTGCATGATGTTCCGAAGCCTGCGTTTCACAACTTGGCTGCATGGGAACTTCCGAGGTAGGGTTTTGCATGGATGAATCACCTTGCACATTAATTTTTGAACTAGACATAACAAAATCCGTACTACTTTTCAGAATACCTTTTGATGGTATGTAATTGCCATCAATGTTGTTGACTTTGGAAGCAATCGTTGAAGTCATGAAGCAGTCGATCAAGAAATCCAATCAATCAAGAAAGGAAACCCTAATCCGAGAGATACAATCCTCACAAACCCTTAAAAGGTTAATAGGATTCGTACCAATCAAGCTAAACTATAAAAATAGCCGCTATTGATGACTGACCTACTAAGCAATCAGAAAAAGGAGGAAGAATACGGAAACTAACTCACGAACCAAGAAACAATCGAAACCCTAACTAGACTCGGACTGTCTCCGCTAACAATGCTCGTATTACATAGCTTTTTGATCAAAAAAATGTATAAACACAGGATTGTTACACAGAGAAGGCAAGAATGATTAAGATTGGAGCCAAGAAATCAAGAAAACCGATCAAGATCACAAGAAAACCGAACGAAAACCATCGATCCGACCAAGAAACCCTAGATCGGCCAAAACCCGAATCGTGAGAAGGCAAGAATGAATAAGATTGGAGCCAAGAAATCAAGCAAACCGATCAAGATCACAAGAAAACCAAAAGAAAACCTTTGATCCAGCCAAGAAACCCTAGATCACCCAAAACCCTAGATCGCCATTCCTTTTTATACGAGTAGTTTCTAGATCCTTTGCACCTTTTTTCTTGCATAGTATGTTAATAACGAATTTTGTGGATCCATAGTTGTCATTTTGATTGATTCGGTGCATTGTTAAGGCAAGAGTGTTTGAAGTTGGTAATGAATCGATGAGTTTTCGGAGTGGATGGATTGATTTCAAGTGTCATTCATGTGGTTTCATGTTCGATTTTAGTTTTGATTTAAACTATAGATCCTACATTCCGTTTGAGATTGATTAGTGTGACTGCAATGATGATTATAATCAGATTTGATTAGATTGGTTCACGAGTGTGTTTACAAGGCATGAGAATCAAAATTCTAAGCATTGGAGGTTGTTATGGACAGAAAAAACTAACTATGTGAGAACTATTATTGTTTAATGTTTTCGTATAACTAGTTCCTTTCAAATTTATTTAGTTAAGCATTCGTGAATCCGTTGATGCACCAATATGTAGTTGCAAACTTTTGATTAAAATACTAGTAAATCTTATTTACTTGGTCATGTTAATTTGATTTGCTTTCTTTTTCATCGACCACACATCACATTTCTATAAGGTTTCTAATTACATTCACTCCGTCAGTGTGATTTGATTCTTGATTGCTATTGAGTGAATACGAGTAGTTTCCTCATCCTTTGCACCTTTTTTCTTGCCTAGAATATTAATAAAATATTTTCTAGACCCATAGTTGTCATTTTGATTGACTCGATTGAGGCTAGAGTGTTCGAAGTTGGTTATGAATTGTTCTCGATGAGTTTTGGGAGGGAGTGGATTGATTTCAAGTGTCATTCATGTGGTTTCGTGTTTGATTTTTGTTTTGATTTAGACAATAGATCCAACATTTCGTTTGTGATTGATTAGTTCGATTGCAATGATGATTATAATCAGATTTGAGTAGATTGGTTCACGAGTGTGTTTACAAGGCATGAGAATCAAAACTCTATAGCATGTTGTTTTATGTTTTTGTATGAGTAGTTCCTTTCCCATTTATTTAGTAAAGCATTCATGAATCCTTTGATACACCAATATGTAATTGAAAAGTGAAGGACCGAGTAAGGGTACTTAACACTTAGCTTCACACTGAGGAGAGATCTTAGATCACTTAACAATTCAAATAGGGAACTGGTAACTAGAGACAGATGATACTAAGAACACAAGTAAATGAAAGAGACAGAACTAAGAACAACACAAGAACACAAGATTGGTTTTCAAGGATGTTGTATATTGATCTCAAGTTCTTTTACAAGTGTTACAAAGCATATTTAAATTACAAGGACCTGAGACACTTTTATACTACAACCTACAACTGTCACTTACATGTAAAGACAGTTGGGATTTGACTAATCTAGACAACAAGATCAATCTACAGTAAAAAGACAGATTGCCTTTTGACTAGTGACTATGACATGCCATAGCTCACTAACTTTTCCTAATACAAAAAGTCTACAGAAACAAGTAAGGTAAGTTACAGACAAAGACCATTCCTACTTTTTGATAAAGCATGGAAGTTTCACAACTTGTGTAAAGTAGGTGAACCACCAGAGCAGGCAGCGGAGAGTGTGTCAGTTTTATCAAAAGTTGATTTAGAGAAAGCATATTTTCTCTGTCTTCTGAAGAAATCAGTCTTCACAGCTTCGGAAGACTTTGTCTCTGAAGCTTCGGAAGTTTTCATCTTTGGCTTCAGAAGAAGCTGGTCTTTGGCTTCGGAAGATTTCACACTTATAATATTTTTCTGTTTGAGTGTGAAACTTCTGAAGTAACTCCTTCTGAACTGTTAGCTTGGGAAGATCTTATACTTAGACATATTTGAGAGTGTAAGACTTCTAAAGCTAGTTCATCTTTGTTCCTTAGTTCATGCATGGAAGACTTGGTTGTTCTGGCTTGTTGGTTGCATCAGCCTCATAATCTTAAGATGATCTTACAAACTCCCCCTAGGCTGATGCTACCAAACTAGAGAAGTTCTTCAAATTTTGATAGTCCACATTAGGATCCTCATCATACCTTTCTTCATCATTAGGTCTGGATCCTTCAGTGTAATCGATCCCTTCTTCTTGAGTGTATCCTTAGACAACCAGTCTAGCCTTGTTCTTGATAATAATCCCTCTATCATCCTTCTTGTTCCTGAATACCCATTTGGTACCTATGACAATCTTCCCTTGAGGAAGAGGGCATAAGTTCCACACCTTCTGTCTTCTGATTTGAAGCAGCTCATAGCTTCAATCCAGCTTCCATTCTTCAAATCCTCATCAACTTTCTTTGGCTCTATCTAGGATAAGAAACAAGAATGTAGACAAACATTGCTGTCATGAGTTTGTCCTCTTGCTCTTACCCTTGAGTCAACATTTCCAATGATGTTTATGGTGGGATGTGACTTGTGGATCCGAAGTTGAGGTATCACACCAAGTTGGTTGGACAGATCTAAATTAGAGAAATTCTGTTCAGTCAATGAGTTGTCTCCCACCACATCAACACACTTATCAATAGAAACTTGATCCAATGAGTGTGTGACATCATTCATGTTGTCTTCAATGGAGTGGTTATCAGCATCAAGAAATTCTTGATCACTATCACCACCTCTAGTTCCTCCTGCATTAGAAGTTCCTTCTCCTAAATTCTAAGCCTCTAAGCTGGGATTTTAAGGCAATTCAGTTGAATCAATAGTATTTGTCATGTTTGTGCTGATAGGAGCCTCAATTACAGGGTTAATTACCACTGAAGCTGAAGTAGTCTTCTTGGTTGGTCTTCTCAGCTTAAATCTTGGATCAGGATCTTCTGTTGATCTGTTATCTATAGATCCTGAAACATTCTCATAAGACTTGTTAAAACAGTTGGTAAGTAAGTCAAGATCGAACAGCCAATCCGGACCAGAACCTTTCACACAGGGTGTGTGTTCATTGAAAGTCACATTGGCTGACTCCTTAATGATTTTAGTTCTGAGATTGTATACTTTATAAGCCTTAGCTTGAGAAGAGTATCCAACAAAGTGTCCATCATCTGATTTCTCAGCAAACTTGGCTATTTGATCTTTGGTATTCAAGATGGTGCAAGGACATCCAAATGTTCTGAGAAAACCAATAAATGGTCTCCTTTTGTGCCACAGTTCATAAGGAGTCTTACCATGTGTCTTAACCACTAAAACTCTGTTCTGCACATAGCAGGCTATGTTGACAGGCTCTGCCCAGAAGGTGATAGGCAGTTTAGAGTCAGACAACATGGTTCTAATAGCTTCAATAAGTGTCCTGTTTCTCCTCTCAGCAACACCATTTTGCTGAGGAGTCCTGCGAGCACTATATTGTCTTGAAATATCATTTTCATCACAAAATGTATCAATGATTTGGTTTTTAAATTCAGTTCCTTGATCACATCTTATGGTCTTGACCTTGTGATCAGATTGATTCTCAATTTTTATAATGAAGTTCTTTAAGATTTTAGGGGTTTCATCCTTAGTTCTAAGAAAAAACACCCAAGTGAATCTTGTGAAATCATCTGTGATCACTAAACAGTAAGAGGTCCTTCCTAGACTCATTACACTGGTGGGGCCAAACAGATCCATATGTAACAAGTGTAGGGGAGTAGTGATAGAGTTCATTTCCTTTGGCTTGTGAGACACTTTGTGTTGCTTCCCTTTCAGGCATGCAACACAGTGGTCATCACTTTTAAACTCTTTCTTTGGCATTCCAGTTACCAAATCATTCTTAATCAATTTATTCATGTTTCTAAAGTTTACATGGCATATTCTTTTATGCCAAAGGAAAGACTCATCACTATTTGCTTTAGACAGAAAGCAATAAACTTCTCTAGAGGGAGATGTTTCCTGCAGATCCATCTTATACATGTTCCCTCTTCTGGGGGCTCTGAGCAGAATATGCTCTTGAGGAATATCAACCCCGGGCTTGAGAACAATGCACTCATGCTCAGTAAAGAGCATGTGATGTTTTTGGTCACAAAATTAGGACACACTCAGAAGATTGTATCCAAGCTCCTTGATAAAGTTTACCTTCTCAATGCTGAGCTTACCATTTGTAACCTTGCCCTAACCAGTAATGTAACCTCTTACATCTCCTCCAAAAGCAACTGGTCCTCCATCAAATCTTTCAAAGTTTTGAAGTAAGGGCTCATTGCCTGTCATGTGCTTGGAGTAGCCACTATCAATGATCCACACATTTCTGTTTGCCTTTGGCTGTCCTTGCACAAAAGGAGATGACTTAGCTACATTTAGAAACCCAAGCCTCTTTGGTCTTGGGCTTGTTAAAATAAGTGAAGGCATTGAATCAGTAAGTGATCTATGTTCAGGCTCTGAGGATCATTTGCTATTGCTGATGAAGAATCTTTAGTCACACGGTCTTCCTTCATCTTCCACACCACCTTTGGAAAATTTGGCTTGACCTTGAAAGCTTCGGAAGCTTTTACAGTTTTGGAAGATTTGGAGACTGGACCTTCGGAAGATCTTGCTTTCACTGTAGCAAGCTTCAGTACTTCGGAAGCATTCCTTTCTTCCGAGACCAAATTTTATTCTGAAAGCAATTTTTCACTTGCCTTCTTCTTCATTTTGGAGCTTTCAAAGGAAACAAAGTTTCCTTTCGAAGCTTTCTTTTCCTTCTTCTTCCCAGAAGCCATTTCTTTGACCATATGGATAGTACTTTTAGGATTATAGAAGCAATCCTTAGCCAGATGAGAAGTACTACCACACATGATGCAGTCTATTTGCTTCCTTCTAGGAGTCTTCTTTTGAGAGCAAGACTAAACTTGAACACTTTCTTTCTCCAGCTTCTTCTTCACAGATGATGCAGCGATTTTCTTAAGGAGAGAATTGCTCTTGGATGAGGATGGTTGAAACTGTGTAGCAGTGATGCACAGCAATTCAGCCTTCTCTTTGCTGGAATGAGTTGGAACTGTACTAAAACTTCTAGTACTAGAGTTTGTAGTTGATTCCTCTGCCTTTACCACTTCAAACCCTGCAGAGATGAACACTTGTTTCTGCTTGGGGTCAAAAGTGGCTTTGATCTCTTGAGCCTTCTTTGACCTTCTCTTTGCTCTTCTGATCAAGTTCTTCCTCTTTGTCTTTGTCATACCAGCCTTCTTACTCTCCTCAGGAGCATGGTGACCCTTTTTGGATTGTCTCTTTTCACTCATTTCAAAATCATCCCTCACCATCTCCTCTTCATCCTTTTCAACACTAGGGTCTATGAGGGGAATCTCATCTTCACCAGTTCCACACCTTGGAGATCTTACAGATAATAGAGTGTGTGGAGGAGCTATCTCACAAGATCCTAGTCCCTGCTTATTCTGATAACAAACTTTTGCATGCAAATATGAGGATATTATGTTCTTTAAGGTCTCTTCTTCAAGAACATATTTTTCTACCTGGCTTTGCTGATCACAAGCTCAGCCTGGCATTCAGTCAACTTAGGAACAAGATCTTTTATTTGAGTCTTGTAGTTTGTTTGCTCATGTTTAAGAGTTGAAATTGTTTTCTCTAGATCTTCTATTTTAAGCTTAAAGTCATTTTCAGCTCTCTTAAAATCAGCTTTTAAAATGTTAAAGACTCAATATCAGATCTTATTTCTAAGTTGTAGGACCTGTATCTGTTTACTTTAGCAATACATTCAGGAGAGCAAAGATGTTGTAATACCTTGGATTCATCATGGTCAGCCATGAGTACTTGATTTGGAGAAGCATCTTCAGCTTGGAAGCTCCAGTCAAAGCCTCCTTCTTTAACAGCAACTGTAGCTTGCTGTCTTGGCTTCTTATTCTGGTGCACTCCTTCAGTGTAGTTTGGCCTGGATGATGCTTGGCTACCATTTGACTTAGGTGCCTTGCATTCTCTAGCAAAGTGTCCCATCTGGTTACAGTTGTAACACTTTACTTTGCTTTTGTCCAGCCCAAACATGCCACTGGCTGCATTGTTAGGAAACCTTCTCCCAGTCCTTTTGTAAAACTTCTGGGCTCTATGAGTGAGAAGAGCCATCTGCTAGACTATCTCCATATATTCCAAATCATTTGGATGGATATAGTCCAAGTCTTCAAGAGTGAAGAGAAAGTTGCCTGAACTTTCATTAGTAGAGATAAAGGCTTGAGAGGAACTTGTCTCTTGGAAGGGACTTCCTTGGATGTAGCTCTCTCTGGGTGTCTCTGGGAAGGTGATGAAAGGACCCTTTTATGAAGTTTCAGGGTAGCAGATAAGATGATGTTGTGGTTCCCTGCTATCCCTTTCACCCACATGAAGGGCTGAACTCTAGTGAGTATTGAAGTTACCAGATGAATTTTGCATGTTCATCTCCATTTGGTATCCACCGAGTATCCCATACAACTCAGTTAGAGTAAGGGTCTTGAGGTTTTTAGTCCTCTTAATGACCATACAGTAGTGTGTCCATTTTCTGGGAAGAGAGGACATGAACTTCCTAACAATATCCCTGTTCTTAATAGTTACTCCAACATCAGCCAGAGTATCCACAATCTCAACATACCTGAAGTATTTTGAGTCATGGTTTCACCTGTCTTGAAGGTGAAGTTTTCAAATTGCGGCTTCAGGAGGTCCTTCTTGTTTTCCTTGGCTTTATTGGACCCCTCATACATCAGTTTCAGTGCATCCCATAGCTGTTTAGTGGTCTCGTACTTCTTGAAACCTCTGTAGATGGAGTTTGGAAGAGCAGTTTGGAGGGCTATCATGGCTTTCTGATCAATATCAATCCTTTTCCAGTCTTCATCAGAAAAGTCAGCCCTCTCCTTTGGTATCATGCCACCACGAGCAGCAGCTGAAGAGGTGCATGGTACATGACGTCCATTGACAACAGACTCCTTGTCAAAATCCTGGAATCATGAGACTTGATGAAGCCTTCCATTCTTTGGCACCAAGTGTCAAAATCCTCAGGAGTGATCAGTGGGGACTTTATCAAAGTTCCAGTTTCCATATCAGCCTTAGAGATAGCTGCTATTTGAAGAGTTAAGTGATGTGTGAAGCTAAGAGGATTAAAGATGGTGAGATCTTACAATCAAGAGCCTGGGATGCTCTGATACCAATTGCAGGAACGGGTAAGGGTACTTAACACTTAGCTTCACACTGAGGAGAGATCTTAGATCACTTAATAATTCAAATAGGGAACTGGTAACTAGAGATAGATGATACTAAGAACACAAGTAAATTAAAGAGACAGAACTAAGAACAACACAAGAACACAAGATTGGTTTTCAAGGATGTTGTATATTGATCTCAAGTTCTTTTACAAGTGTTACAAAGCATATTTAAATTACAAGGACCTGAGACACTTTTATACTACAACCTACAACCGTCACTTACATGTAAAGATAGTTGGGATTTGACTAATCTAGATAACAAGATCAATCTACAGTCAAAAGGCAGATTGTCTTTTGACTAGTGACTATGACATGCCATAGCTCACTGACTTTTCCTAATACAAAAAGTCTATAGAAACTAGTAAGGTAAGTTACAGACAAAGACCATTCTTACTTTTGATAAAGAATGGAAGTTTCACAAACTTTTGTAAAGTAGGTGAACCACCAGAGTAGGCAGCAGAGAGTGTGTTAGTTTTATCAAAAGTTGATTCAGAGAAAGCATATTTTCTCTGTCCTTTGAAGAAATCAGTCTTCACAGCTTCGAAAGACTTTGTCTCTGAAGCTTCGGAAGATTTCATCTTTGGCTTCAAAAGATGCTGGTCTTTGGCTTCGGAAGATTTCACACTTAGAATATTTTTCTGTTTGAGTGTGAAACTTCTGAAGTAACTCCTTCTGAATTGTTAGCTTCGGAAGATCTTACACTTAGACACATTTGAGAGTGTAAGACTTCCAAAGCTAGTTCATCTTTATTCCTTAGTGCATGCATGGAAGACTTGGTTGTTCTGGCTTGTTGGTTGCATCAGCATCATAATCTTCAGATGATCTTACAAAAAGTTTTAATTAAAAGACAAGTAGAGCTTATTTACTTGGTCGTGTTAACTTGATTTGGTTTCTTTTTCATCGACCACACGTCACGTTTCTGTATGGTTTCTGATTACATTCACTCCATCTGTGTGACTTGATTCTCGATTATTTTTGTATGAATACGAGTAGTTTCTTGATCCTTTGCACCTTTTTCCTTTCTTAGAATGTTAATAAAGTATTTTGTGGATCCATAGTTGTCATTTTAATTGATTCGGTGCATTTTTGAGGCAAGAATCTTCGAAGTTGGTTGTGAATTGTTCTTGATGAGTTTTGAGCGGGAGTGGATTGATTTCAAGTGTCATCCTTGTAGTTTCGTGTTCGAATTTGGTTTTGATTCACACAATAGATGCTACGTTTCATTTATGATTTATTAGCATAGTTGCAAAGATGATTATAATCAGATTTGATTAGATTGGTTCATAAGTGTGTTTACAAGGCATGAGATCAAAACTCCATAGTATTGGAGGTTGTTATGGAAAGCAAAAACCTATCCATGTGAGAACTATTGTTGTTTATTGTTTTCGTATAACTAGTTCCTTTCCTATTTATAAGTAAGCATTCGTGAATACTTTGATGCACCAATATGTAGTTGCAAAGTTTTGATTAAAATACAAGTAAATCTTATAAACTTGGTCGTGTTAATTTGATTTGATTTCTTTTTCATCGACCACACATCACATTTCTGGATGGTTTCTGATTACATTCACTCCGTCTGTATGATTTGATTCTCAATTGTTATTGAGTGAATATGATTAGTTTCCTGATCCTTTACACCTTTTTTCTTGCCTTGTGTAACACCCGAAAAATTCAAAGAAAAGAAAAATAAAGAAGAAAAGATAAATATCTAAAAGGTTAAGGGGTGAAGGTGTACAAAAGGTAAACTTACCCATAATGGGTTTCAAAAAGGTAGTAAGGCCGCCCATGACCCATAATGGGCTGAAGGCTTGGAAAAGAAAACCCCATCCGGTTTTAGAGAGAGAAAGCTCAAGTTCTTCGAAAGGTGAGATTTCTAGAAGATTTCTTCTCGATTTTTCTGTTGGGTTCGAGCTTATGAACCTATTTTTTGTGTTTTCTTGTGTTTGTTGTTTGTTTTATGTGCTTAGGTGTTAGATATTCTTGTTAGCTCTCGGGTTACGGTGTTTCACTCGAAAACTGAGAGGTGAGTTCTAGATCCCCTCTTTTATATGTTTCTACTTGTTTTGGGGCTAATATGCATTATAACAACTGTTTCTCCTAACTAAACTATGAGTTTTACATGGTGTACGGTTGTGTTTGAAGTATGTTGGTTTTAAGTGATTTCTACAATGTTGTGATGATGTTTGTTATGCTTTAAGCTTGTAACATGTTAGATCTATGTTAAGTTCAAGCTAGAATGATGTTTGAGATCGAAAAACTTCATAAGTTGAATCACAGGTACTGAACAAGTGTCCGCTGTGGATGATGGTCATCCGATTTGGACATTGTGTGTCCTTTGTGGACACATAGAAATGTAGGACGTCCGCTGTGGACTTACATGTCCGCTGTGGACACTTAAGGAGTTTTAAGTTGTCCGCTGTGGATGTTGGTTATCCGCTGTGTACTTATTTCATCCGTTGTACACTTTTAGTTATCCGCTGTGGATGTTATTCATCCGCATTGGACTATGTTCATCCGCTGTGAACACTTAGTGTTTTACTCATTCGATGTGGACCTTGGCTGTCTGCTGTAGACTTAGGTTGTCCGCTGTGGATACTTAGTACTTTAAGCTGTCCACTGTATAAGTTACTCATGCGTTGTGAACACTTGGGAGTTTTTCTAAAATTTTGGGTATAGAGTTTAAGTGTTAAGAACTTATGCTTAATGGGTGTTTATGCTTGTTCTGTGTCAAATGTTTTATTTACCTTCTTATGGGCTGCTTGCTATGAATAATTATTATTGTTTCATGATATGTGATTTTAAGGTAATAATATTATAAAAGTATTATTCATAATAAGTGGACACAAAGGAGTAAAAGAAGGACAGTGAAACATAATAAATGTTACCCCAGGGCCCTAACAAAAGGTGAAAAGCCTCACAAGCTTTTCCAAGGGAGGTTCATGACCATGTTGTCGTTAGGTCAACTGATGTGTGGTTGTTTCAGCCCAAGAAAGGCACATCCGGGGTATAATCCTTATGATTGACCAATAAACTAATAGGATGCAAGTTCATGAGCAGGCTTCGTGCCTAGCAGTGTGGATCAACTGTCGGGGGTTAGCTACCACTTATAAATGTGTACCGACAGGGGTTCAGCATCTGTTTCCAACCAACAATGTAGGCTCTTGCTTTGTGCAATCCTAGTTAATGAAAGTGAAAAATAATGAAAGAAAGAATGATAAAGAATCTCTTAATGATGGATTATGTATGATGATGAATGATCACCATGTGAAGTTTACCAAAGTATATTTTCTATATTATTATACTAGGACTCACTCAGCAATGCTGACTTTTTATATATGTATATCAGTTGGCAGGTAAGGATGTTGCTAAGGATGGCACGGCTGAAGCTACTTGGTGAATGGAGACTGGCATCCATTTATGCAATTATGATATTTTTGTCTTGTAATGCAACTAAATATTCTTTTGTAACTCTAACAATGATGTATTATTTGGTGAAAGTAATCATTAAAGCAAGAAATGGTTTTTGGTTAAATTATTTCACTGCAATTGTTTTCTTATAATAATGTGATTTAAGGTGATTTTAATAATGAATGATGCTATGAACGACCAACTGTGGGGTCTCCGGGGATGGTGCCTTACACCTAGAATGTTAAAAAAGTATTTTGTAGATCCATAGTTGTCATTTTGATTGACTCGGTGCATTATTGAGGCAAGAGTGTTCGAAGTTGGTTATGAATTGTTCTTGATGAGTTTTGGGCGGGAGTTGATTGATTTCAAGAGTCATTCATGTGGTTTCGTGTTTGATTTTTGCTTTGATTTAAACAATAGATCCAATGTTTAATTTGTGATTGATTAGTGCAATTGCAGTGATGATTATAATCAGATTTGAGTAGATTGGTTCACGAGTGTGTTTACAACGCATGAGAATCAAAACTCTATAGCATTAGAGGTTGTTATGGATAGAAAAAAAACTAACCATGCGAGAACTATTGTTGTTTTATGTTTTTGTATGAGTAGTTCCTTTCCCATTTATTTAGTAAAGCATTCGTGAATCCTTTGATACACCAATATGTAATTGAAAAGTTTTAATTAAAAGAAAGTAGAGCTTATTTACTTGGTCGTGTTAACTTGATTTGGTTTCTTTTTCATCGACCACACATCACGTTTCTGTATGGTTTCTGATTACATTCACTCCGTCCGTGTGACTTGATTCTCGATTATTTTTGATAGAATACGAGTAATTTCTTGATCCTTTGCACCTTTTTCCTTTCCTAGAATGCTAATAAAGTATTTTGTGGATCCATAGTTGTCATTTTAATTGATTTGGTGCATTTTTTAGGCAAGAATCTTCGAAGTTGGTTGTGAATTGTTCTCGATGAGTTTTGAGCGGGAGTGGATTGATTTCAAGTGTCATTCATGTGGTTTCATGTTCGATTTTAGTTTTGATTTAAACTATAGATCCTACGTTCCTTTGAGATTGATTAGTGTGATTGCAATGATGATTATAATTAGATTGTATTAGGTTGGTTCATGAGTGTGTTTACAAGGCATGAGAATCAAACTCTATAGCATTGGAGGTTGTTATGGATAGAAAAAAACTAACCATGTGGGAACTATTGTTGTTTAATGTTTTTGTATAACTAGTTCCTTTTGCATTTATTTAGTTAAACATTCGTGTATCCTTTGATGCACCAATATGTAGTTGCAAATTTTTGATTAAAATACAAGTAAATCTTATATGCTTGGTCGTGTTAATTTGATTTGCTTTCTTTTTCATGGATCACACATCACATTTCTGTATGGTTACTGATTACATTCACTCCATTAGTGTGATTTGATTCTTGATTGTTATTGAGTGAATACGAGTAGTTTTTTAGGGCCATAGTTGTCATTTTGATTGCTTTCTTTTTCTTGCCAAGAATGTTAATAAAGTATTTTTTATGGCCATAGTTGTCATTTTGATTGATTCGGTGTATTGTTGTGGCAAAAGTGTTCGAAGTTGGTTATGAATCGTTCTCGATGAGTTTTGGACGGGAGTGGATTGATTTCAAGTGTCATTCATTTGGTTTCATGTTCGATTTTAGTTTTGATTTAAACTATAGATCCTACGTTCCGTTTGAGATTGATTAGTGCGTTGAAGCTCTTAAAAGATTAACATTTTGTCTTTATGTGTTTTTGTCATAGTATAGGGACTTATTTTGTAAATATATGTTCATTTGTTTCTTGATAGTATAAATAGGATATTTTATGTATTGTGCAGGGAGACTAGAGAATACAGACGTAGATGAACGAACTGTAACCCTTACACATTGTATCCTGTGCATTTGCTATCAATGAAATCTATAATTTTTTTGATGTAATTGCATGTGTTTGATTACTTTGTTTTTGAATTGATCATTGCATCATGATATCACCACAGATTCGATCCTTTTGAACTGATCAATTGGTATCAGAGCCTTCGGTTCAGTGATCAGAGCTTATCGACATTTTGGAGCTCTTTGAATCACTTGAAATCTGTGTTGATTGCAGTTTGATCGATTAATTGTTGTTTTTAGTTGTGTTTCATCCATAGAAACATGACTTGAATCACAATTTGGTGTTCAATTCGTTCAGATCTGAGGAATTGATCAAATTTGTGTACGAACTGTGTTCTTCAGTTTTGGACTTCAATTCAATCAGAAGACTGATTTTGTAGTTGTTGTTTAATCAAATGTACTGCCAAATTGGAAGTTTTTGTATCAATTGAACAAGTTTTGAAGATTTTCATAAGATCTGAGTTTGTTGGAGAAGATGAATAGGCGCATGTGGTTGAAAAACTGCTAAAAATTGACTAAGTGTCTAGACGCATCACAACTGTTTAGGCGTCTTAGCACTGTTTAGGCATTTTTTAGTTCAAGCGTTTTACCACTATTGGGACGCATTGTGACTGTTTGGTCACATTGAGACTGTTGAAACAAAGTACTTCTAGGCGCTTGAGAACTGTTTAGGCGTTTTGAACCCAGGCGTTTCATAACTGTGTGGGCGTTTGAAGACTATTTAGGAGCATCATCAGTTGGGCGTTTCAGAATTAAACTAAGGCATTCCTTAGGCGTTTCTACTTCAAAGTTAGGCGTTTCAGAACTATTCAGGCACTTCAGTATTCAGGCACTTCACCACTGTTTGGGCGCTTGATAACTATTTAGGCGCTTGAGAACTCAGACTTATCAGTAAACACTTAGAAATTAAAAAAAAATAAAATCCAAAAAATATTTTCATTTCATAGTTTTATTTCAAAACTTAAAAACAACAAAAACGAGTCACTTTCTTAAATTCAAAAATACAAAATGGTTAAGTCTGAAGATTCTAATAACAGGGTTCCAAAGCTAAAGAATAGAGCTGATTTCAAGAACTGGTCTTTAAGATTGAAACATCATCTAAACTCTATTAATACTGACTTGTGGAAGTCAATAAAGAAAGGACCACATATTCCAATTACATCTGATGGTCCTGAAAGAGAATTTGTTTATATAAAAGACTCTCCAAAACCTAATCCAGAGGATGGTCTGCAAGGTGATGACTTAAGAAAGGTGCAAAATGACATCAAAGCTTATTCATTGATGTTCAACGGATTACCATTGGATGTCTTGACTAGACTTGATGGTTATCAAACTGGTACACTATGTACAAGGCTTTAAAGATCATTTGTGAAGGTGGTAAAGAGATACAAGATCTCAAAAAGCAGAAACTCAAGAGGCAATTGGAGTTATTTGAGCATCTTTCTGGGGAAACAATTAATCAAATGATAAACAGATTTGTGTAATTAACTACTGAGATGTCAACTGCTGGTATCAAAAATGATCTCAAAGATCTAAATTACAGACTTTTGAATGCTCTTCCATCTTCATGGAAACAGACAGTCACTCTGTTAAAGTATACAGAAAAGTTTCCAATGGATCTAGATCTTTTGATTGCCAAAATTGAATCTGTTGAAATTGATGAGAGCTTTAGAAACAATGATAGAGCTACATCAATGTCTCAGTATAAGTATGTTGCATCTCCAGCTAACACAGTGGAGAATGCTTTTCTGGCAAAACATGATAACTCACTAGAAGACGAGGGTGATTTGTTCATTGGAGCTGGTTTCTTTACAGATTCTTCTTACACAAGTGCTCCTATCTACACAACTCAACCTCAATCTCAGTCTCCCCCTAAAACTCAAACTCCTAAACTTCAAACTGAGACTTCATCTTCTAACTCTATTAAAACTAGCAAAGTTAAAGATGTTATTAACATCATCTTACAGGATGATGAGTCAAAATCTGCTTTTACTGCTTTTATGGCAAGTTTTCAAGCTTATCAGGGTAGTCATTTAACATAATTAGATCTTGTTTTGTAGGATTTGTTTGAGATGGATCCAGATGATATGGAAGAGATGGACTTGAATTGGCAGATGGTGATGATTGCTTATAGAACACAGAAACACTCTTATGTTAACAGGAACTACAAACCAAGTGCTAACAAAACTATTGGCTTTGACAAATCAAAGTCAAGGTGTTTCAACTGCAATAGTTATGGTCATTTCTCAAGGGAATGTAAAGCTCCCAAAAACCAAGGAGGAAATGGTCAAGCAGGTTCTAGCAGTCAAAGATATCATCAGCAGTATCAGAAAACCTTCCAAAAGCCTTATCAAAGTCTTCCTTTGCCAGAACTTAAAGATGAATCAAAATCATCTAAAGAGCCAAAGAAAGCTCTTGTTGTTAGTATCAAAGATGGATATGACTGGAGTGCTTATCCTAAACAATTTACAGCTGAATTAACCTCTAGTTTATCTCTTGTTACAGATATTCAAAATGAAGACTGGTTTGAAGATAATGATCCTAAGGCTGATAGTGATTCAGAAAATGATGATGAAGACTATGACTGGAGTGACAAAACAGACCCAAAAAAGGATTCAAAAGAGATTGCTCTTATGGTTCAGTCTGACTAACCAGAGGTTGAGAATCCATCATCTGACTCTGAGACTTCATCTTTAAGTTATCCTGAAATTCCTGTCGAAGTCAGAGAGAAAATGTGCACAAAAGCATGTTTTGATCAAGTTGAGCATTACAGAACATATTCATATAAGATCTGTGACAAACTTATACAAGAAGAAGTAATGCACAACAAACTGAAAAATTATCACAAAGTCTCTGATGAAAAGATCTTATCTTTACAAACATCATGGAATAAAACTCTAAAAGAACTTGAACTTGTGAAGAAACAACTTGAGGAGATGACTAACAATTTAGAAGAAGAAAAAATAGCTCATGCTGCAACTCAAGTGGATCTAGCCAAAGTTAAAAGTTCAAAAACAATTGTTAAACAATTGGTAAGTGAGAGGAAAGATAAACAAAAAGCAGGTCTAGGTTTCACACATGAACCAATGCCTGAATCTATTACAAACACTTTACCAGAAAACTTTAATACGTATGATGACTCACCTGAAAACAAAGCCAAGCTAAAAGCCTTTCAAAACAAGAAAAAGAATTCTAAAAGTGATGAAGAGAAAACAAATGTTGAGATATTTGAGGAACAAGATTCTGAAAAGATTAAAAATGGTCATCCAGTGAAAGAGTCTGTTGTTGTAGAAGTGATGGTAAAGAATGACAAACAGAACTCAAATAATAAAGAGAAAGCAAAACTTGATGAAGTAACATCTGAAGATTCATTTTCTTATGGATTAAACAATCTAGACTTTATTAAATGCCAGAAAGTACAAAAAGATAAAGAAAATGAAAAAGAATCTTCTCCTGAAGATGTTCAATATCAATGCAAACAAAGATCATCAAGATCGAGAATCCAAAGAAGGAGAAGAAACAATGCTAATTCTAGAACATCTCAAAATAAAAGTCAAAACAATCAAACTCAAAGAATAAATCAAACAAATCAGTTTAAACCAGTAAAGTTTGTATTTGTAGGTACTTTTGACATGACCAAAATTCCAGAAATCAAATCTAACTCAAAACAAATCTAACTCCGATCTAAAAACAGGTACAGGTTTAGGTCTTCCGCTGTCAACAAAAGATTTGTATCTAAAGAGTCAAGAAATGGTGTTAATGAGCAAAAGTCAAAACCCAAATTTCAAAAGAACAAACTTTTAAATCAAAAACAACAGATTAACTTTTCAACTCCTAAATCAAAACAAGGATCAAATGTGGCATCCACATCTAAAGTTAATCAAAAGTTGTTTAAATTTCAACAAAGGTACTGTGAAATATGTGATATGTATAATCATAAGACGGATGAATGTTTCTTTAACAGGTACTGTCACATTTGTGATATGAAAAATCATTCAACAGCGGATTGTTATTTCAACAAATATTGTACCTATTATGATGAAATAACTCACAAAACTGAGAAATGCTACCTCAGAAAGAACTCGCCGAGGAATGGATATGTTAATCCACAGTTAAGGAATGGATATGTCGATCCACAATTTCAAAGAAATCAAAGTGTTGGTTTTCAAAGATTGACAAAACAACCCTCCTTAGGCTTGAGATCTTTTCGAAGGAATGATTCTGATTATGATGATTCTTATGATGCAAAACCAAAGCAGTATAATCAAGGCAAATTCATTCCACGATCTGTGAGAATGAACAATGGGAAGGTTGGTAAACAACACTTTTCTAAAAGGTTTACTCGGATGGGTTGAATTATCTTGATGATGATCTTGAAAAACATTATCATCCTTTAAGAACTAAACAAATTAAAGATAATCAAAACTTTGTCAGGAATGAAATTGGTAAATTTGTTAACAATAAGCCTAATTTGAAAAAGCTTCATTTTAAACAATTTACCATTGTTGATAAATTTGGCATAGACGTCTCGGGCATTCAACTTTAAGAACATGAACAAGCTTGTAGTAGGAATTCATGTTGTAGGTCTTCCAACAAAGAGTAGCGAGATACTTGAAACAAATCTTATAAGACACTAAATGAGTTTATCTATGTTGACAATAGAATGCCGCCTATACGTGGAATGCGTGGGGGAAGGAATAGGGGTGCTGGACGCATCGGGAACCAGGGTGGAAATCGACCACCTACCCCACTAAGGACCACCCATGAAGAAAATGCCAATGATGAAAGGATCGCTAATCTGGTGGCCTATCAAATCGCCAATGCTATCCCTACCATCATAGCTCAAATAAACACAGACCGGGAAAATACAACCGGAAATAAAGGACCTAGAAACAATGAAGGTAACGCCGAGGATGCTGAGGAAATAAGAACCGGGTGTTCTTACAAAACTTTTATGGCATGCAAACCAAAAGATTTCTACGGCTCCGAGGGTGCGATTGATACTTACCGATGGTTAGACGAGATCGAGGCCGTACTGGATATCGCGAGTGCAAAACTGAGCACATGGTTAGGTTCGCCTCCCAATCTCTGAAAGGGCCAGCCTTGGAGTGGTGGAAGACCGTCGTTCAGCCACGAGGCAGAAATGCTGCCGACCGCATGAAATGGTCGGAGTTTAGAGAATTGATGACCAGCAAGTACTGCCTAATAAATCTACTGGAGAAGCTGGAAGCTGAATTTTTGAGCTTGGAAATGAAAGGCTCAAATTACACTGAATACATCAATCGGTTCTCAGCTCTGTCCCGACTAGTGCCCCACTTGGTGACTCCTGAATCAAAAGGTGTAGCCCGTTTTATCTGGGGACTGCATCCCAGAGTTCGGGGCATGGTCCGATCTGTCAGGCCTAAAACCCTCCAAGCGGCAGTTGATCTTACCGGTAGCTTGACGGATGACTTGATTAGGGCTGGTTGGACGGAACAGGGAAAGACTGAGGACAAGAAGAAGGTGACGGGCGAGAAGAGAAAGTGGTTTGATGCTAAAAGGGCCATTGGCAATAGCAGTAGCTCAAGCAGGAGGGCTGGCGAAGGGACAACACGTGATGATCAGGGCGCAAGAGCCCGAAAACTGTACTTAGGTACAAGCCCTTTCTGTAACAAGTGCAAACTACACCACCAAGGAGAATGCAACCCGATGCCTTGCTTCAGGTGCAAGCGAACCGGTCACCTGATTAAAGATTGTACGTATGAGCCCGGGAAGCAATGTTACCAGTGCGGGGATCCATGACACATGCGAAACAAGTGTCCCAAGCTAGCGAGGGATAAGGATGCCAGGTCTAACAAGCCCAAAGGAAGAGCGTTCGTAATGGATCCCAATGGTACCCGTAAGGATCCTAACGTAGTTAACGGTACGTTTCTCATAAATAACCGCCCTACTACTGTTTTATTTGATACTGGAGCAACAAGTAGTTTTGTTTCTACTACCTTTAGGCCTTTGATTGATTTGGAAGCTTGTACCCTAACCGATGCACACACGGTAGAATTAGCTGACGGCAAGATAATAGAAACCAATGAAATGATCAAAGACTGCATGATAGAATTAGAGGGTAATTCATTTAAAATAGACTTGATGCCTATAACGTTGGGAGGATTTGAAGTGGTTGTGGGAATCGATTGGTTAGCTAAATATAAGGCTGAAATTGTATGTGGTGAGCGTTTACTTAGAATACCTCTAATTGATGGAAGTACACTAACAGTCCACTGTGATAGAAGCAACACGTTTTACCCCATGATATCCCACCTAAAGGCTACCAAGAGTCTCCACAAGGGATGCTCCGCTTTCATAGTCTACGTGATGAAACCAAGAGAAGAAAAGAGAATCAAAGATATACCAGTGCTGGCTGATTACCCAGAAGTATTTCCCGAGGATGTATCGGGACTCCCTCCAACTAGAAAGGTCGAATTTCAAATAGACTTAGTGCCTGGTGCCGCACCAGTGGCCAAGGCACCTTACCGACTCGCTCCACCCAAGATGAAGGAGCTAATGGTGCTGGATAAAGGATTCATTCGACCAAGTGTTTCTTCGTGGGGTGCACCAGTACTATTTGTTAAAAAGAAGGATGGAACCCTACGAATGTGTATCGACTATCGTGATTTGAACAAGCTTACAATAAAGAATCGATGACTTGTTTGATCAATTACAGGGAGCCAGCTATTTCTCCAAGATAGATTTAAGATCAGGATACCATCAACTAAAGATAAGAGAAGAAGACATACCCAAGACAGCCTTCAGGACTAGGTATGGACACTATGAGTACTTAGTCATGCCCTTCGGACTAACTAATGCACCTGCGGCATTTATGGACCTCAGGAACCAAGTATATCGGCCGTATCTAGACAAGTTTATGATTGTGTTTATTGATGATATTTTGATCTACTCCCGTAGCAAGGAAGAGCATGAGAAGCACCTTAGACTGATTCTTGAGTTGCTCAAGAATGAGCAGTTATATGCAAAGTTCTCCAAATGTGAGTTTTGGATGCGCAAAATCTAGTTTCTAGGACATGTGGTGAAAAAAGAAGGTATTCAAGTAGATCTAACAAAAATAGAAGCCATTAAAAACTAGAAGATTCCTGAAACTCCTACCGAGATAAGGCAATTTCTTGGTTTGGCGGGATACTATCGGAGGTTCATCAAGGATTTCTCGCGAATTCTGCAGCCATTAACCGCACTAACCAAAAAGAATACAGCCTTCCTATGGGAAAAGGAACAGAATAAGGCATTTGAGATTCTCAAGGAGAAGCTATGCAGTGCACCTATCCTTGCCCTACTGGAAGGCGTTGAGGATTTCGTAGTTTATTGCGACGCCTCACGTCAGGGGCTGGGGTGTGTATTGATGCAGCGAGATAAGGTGATTGCTTATGTGTCCATATTGTTAAATGAGCATGAGAGAAACTACACTACTCATGATCTAGAACTGGGTGTCGTGGTATTTGCGCTCAAAATATGGAGACACTATCTCTACGGTACCAAATGCATCATTTACACTGATCATAAAAGTTTTCAACACATTCTGGATCAGAAAATGTTAAATATGCGCCAAAGAAGGTGGGTAGAATTGTTGAGCAATTATGAATGTGAGATTCGTTACCATCCAGGTAAGGCCAATGTAGTGGTGGATGCATTGAGTAGAAAGGAAAGGGAAAAACCCCTTCGCGTCCGTGCCTTAAGAATGAGCGTATTACTAGCCTTGCCTCTAGATTAAAAAAAGCGCAAAAGGAAGCCTTGAAAGAGGACAAGCTAACTGAGGAGATTCTAACGGGAATGGAAAGACGTCTAGAAGTGAGTAATGACGGATTGTATAAGCATGAAGGAAGGACTTGGATACCGAAACACGGAGGAATTAGAGAGATGAAGCCTACAAATCCAGATATTCGGTTCATCCGGGAAGTGACAAGATGTATCAAGACTTAAAGACTCTCTTCTGGTGGCCCGGGTTAAAGAAATCCATTGCCAGCTATATGGGGGAATGTCTGACGTGTGCAATGGTAAAAGCCGAAAACCAGAAGCCATCAGGAACCTTACAAAAGCCCGAAATCTCCGAATGGAAATGGGATAACATTATGATGGATTTTGTTATAAAGTTGCCAAGAACCTCTTGAAGGCATGATGCAATCTAGGTAATAGTGGATAGGCTTACCAAATCAGCTTACTTCCTACCTATTCGAGAAGATTACGATTTATCGAAGCTAGCACGACTATACATCGATGAAATAGTAACAAGACACGGAGTGCCACTATCGATTATCTCAGACCCTGATAGCCGCTTTACCTCAGGATTTTGGAAGTCTCTCCAACAGGCTTTGGGGACCCGTCTTGACCTAAGCACTGCATACCACCCTTAAACTGATGGACAAAGTGAAAAAACCATTCACACTCTAGAGGACATGTTAAGAGCTTGCGCGATCGACTTCGGTGGAAGTTGGGATAACCACCTTCCTTTAGTGAAGTTCTCCTACAATAATAGTTACCACGCAAGTATAAAAGCAGCTCCGTATGAAGCCCTATATGGTAGAAAATGTCGGTCACCATTAAGCTAGAATGAGATTGGTGATAGCCAAGCAATGGGACCCGATATCATGATGGAAACCACAGACAATGTATTTAAGATTAAGGAACTACTGAGAGCAGCCAGAGATCGTCAGAAGAAATATGCGGATAGAAGACAAAAGCCCCTGGAATTTCAAGTGGGCGATAGAGTGATGCTAAAAGTCGCACCATGGAAGGGCACAGTTAGATTTGGCAAGAAGGGCAAGCTAAGCCCAAGATACATTGGACCATTTGAAATTTTATCAAGAATTGTCCCAATAGCATATCAATTGAGGCTACCTCAAGATTTGAGTTACATACATGACACTTTTCATGAGTCTAACTTAAAGAAGTGTCTCGTAGACAAAGCCTTGGAATTACCATTGAAGGATGCCAAAATTACTAACAAGTTGAAATTTGTGGAGGAGCCCATAGAGATTACTGACCGATTAGTCCAGAAACTTAGAGGATGTCGTATACCCAAGGTTAAAGTGAGATGGAACTCTAGGCGAGGACCAGAGTTCACATGGGAACGAGAAGATGAGATGAGAAAGGAGTATCCGCACCTCTTTAAGACCACCCGTTCAGAATCTAATCGAAGCTAAAATTTTGGGGACGAAATTTCCCAAATGGTGGGAGAATGTAACAACCGACTCCTAGGTCCAACTTTAACTTTAATTTTTATCCTACATTATTTTCATTCTTATTATTAATATTATTTTCTTCTTACGTGACAATTGATTTCATGTTTAGTTGCCTTATAAGATTTCATTATATCTTGCCTTAGTCTAGAAATTATTAAGCGATCCTAGAAAAATAGTAAATATATGCTAGAAATTAAAATTTTAATTAAAACAAATAATATGTGTGTACACAATACATATTCACGGCACACAAATATATATATGTAATCTTACACTTAAAAACTTATAAAACTAATACTACCAACAACTACACTACACAATCAACTTACACTACAATATATAAACTTTACAAAAAAAATAAATAAATAAAATAACCACCCACACACCCAATCTCGGCCGCCCCCGCCTCCCCAATCACCACCCTTCTTGAAACCTACAAACCCACTAACCCACACTTCCACCTCTCTTCCCCATACATGCAACATTCACTCTCATCCTCCTCCTCCCTCTCTAACTCACGAATTCTCTCCCTCCCCTCTTCAAAAATCTGCAATTCTTCTCTATTCTAGCCAAGAAATTCGAAGACCAACTCCATCCCAACATCGAACAAGAGCAAACCAAGCTAGAAGATGAACTAAAGTGTGTTTTTACACAAGGTTCTTGAAAAGTCCAGAAAATTGCAGCTCAAGCTCGTGATTCTACAGCCCTCATACTCCTCAAATCATTCCAAAATCACGAAACACCTTGAGTGTAAGCATCTATATACCCGAAACAAAGCTATTTCTTGAGTTTTCTTCACTTTTCTACCATGAAATCTCACTTTTCTTGTTCACAGCAGAAACTTGCGGCCATATCACTGTTTTTGTGAGACTCACGACTTTAAGAAGGTATATTTTAATGAGTGTTCGTGAACCATGGGTTGGTGCATTTGATTTCAACCCAAAAACCCTCTTTTTCGTGTGTTTTAGCACCAATAACCCACTTGTTTTGAAAGACCCTTCAACCAATGTTAAAACCTGCTCCAAAACAGTTTATTAACAGCATTATAATCTGGACTAAAAGTTACAAAAAGGGTTGGTAATTTTTATGCTCAAACTATGATGATTACACATGTGCAAATGTTGTAAAACACCCTCTAAAATGCAACAATGATGCTAGTTATGCTCAAATCCATGAGTTTATGTTTGTTCCAGGATTTTGGTGATAATAATCTTATAAAATTTGTGATAGTTGTTGAATGGGTATATTGGAGTGGTATTATAGACTAAATGGGTGTATTTTAGTGACCCAAAAAGGTGGTGAAATTCTCAAAATGGCTAATACTTAATAAGTTACAACTTTTAAAATCTCCAGGACCTAAAATAAGTATTTTAGTATTAGAAACCGAATTTGGTGAATTTTTGGGTTAATATGTAATTTCTATGAATTTATTTAATAAAAATAAGCATAAATTGGGAGATTTTTGGATAAAATATTAAAAATAGTGTAACAAGCCTAAGACCACTAAATAAATATTATTTCAGTAATTTAGAAGACCTCAAAGTGAAATCTTGATGAAAAATTGAAAGAAAGTAGGTTAGAGTGTTCGGTTTCGGGTAAAAACGGGTTTTAACGGGTTAGTTTAAAAAAATGGACTTTTTGCTCAAATAACCCCAAAACTACTTTTAAAACAGATTATGATCTTGGTTAGAAGCCCTTGAAACGTTATACTTGAGGTCATAGGTTGAAATTAAGAGATCTAAAACAAGGTGCTTAAATTAATGGTTTTACCGTAACCGGTAACCTGAATTTTGTGTTTTAAACCTCTCAAGTTAAAATCTGGAAATATTATGTTAAAACAGGCCTAAAAGTAATATAACAACCCCTAGGAACTAATAAGGGCCATATTGGGTTAAGTAATAAAAGAAAGCAAACTTTTGGGTCAAAATTGTAAATTTTGAAACTTGAGGGACCGAAGCGTAAATTTCGTAAATATAACTAAATTTCAGTAATCTTATGACTAGAAAACTCTTATTAAACTTATTATAATATAAACAAACTTATAAAAGTTATATAACTTGTCATCCATATCAAAAACCCTAAATTTCCTAAAAAGAAAACTTTTTGACACAAACTCCTAAGAAACAAAGCCACGAGAACGTATGACCATAAAATACATTTAGATACACTTACAATAGCCTAAGAGAATTAGCTTACTACTTGTATCTTGATCATACGGTGTTAGGACTTGAATCTTTTCTGTGACTGAAGAACTGTTGAATTACCTAAGGTGAGTTTTAGTGTTCCCTTTTTACTACTATTTTGGGATGAAACATGCTATGTTTGAACTAAAAGTTATTTGTGTACTATTATGCGATGCTATTATATGTTGTGGCTAATGTTAGAACCTGCACCTACTTGTATCACAATCATTAATTCTTGTGTGAACTACTTGTTTTATATGGGTAGATCTACTTGGGGAATCCCCCACGCATAGTGCCTTCCGACATAATAGGAAGGGTACCCCACTGAGATCCTGCGAGGTTGTTTATGTCATGTGATAGGTTTTACAAGATACTATGGTGTACCACTCAGCAGCTATGGTACACTCTTTGAGGTTCAGTTTCCTCTATGGGATAACCGGTACAACACAAGTTTAGAAGAGGCTAGCCGAGGCTGAGTGTAGGGTTGATTGTGACCCCACAACAGTGACACTTATGTTTTTTTTTATAAAATTAACTTATGGATTCTAAAGAGTCCTTTTGTTTTTGAATTTTAAGCACTTGAACTCACCAACTTTTTAGTTGACACAAAATCTTTTTGAGCATGTTTCAGGTAACCCTTGATGAAGCCTGGATTGTAATGGACTCTTAATGGATGGCTTAGTACCGTGACTACAAACGGCATTACTTAATTTTGAAAACATTATTAGACATTCCGAATTGTTGTGTAATAAATTTGGATAATTTACAATGGGTGTGGATTTGATGTTTGGGCAAGACTTTCATAGCCCGAATATGTTGTTTTAATGTAATGCCATGTGATTTCCCTCCTTGTGTGCTCTTGAGTGGTTAGTTTCCGCTACCATGTGTTTTGCTAATCTGCGACGTCCCACCCTCCTTGGGCTTGGGGTGTGACATAACACCCGGAAATTTTAAAAGAGAAAAAGAAAAGAAAAGAGAAGTATAAAGAAAGAAATGTGAAATAACCCAAGTTGAGGGGTTAAAGTTGTGCAAGAGGCAAACTTTATATTATTATGCTTAAAAGTGGGCATGGCCGCCCACACCTCTGCTCTCAACAACTGCTCGACTGCAGAAATAAGAAAAAGCAGAGTTCCATCGGTTTTTTAGAGAGAAGAAGAAGATCGTGTAGAAGGTAAGATTTTATGTGTTCTGTTCGGTTTCAGCTGAATTTTCAGCTTGTGGACCGAGTCTTATGTGTTCCTCTATGTTCGGTTGGGTGTTTTTGGTGTGTTTAGGTGTTTGAACTCCAAGTGCTCTCGAGTTTGGAGGGGTTTTACTCGAAGGTTGCTGTAGGTGAGTTCTAGATCCCCGGTTTTTCTGTTTTAAACTTGTTTTGGGGCTGAAATGCATGTAAATTATTATTTTTGCAACTTCCAATATGTTAAACCATATGTGTTACCTCTGTTTTTAGAGGGTGTGTGTATTTGTGAATGTTTGACTGAATTATGTGGTTGTATTCCTGTTTTATGAGCTTAGTATGCTAGATTTGGGCTAAGAATAGGTTGTGATTGACCAACTATGAGGTTTCCGGGAACGGGGCCTTACACTCAATAATGCACCAAGTCAATCAAAAGGACAACTATGGATCTATAAAATACTTCATTAACATGCTAGGCAAGAAAAAAGGTGCATAGGATCACGAAACTACTCGTATTCACTCAATAACAATCAATAATCAAATCACACTGACGGAGTTAATGTAATCAGAAACCATAAAGAAACGTGATGTGTGGTCGATGAAAAAGAAAGCAAATCAAATTGACACGACCAAGTAAATAAGATTTCCTTGTATTTTAATAAATACTTTGAAACTACATATTGGTGCATCAAAGGATTCACGAATGCTTACCTAAATAAATGGGAAAGGAATTAGTTATATGAAAACAATAAACAACAATTGTTCACGCTTGGATAATTTTTTACTTTCCATAACAACCTCTAATGATATGGAGTTTTGATCTCATGCCTTGAAAACACACTCATGAACCAATCTAATCAAATTTGATTATCATCATCATTGCAACTATGCTAAGAAATGACAAATGAAACGTAGCATCTATTGTTTGAATCAAAACCAAAATTGAACACGAAAGCACAAGGATGACACTTGAAATCAATCCACTCCCGCTCAAAACTCATCGAGAACAATTCACAACCAACTTCAAAGATTCTTGCCTAAAAATGCACCTAATCAATTAAAATGACAACAATGGTCCACAAAATACTTTATTAACATTCTATGAAAGGAAAAAAGGTGCAATGGATCAAGCAACTACTCATATTCAATCAATAATAATCGAGAATCAAATCACACGGACGGAGTGAATGTAATCAGAAACCATATAGAAACGTGACGTGTGGTCGATGAAAAAGAAATCAAATCAAGTTAACACGACCAAGTAAATAAGATTTATTTGTCTTTTAATTAAAACTATTCAATTACATATTATTGTATCAAAGGATTCACAAATGCTAAACTAAATAAATGCGAAAGGAACTAGTTATACAAAAACATTAAACATCAATAGTTCTCGCATGGTTAGTTTTTTTCTATCCATAAAACCTCCTATGATGTAGAGTTTTGTTCTCATGCCATATAACCACACTTGTGAACCAATCTAATCAAATCTGATTATAATCATCATTGCAATCACACTAATGAATCTCAAAAGGAACGTAGGATCTATAGTTATAATCAAAACATAAATCGAATATGAAACCACATGAATGACACTTGAAATCAATCCACTCCCTCCAAAAACCCATCGATTCATAACCAAATTCAAATACTCTTGCCTTAACAATGCACCGAATCAATCCAAAGGACAACTATGGATCCACAAAATACGTTCTTAACGTACTAGGAAGAAAAAAGGTGCAAAGGATCAAGAAACTACTGGTATTCACTCAATAACAATTGAGAATCAAAACACACTGACAGAATGAATATAATCAGAAACCATACAGAAACGTGATGAGTTGTGGATGAAAAAGAAAGCAAATCAAATTGACACGACCAAGTATATAAGATTTACTTGTATTTTAGTCAATACTTTAAAACTACATATTGGTGCATCAAAGGATTCACGAATGCTTACCTAAATAAACGGGAAAGGAACTAGTTATATGAAAACATTAAACAACAATTGTTCACGCATGGATAATTTTTTGCTTTCCATAACAACCTCCAATGCTATAGAGTTTTGATCTCATGCCTTGAAAACACACTCATGAACCAATATTATCAAATCTGATTATAATCATCACTGCAACTATGCTAATAGACAAATGAAACGTAGCATCTATTGTTTGAATCAAAACAAAAATTGAACACGAAAGCACAAGGATGACACTTGAAATCAATCCACTCGTGCTCAAAACTCATCGAGAACAATTCACGACCAACTTTAAAGATTCTTGCCTAAAAAATGCACCGAATCAATTAAAATGACAACAATGGTCCACAAAATACTTTATTAACATTCTAGGAAGGCAAAAAGGTGCAATGGGTCAAGCAACTACTCGTATTCAATCAATAATAATCAAGAATCAAATCACACGGACGGAGTGAATGTAATCAGAAACTGTCACACCCTCAAAATCCGCGTGCGGGGTTTTACCGCGAGGCGCGTGACATACCAGGATCTCAGTCATTAGTTACCAAGAACGACTCTATATGATTAATAAACAAAACCAGAGTTAACGTTTAAAATACTGCGGAAGCATTTTTAAAACAGAAAACCCAAAACAAGTAGTATGTAAAGAGAATGCGCAAAACATACGCGCCCCAAACACAAATATTTAATATGAAAATAATCCCAAATTTGTAAGCAAACAAATGTAGACAACTCAACGATGCTGGTGTGCGTGCTCCTAGGCAACTGGCAAACTTAACCTGAGAATAGCATACTAAACAAGTCAACACATGGTTGGTGAGTTCAAGAGTTTGTGTTAAAATATAAACCAATCAACGGTTTCCAGAGCATAAGTAGTGTATTGCAATAGATAGCTAGTCTATTAACATAAAAATATTAACCATAGTGATTTCGCGATCGAAGCTGACTGTGTTACGTTTGTTGCCTCCCGTCACGACTTACCAGGTCGTGACAAATATATGTTAGGACAAAATTGCACCCGTTTGACCTCGAGTCGCACAGGTGGGGCTCGTCAGACCCAGTAGTACTACCCAAAATTTCCCCGCTATTCAATATTAACAATCCGAAAGTGTGAGGACTTTCCATGGTAAACAGCACTATATCAATATTATACACACTCATATATAAAAGCGTTTGTGATCAACAGTATGCTATCTCCCCCAAAAGAGATTATGTAAAATGAGTGGGGCAAGAACTCACCTGATACGCGCAAGAATTAACTTAGAGCTTAACTTGAAAGAAAGAGGGAAAGACAACCTTTAAAGGTCACCTAGAATACAAGAGTACATAAGCACGTGTACACAAAATCAACATGAAACCCTAAATGCTTTACAACCCAAAGAACTCAAGGTTTAAGAAAGACAAGACACATTTGACCCAGTTGACCCGTTTGACCCGTTGGTGACATTATAGGTGATAACTTGTTAATACTAACACAACAGCATATCATACATGTTCAGCATACAACTTGATTACATATAGCACTTCATTAACCACATGTACTACCTAGATCATCATACAACTAGATATCACACAAGTCATGCGAATCACAACAGGCCAAAAAAGGTAACAAACCAAATCAACATCCCTATAACCTAAACAACACATTTCATCACCTTAGAAACCATCCATGAACACACTAGCATGATCGTAATATCCCAAACATGCTCAAATCATCCAATTCAAGGATTTGCACAATTAAAGTTTCCCTTTTGGGAAAGTACATCCCAAATTCATCAAACACCCAAGACATTCATGGATTCATCAATTATATACCAATCCAAATCCATTACAACATTTAAACATGATCAACAACACCTAATCATCATGATTCATCAACGTTCAACACCAAAAGTTACTATTTTTAGCAATGTATGAACTATAAGACATCTTCTTGATTTTAAATTGTTCATATCATCAACCTAGCATCTAATCACCATCACAAACACATCCATAATATTCATACATCATCCAATCATCAATTCATGCAAAATAAAGTTACTATTATTAGTAACCTATGAACAACGTATCAAAATCATAGCTTTCTTGCAAAATCGACGTTAACCAATATGCATACAACCTAACTAGCATCATTACAACATCAAACAACCAACATTCAACATCCAATTTGATCCAAAATCGCCTCAAACTCTCGGCCAAAGATGATCATATGAACAAACAACCAAAATCCAAACTTTCTTGCATAATCAACGTTAACTAGCATCAATACAACCTAACTAACATCATAACATCACCAAACAACCAAGAATTTAACATTCAATTGCAGATTTTCGAACTAGGGTTCGGCCACCATGAAAAACCATCAAAAACATGTAAAAATCTAACCTTTAAACGTGTAATGGCTTGCAATTGATGATTCTAACTTGTTGTGATGCTTGAAATCGGTCCAAAATCGAATGGAATTGCTTGTTCTTGATGAAAACCGAAGTGTGTGTGTGTGTTTGAAGGTGTCGCGGCCGAAAGAGGTGATTAGGGTTAGAGTTTTGATTTTATTTTATTTAATAATCCATAATTACCCTTTTAACCCTTATAATTTGTATTTTATAAAAAATTAAGCTTTTACACACTCCTTTAAAATGTTTTTAACTAGAATAATAAACATATAAACTAGTAGTAGCAATTATATATATTATCTTTACAAGCTACAAAATTTACAAAGTAAATACATACGTTTCCACGTTACGTGATAAAATTACAGTTAACATTTAAATCACATAAGCATAACTTAATAATCACATTGTTAACTTAATTATCATCAATTTAACATTACTGATTATTGTTAAGTCACCAACGTTCAACGACAACTAGTGTGTGTGCACGACACGTGTATGCAAGACTTAACGGAACAAACGGAGTTTGGTAACGGAAAATTACCGGATGTCACATTATCCCCATGTTGAAAGAATTTTCGTCCCGAAAATTGCGTTACATGGTGAGTGTTCCATCACTGGTCTACTGCATTGGCACAAGGAAATCAACATCGTGTGAGTTTTGGATGAGTTGTCACATCATCCCCATGTTGAAAGAAATTTCATCCCGAAATTTAATTAGTACCTTCGCCGGCTGGCATCGTCCTTTCGAATAGCTGAGGGTACTTAAGCTTCATTTGGTCTTCACGTTCCCACATGAATTCTGGTCCACGTCTCGAGTTCCAACGAACTTTGACGATGGGTATCTTGCTTTGCTTAAGCGTTTTCACCTCACGATCCATCACTTCGACAGGTTCCTCAATGAAACGTAACTTTTCGTCTACTTGAACTTCTTCCAGTGGTACGACCATCGTTTCATCCGTTAAACATTTCTTTAGATTTGAAACATGGAATACATCATGGATTCCACTCAATGAATCAGGTAAGGCTAGTCGATAGGCCACTGGACCAATTCTTTCCACTATCTCAAATGGTCCAACGTATCTCGGATTTAACTTTCCTCGCTTACCAAACCAAACTACGCCTTTCCATGGTGAGACCTTTAATAAAACCTTGTCACCTATCTGAAATTCTAAGGGTTTCGTCGCTTGTCAGCATAGCTTTTCTATCTGTCTTGCGCTACAGCCATGCGGTTTCTTATCTGAACAATCTTCTCAGTTGTCTCGTGTACTAACTCGGGACCCGTTAATTGACTATCACCAATTTCAGCCCAGCAAACGGGCGATCTACACTTTCTCCCATATAAAGCTTCAAAAGGTGCTGCCTTTATGCTAGTGTGATAACTGTTGTTGTAAGAAAATTCCACCAATGGTAGGTGAACTTCCCAGTTATTCCCGAAGTCAATCACACAAGCACATAACATGTCCTCCAAAGTCTGTATAGTACGCTCGCTTTGACCATCAGTCTGTGGATGATAAGCAGTACTCATATCCAATCGCGTACCTAAAGCTTTCTGCAACGACTGCCAGAAGTGTGATGTGAAACGAGAATCGCGATCAGAAATGATTGAGATCGGTACTCCATGCCTCGAAACGATCTCCTTCAAATAGAGTCGAGTTAATTTCTCCATCTTATCAGTTTCCTTTATTGCTAGGAAATGAGCAGATTTTGTCAATCGATCCACGATAACCCATATTGTATCACAACCCGTAGAAGTGCGAGGTAACTTAGTAATAAAATCCATTGATATCTGATCCCACTTCCACATAGGGATCTCGGGTTGTTGTAATAGTCCAGATGGTTTCTGATACTCCACTTTCACCTTCGAGCAGGTCAGACACTTGCTCACATAAGTAGCTACATCCGCTTTCATGTTAGGCCACCAATAGTGCGCCTTCAAATCGTGGTACATCTTGTCAGATCCAGGATGTATGGAGTACTTGGACTTGTGAGCCTCACTCATCACCAAGTCTCTCAGATTTCCATGTAGAGGTACCCATAGTCTATCCATGAAGTAACGAATTCCATCCGCTTTTACTTCCAATTGTTTTTCCATACCCCTTAACGATTCAGACCCAATGTTTTCTGTATTCAGAGCTTCCGTCTGAGACTCTCGGATTTGTTCAGGTAATTGTGTACTAATCGTTAGTTGCAGAGCTCGCACACGTCGAGGTTTAGCAGTCTCTTTTCTACTCAACGCATCAGCAACTACATTTGCTTTCCCCAGGTGGTACTTAATAGCACAATCATTTTCGTTTAACAATTCCACCCAGCGTCTTTGCCTCATGTTCAACTCCTTTTGCTCAAAGATGTGCTGAAGACTCTTGTGATCGGTGTAGATGGTGCATTTGGTACCGTACAAGTAATGTCTCCAGATCTTTAAGGCAAAAACTACCGCACCCAGTTCCAAGTCATGGGTGGTATAGTTCTTCTCATGAATCTTCAATTGTCTAGAGGCGTAAGCTATCACTTTATCCCGCTGCATCAGGACGCATCCAAGTCCTTGAATAGACGCATCGCAGTAGACTACGAAGTCATCACTACCATCCGGTAACGCTAATATTGGTGCGCTACACAATTTATGTTTCAGCAACTGAAAAGCATATTCCTGACTCTCACCCCATTTGTATGTCGTTCCCTTGTGAGTCAAGGCTGTGAGAGGTTGTGCAATCTTAGATAATCCTTCAATGAATCGTCGATAATATCCCGCTAATCCAAGGAATTGTCGTATCTCACTTGGTGTCTTAGGAACAGACCAATTCTTTATCGCTTCAATCTTAGCAGGATCAACATGTATTCCCTTCTCATTGACAATATGACCCAAGAATTGTACCTCACGTATCCAGAAATCACACTTAGAAAACTTTGCGTACAGTTGTTCCTTTCTAAGTAATTCTAAGATTAAACGTAAGTGCTCTCCATGTTCTTCCTCGGTCCTTGAGTATATCAGTATATCATCAATAAAGACGATAACAAACTGATCAAGATAGGGTTTGCACACGTGATTCATGAGGTCCATGAATACTGCTGGTGCATTCGTCAACCCAAATGGCATGACCAAAAATTCATAGTGACCATATCATGTACGGAAGGCAGTTTTCGAGATGTCCTCTTCTCGAACTCTCAGCTGATGATACCCAGACCTCAGATCAATCTTAGAGTAATAGCTTGATCCTTGCAGTTGATCAAACAAATCATCGATACGAGGTAACGGATATCTATTCTTGATAGTAACCTTGTTCAGTTCCCTATAGTCAATGCACAATCGAAATGTACCATCCTTCTTCTTCACAAATAGAACTGGCGCTCCCCAGGGCGACGAACTCGGTCGGATAAACCCTTTATCCAACAACTCTTGTAGTTGAGCAGATAATTCCTGCAGTTCGTTCGGAGCTAACCGGTACGGTGCTCTCGCAATTGGAGCGGCTCCTGGAGTCAACTCAATCTGGAATTCAACTTGACGATGAGGCGGTAATCCAGGCAGGTCTTCCGGAAACACCTCAGGAAACTCACGAACTACGGGGATATCCTCTATCTTCTTTTCCTCGGTCTGTTTATCTGTGATGAGTGCTAATATGGCCAGTCGATCCTTTCGTAACAACTTCTGTGCTTTCATAAACGAGATGATGCCTATCACCGCACCACTCCTATCACCTCTGACCGTAAGGACTTCTTCACCAAGGGGAATCCGTATGATCTTCTTATGGCATATGACTTCTGCTTGCTTATCGGAAAGCCAATCCATGCCTACTACCACATCGAAACTTCCTAGTGTAACAGGCATGAGATCTATGGTGAATGTATGACCAGCAAGCTCTATCTTGCAGTCTCTAAGAATATGCGTTACATGAATCTGTGTACCGTCAGCTAACTCTACGGTGTATTTAGATTCTAAGGCTGAGGGCATATCACTTAAAAGACTACAGAACCTAGTGGACACGAAACTTCTATCGGCTCCGGTATCGAATAATACAGTAGCAAAACAACCATTAACCGAAAATTTACCAGTTACTGTTGTAGGATCGTTTAGAGCCTCACCTGAGCCAATGACGAAGGCTCTTCCTTTGGCTCCATTGTTGTTTCCACCATTGTTGTTGCCATTACCATTGTTGTTGTTATTATTGTTGCCATTGTTATTATTGTTGTTGTTCCCATTGTTGTTGTTGCCATTACCATTCCTTTTAAGCTGGGGACAGTTGCGTCTATAATGGCCTTCTTTTCCGCACTCAAAACAACCTTTCGGAGTTTCTTGTGATTGTTGAGGCTTCTTCATCAGTTCACCCCGACAGTCTTTGGCTGCGTGACCAATCTTCCCACAACGTTGGCACTTGAAGTTATCACATCGACCCACATGGTGGTAGTTACACCGGTTGCACTTCGGCAGTCTTCCACCATACCCACCGGGTCCTTGATTTGAGGGAGTCGCCTGGTTGAAGCTTCGGTTGTTATCGAACTTCCGTTGCTGTTGCTGACTTTGCTGCTGTTGTTGAGGTTGAGATTGGCTGCTGGATGACGATCCCTTGTTGCTTGAACCATCCCACTTGCATTTCTGGTCGGGCACGCTTGCCACCGCACCTCGTTTGGGTAACCGTCCTTGCTCAACTGCCTGGTCAGTCAGCCTGTGGGCTGTTCGGATAGCTTGCTGTATAGTAGTGGGGTTAGAGGCAGTTACCATACTTTGAATTTCGGGCACCAATCCCCGTATATAATGCTCCACCCTCTTGTGCATTTCATTCACCATCCCTGGGCATAAAGTGGCTAACTCATGAGTACGAGTCGTGTAGGCTTCAATTTCTGAGCCTTGCATTTTGAGTTGCCAGAACTCAATCTCCAGTTTCTGCACTTCATTTCGGGGGCAGTATTCTTCTTCATCAGGGTCCACCAAAGGTGCAGGGGCTTTAGCGATCTAAAGTACTGCTAGCTGTGCCTCTAAATCAGCAAACCTATCATCGATCACTATGTTATGGTGATCCTATGCGTCCATGCGCCCACTAAGTGCTACCACGTTGCCTGCTAGCGTATGATGTCCACCAATGGCCATCGAAAGTCGCTCCTGAAGAGTCTCTACCTGGAAACGCAGCTGACGCATCTCAGATCGTAATGCAGAGTTCTCATCAGTGAGTCCTCTAATCCGCTATCGCTTTGTGTCCAGTGTGGCTACTAGGGCTGCAAATGCCTGCTCCAGAGGGATGCTCAAAGTAGGAAGTGTAGGCAAAGTAGAGGCGGTTGATGACCTAGTCCTAGGTCGTGTAGGTGCTACTGGTGGTACGCGTTCTCTATAAGCCATACGGTTTATGTAAGTGGGGTAGAAATCCCAGTTACGCGGAGGATCGAGCTCAGGAGGTATGAAAGGCTGAACCCAGTCTATCTCGCCAGGAGGATAAGGATGTCGAGGCCAGTTAAATTCCCTATCCGGTACGGGAGAAGTAGGAGGTGAATCAGATCGTGCAGGTCTCTTGCCTAAATTTCTGGACGACGATGCCATGCTGCAAAGTACGTGTTGCGTATGCCAATGAGTATACAGTAAAGAGAGTAAGCGCTAAGTAACTAACAACTATGTTGTTATAGTGTGTATGCAACCTAGTTCCCTATAACCAATGGCTCTGATACCAATCTGTCACACCCTCAAAATCCGCGTGCGGGGTTTTACCGCGAGGCGCGTGACATACCAGGATCTCAGTCATTAGTTACCAAGAACGACTCTATATGATTAATAAACAAAACCAGAGTTAACGTTTAAAATACTGCGGAAGCGTTTTTAAAACAGAAAACCCAAAACAAGTAGTATGTAAAGAGAATGCGCAAAACATACGCGCCCCAAACACAAATATTTAATATGAAAATAATCCCAAATTTGTAAGCAAACAAATGTAGACAACTCAACGATGCTGGTGTGCGTGCTCCTAGGCAACTGGCAACCTTAACCTGAGAATAGCATACTAAACAAGTCAACACATGGTTGGTGAGTTCAAGAGTTTGTGTTAAAATATAAACCAATCAACGGTTTCCAGAGCATAAGTAGTGTATTGCAATAGATAGCTAGTCTATTAACATAAAAATATTAACCATAGTGATTTCGCGATCGAAGCTGACTGTGTTACGTTTGTTGCCTCCCGTCACGACTTACCAGGTCGTGACAAATATATGTTAGGACAAAATTGCACCCGTTTGACCTCGAGTCGCACAGGTGGGGCTCGTCAGACCTAGTAGTACTACCCAAAATTTCCCCGCTATTCAATATTAACAATCCGAAAGTGTGAGGACTTTCCATGGTAAACAACACTATATCAATATTATACACACTCATATATAAAAGCGTTTGTGATCAACAGTATGCTATCTCCCCCAAAAGAGATTATGTAAAATGAGTGGGGCAAGAACTCACCTGATACGCGCAAGAATTAACTTAGAGCTTAACTTGAAAGAAAGAGGGAAAGACAACCTTTAAAGGTCACCTAGAATACAAGAGTACATAAGCACGTGTACACAAAATCAACATGAAACCCTAAATGCTTTACAACCCAAAGAACTCAAGGTTTAAGAAAGACAAGACACATTTGACCCAGTTGACCCGTTTGACCCGTTGGTGACATTATAGGTGATAACTTGTTAATACTAACACAGCAGCATATCATACATGTTCAGCATACAACTTGATTACATATAGCACTTCATTAACCACATGTACTACCTAGATCATCATACAACTAGATATCACACAAGTCATGCGAATCACAACAGGCCAAAACAGGTAACAAACCAAATCAACATCCCTATAACCTAAACAACACATTTCATAACCTTAGAAACCATCCATGAACACACTAGCATGATCCTAATATCCCAAACATGCTCAAATCATCCAATTCAAGGATTTGCACAATTAAAGTTTCCCTTTCGGGAAAGTACATCCCAAATTCATCAAACACCCAAGACATTCGTGGATTCATCAATTATATACCAATCCAAATCCATTACAACATTTAAACATGATCAACAACACCTAATCATCATGATTCATCAACGTTCAACACCAAAAGTTACTATTTTTAGCAATGTATGAACTATAAGACATCTTCTTGATTTTAAATTGTTCATATCATCAACCTAGCATCTAATCACCATCACAAACACATCCATAACATTCATACATCATCCAATCATCAATTCATGCAAAATAAAGTTACTATTATTAGTAACCTATGAACAACGTATCAAAATCATAGCTTTCTTGCAAAATCGACGTTAACCAATATGCATACAACCTAACTAGCATCATTACAACATCAAACAACCAACATTCAACATCCAATTTGATCCAAAATCGCCTCAAACTCTCGGCCAAAGATGATCATATGAACAAACAACCAAAATCCAAACTTTCTTGCATAATCAACGTTAACTAGCATCAATACAACCTAACTAACATCATAACATCACCAAACAACCAAGAATTTAACATTCAATTGCAGATTTTCGAACTAGGGTTTGGCCACCATGAAAAACCATCAAAAACATGTAAAAATCTAACCTTTAAACGTGTAATGGCTTGCAATTGATGATTCTAACTTGTTGTGATGCTTGAAATCGGTCCAAAATCGAATGGAATTGCTTGTTCTTGATGAAAACCGAAGTGTGTGTGTGTTTGAAGGTGTCGCGGCCGAAAGAGGTGATTAGGGTTAGAGTTTTGATTTTATTTTATTTAATAATCCATAATTACCCTTTTAACCCTTATAATTTGTATTTTATAAAAAATTAAGCTTTTACACACTCCTTTAAAATGTTTTTAACTAGAATAATAAACATATAAACTAGTAGTAGCAATTATATGTATTATCTTTACAAGCTACAAAATTTACAAAGTAAATACACACGTTTCCACGTTACGCGATAAAATTACAGTTAACATTTAAATCACATAAGCATAACTTAATAATCACATTGTTAACTTAATTATCATCAATTTAACATTACTGATTATTGTTAAGTCACCAACGTTTAACGACAACTAGTGTGTGTGCACGACACGTGTATGCAAGACTTAACGGAACAAACGGAGTTTGGTAACGGAAAATTACCGGATGTCACAGAAACCATAGAAGAAACGTGACGTGTGTTCGATGAAAATGAAATCAAATCAAGTTAACATAACCAAGTAAATAAGATTTACTTGTCTTTTAATTAAAAGTATTCAATTACGTATTGGTGTATAAAAGGATTCACGATTGCTTAACTAAATAAATGCGAAAGGAACTAGTTATATAAAAACATTAAACATCAATAGTTCTCGCATGGTTAGTTTTTTTCTATCCATAAAACCTCCAATGATATAGAGTTTTGTTCTCATGCCTTGTAAACACACTCGTGAACCAATCTAATCAAATCTGATTATAATCGTCATTGTAATCACACTAATGAATCTCAAACGGAACGTAGGATCTATAGTTATAATCAAAACAAAAATAGAATATGAAACCACATGAATGACACTTGAAATCAATCCACTCCCTCCAAAAACACATCGATTCATAACCAACTTCGAATACTCTTGCCTTAACAATGCACCGAATCAATCCAAAGGACAACTATGGATCCACAAAATACGTTCTTAACATACTAGGGAAGAAAAAAGGTGCAAAGGATCTAGAAACTACTCGTATTCACTCAATAACAATTGAGAATCAAATCACACTAACGGAATGAATATAATCAGAAACCATACAGAAACGTGATGTATTGTCGATGAAAAAGAAAGCAAGTCAAATTGACACGACCAAGTAAATAAGATTTACTTGTATTTTAGTCAATACTTTGAAACTACATATTGGTGCATCAAAGGATTCACGAATGCTTACCTAAATAAATGGGAAAGGAACTAGTTATATGAAAACATTAAACAACAATTGTTCACGCATGGATAATTTTTTGCTTTCCATAACAACCTCCAATGCTATTGAGTTTTGATCTCATGCCTTGAAAACACACTCATGAACCAATCTAATCAAATCTGATTATAATCATCATTGCAACTATGCTAATAAATGACAAATTAAACGTAGCATCTATTGTTTGAATCAAAACCAAAATAGAACACGAAAGCACTAGGATGACACTTGAAATCAATCCACTCCCGCTCAAAACTCATCGAGAACAATTCACAACCAACTTCAAAGATTCTTGCCTAAAAAATGCACCGAATCAATTAAAATGACAACAATGGTCCACAAAATACTTTATTAACATTCTAGGAAAGGAAAAAAGGTGCAATGGATCAAGCAACTACTCTAATTCAATCAATAATAATCGAGAATCAAATCACACGGACGGAGTGAATGTAATCAGAAACCATATAGAAACGTGACGTGTGGTCGATGAAAAAGAAATCAAATCAAGTTAACACGACCAAGTAAATAAGATTTACTTGTCTTTTAATTAAAAATATTCAATTACATATTGGTGTATCAAAGGATTCAAAAATGCTTCACTAAATAAATGCGAAAGGAACTAGTTATACAAAAACATTAAACATCAATAGTTCTCGCATTGTTAGTTTTTTTCTATCCATAACAATCTCCTATGATATAGAGTTTTGTTCTCATGCCTTGTAAACACACTCGTGAACCAATCTAATCAAATCTGATTACAATCATCATTGCAATCACACTAATGAATCTCAAACGGAACGTAGGATCTATAGTTATAATCAAAACAAAAATCGAATATGAAACCACATGAATGACACTTGAAATCAATCCACTCCCTCTGAAAACTCATCGATTCATAACCAACTTCGAATACTCTAATGCACCAAATCAATCTAAAGGACAGCTATGGATCCACAAAATACGTTCTTAACATACTAGGGAAGAAAAAAGATGAAAAGGATCTAGAAACTACTCGTATTATCTCAATAACAATTTAGAATCAAATCACACTGACGGAATGAATATAATCAGAAACCATACAGAAACATGATGTGTTGTCAATGAAAAAGAAAGCAAATCAAATTGACACGACCAGTAAATAAGATTTACTTGTATTTTAGTCAATACTTTGAAACTACATATTGGTGCATCAAAGGATTCACGAATGCTTACCTAAATAAATGGGAAAGGAACTACTTATATGAAAACATTAAACAACAATTGTTCACGCATGGATAATTTTTTGCTTTCCATAACAACCTCCAATGCTATGGAGTTTTGATCTCATGCCTTGAAAACACACTCATAAACTTATATAATCAAATCTGATTATAATCATCATTGCAACTATGCTAATAAATGACAAATGAAACGTAGCATCTATTGTTTGAATCAAAACCAAAATTGAACATGAAAGCACAAGGATGACACTTGAAATCAATCCACTCCCGCTCAAAACTCATCGAGAACAATTCACAACCAACTTCAAAGATTCTTGCCTAAAAAATGCACCGAATCAATTAAAATGACAACAATGGTCCACAAAATACTTTATTAACATTCTAGGAAAGGAAAAAAGGTGCAATGGATCAAGCAACTACTTGTATTCAATCAATAATAATCAAGAATCAAATCACACGGACGGAGTGAATGTAATCAGAAACCATATAGAAACGTGACGTGTGGTCGATGAAAAAGAAATCTAATCAAGTTAACACGACCAAGTAAATAAGATTTACTTGTCTTTTAATTAAAACTATTCAATTACATATTGGTGTATCAAAGGATTCACGATTGCTTAACTAAATAAATGCGAAAGGAACTAGTTATACAAAAATATCAAACATCAATAGTTCTCGCATGGTTAGTTTTTTTCTATCCTTTACAACCTCCTACGATATAGAGTTTTGTTCTCATGCCTTGTAAACACACTCATTAACCAATCTAATCAAATCTGATTATAATCATCATTGCAATCACACTAATGAATCTCAAACGGAACGTAGGATCTGTAGTTATAATCAAAACAAAAATCGAATATGAAACCACATGAATGACACTTGAAATCAATCCACTCCCTCCGAAAACTCATTGATTCTTAACCAAGTTCGAATACTCTTGCCTTAACTATGCACCGAATCAATCCAAAGGACAACTATGGATCCACAAAATACGTTCTTAACGTACTAGGGAAGAAAAAAGGTGCAAAGGATCAAGAAACTACTAGTATTCACTCAATAACAATTGAGAATCAAATCACACTGACGGAATGTATAATCAGAAACCATATAGAAACGTGATGTGTTGTCGATGAAAAGGAAAGTAAATCAAATTGACACGACCAAGTAAATAAGACTTACTTGTATTTTAGTCAATACTTTGCAGCTACATATTGGTGCATCAAAGGATTCACGAATGTTTACCTAAATAAATGGGAAAGGAACTAGTTATATGAAAACATTAAACAACAATTGTTCATGCATGGATATTTTTTTGCTTTCCATAACAACCTCCAATGCTATGGAGTTTTGATCTCATACCTAGTAAACACACTCATGAACCAATCTAATCAAATCTGATTATAATCAGCATTGCAACTATGCTAATAAATGACAAATGAAACGTAGCATCTATTGTTTGAATCAAAACCAAAATTGAACACGAAAGCACAAGGATGACACTTGAAATCAATCCACTCCCGCTCAAAACTCATCGAGAACAATTCACAACCAACTTCAAAGATTCTTGCCTAAAAAATGCACCGAATCAATTAAAATGACAACAATGGTCCACAAAATACTTTATTAACATTCTAGGAAAGGAAAAAAGGTGCAATGGATCAAGCAACTACTCGTATTCAATGAATAATAATCAAGAATCAAATCACACGGACGGAGTGAATGTAATCAGAAACCAAATAGAAACGTGACGTATGGTCGATGAAAAAGAAATCAAATCAAGTTAACACGACCAAGTAAATAAGATTTATTTGTCTTTTAATTAAAACTATTCAATTACATATTATTGTATCAAAGGATTCGCGAATGCTAAACTAAATAAATGCGAAAGGAACTAGTCATACAAAAACATTAAACATCAATAGTTCTCGCATGGTTAGTTTTTTTCTATCCATAAAACCTCCTATGATGTAGAGTTTTGTTCTCATGCCTTATAACCACACTTGTGAACCAATCTAATTGAATCAGATTATAATCATCATTGCAATCACACTAATGAATCTCAAAAGGAACGTAGGATCTATAGTTATAATCAAAACAAAAATCGAATATGAAACCACATGAATGACACTTGAAATCAATCCACTCCCTCCGAAAACTCATCAATTCATAACCAAATTCAAATACTCTTGCCTTAACAATGCACCGAATCAATCCAAAGGACAACTATGGATCCACAAAATACATTCTTAACGTACTAGGAAGAAAAAAGGTGCATAGGATCACGAAACAACTCGTATTCACTCAATAACAATTGAGAATCAAATCACACTGACGGAATGAATATAATCAGAAACCATACAGAAACTTGATGTGTTGTTGATGAAAAGGAAAGTAAATCAAATTGACACGACCAAGTAAATAAGATTTACTTGTATTTTAGTCAATACTTTGCAGCTACATATTGGTGCATCAAAGGATTCACGAATGCTTACCTAAATAAATGGGAAAGGAACTAGTTATATGAAAACATTAAACAACAATTGTTCATGCATGGATATTTTTTTGCTTTCCATAACAACCTCCAATGCTATGGAGTTTTGATCTCATGCCTTGTAAACACACTCATGAACGAATCTAATCAAATCTGATTATAATCATCACTGCAACTATGCTAATAAATGACAAATGAAACGTAGCATCTATTTTTTGAATCAAAACCAAAATTGAACACGAAAGCACAAGGATGACACTTGAAATCAATTCACTCCCGCTCAAAACTCATCGAGAACAATTCACAACCAACTTCAAAGATTCTTGCCAAAAAAATGCACCGAATCAATTAAAATGACAACAATGGTCCACAAAATACTTTATTAACATTCTAGGAAAGGAAAAAAGGTGCAATGGATCAAGCAACTACTGGTATTCAATCAATAATAATCGAGAATCAAATCACAAGGATGGAGTGAATGTAATCAGAAACCATATAGAAACGTGACGTGTGGTCGATGAAAAAGAAATCAAATCAAGTTAACACGACCAAGTAAATAAGAATTATTTGTCTTTTAATTAAAACTATTCAATTACATATTATTGTATCAAAGGATTCACGAATGCTAAACTAAATAAATGCGAAAGGAACTAGTTATACAAAAACATTAAACATCAATAGTTCTCGCATGGTTAGTTTTTTTCTATCCATAAAACCTCCTATGATATAGAGTTTTGTTCTCATTCCTTGTAAACACACTCGTAACCCAATCTAATCAAATCTAATTATAATCATCATTGCAATCACACTAATGAATCTCAAACGGAACGTAGGATCTATAGTTATAATCAAAACAAAAATCGAATATGAAACCACATGAATGACACTTGAAATAAAGCCACTCCCTCCTAAAACTCATCGATTCATAACCAACTTTGAATACTCTTGCCTTAACAATGCACCGAATCAATCCAAAGGACAACTATGGATCCACAAAATACGTTATTAACATACTAGGGAAGAAAAAAGGTGCAAAGGATCTAGAAACTACTCGTATTCACTCAATAACAATTGAGAATCAAATCACACTGACAAAATGAATATAACAGAAACCATACAGAAACGTGATGTGTTGTCGATGAAAAGGAAAGCAAATCAAGTTGACACGACGAAGTAAGTAAGATTTTCTTGTATTTTAGTCAATACTTTCCAGCTACATATTGGTGCATCAAAGGATTCACGAATACTTACCTAAATAAATGGGAAAGGAAGTACTTATACAAAACATTAAACAACAATTGTTCACGCATGGATAATTTTTTGCTTTCCATAACAACCTCTAATGCTATGGAGTTTTGATCTCATGTCTTGTAAACACACTCATGAACCAATCTAATCAAATCTGATTGTAATCATCATTGCAACTATGCTAATAAATCACAAATGAAACGTAGCATCTATTGTTTGAATCAAAACCAAAATCGACACGAAACCACAAGGATGACACTTGAAATCAATCGACTCCTGATCAAAACTCATCGAGAACAATTCACAACCAACTTCAAAGATTCTTGTCTCAAAAATGCACCGAATCAGTCAAAATGACAACTATGGATCAACAAAATACTTTATTAACATTCTATGAAAGGAAAAAAGTGCAATTGATCAAGAAACTACTCGTATTCAATCAATAATAATCGAGAATCAAACCACATGGACTGTAACAACCGACTCCTAGGTCCAACTCCCAGAACCTAAATGTGATTTAACATTGTATTGTTTACATCATTTCATTTCATAAATGTATCTCCTTTTCTTTGTGATTAATTGATTTCTATAATTTATGTAGCTTTGGTTGACTTTTGTATAACATGTTTAAGCCTAGAACTTGTTCTTGAGGCTAGAAAAATTCACTTAATTGGCATTATCCCTTGATAATTATACATAAAATTTAAATCCAAGTCTTCCTTATGAAAATTTCCCCTAGGCGCCTCAGAACTGTTTAGGCGCATGACAACCGGTCAGGCGCATTTGGCAGTTAGGCGCATCGCCACTATTTAGGCGCATGAAGACTGTTCAGGCGCATTTGGCAGTTAGGCGCATCACCCTTGTTTAGGCGCATGCAACTGTTCAGGCGCCCTGAAAGTGGGCGCATGAGCACTGTTCGGGCGTTTTTGCCACATAACTTTTTAAAATGTCTGAACCCTTCTAGAAGCATTTGACCTGGTCTGCGCACCTCCAAACTGACCAATGCATGGGCTGTTACCATGCCTCCGGCCACCCCTCCAGCCAACCCCTCTTCACCTCGGTTCTTACTAACCCAAACCCACACTCCACCTCTTCTTTCAAACCGCATGCACCACTTCATTTCACTCTTTCACAACCTCTCGAAGTCTCTCTCTCTCTCAGCAAATCATCACAACTAGGAACCGAGAACTCCTCAAGCTACAACCAAGCAGGGAACAAGGACTCCAAGCTTCAAACTCTCAGAACAACCATTCTAGCACCTCTTGAATCACTCTAAACACGAAACATCTAGTGTGTAAGCATTTTTGTATGCGAACAAAAACTATTTCTTGAGTTTTCTCTATTTTCCTTCCATAAGTCTCACTTTTCTTGTTTCAAACCAGAATCTTGCAGCCATATCACTATCTTTGTGAGACTCACGGCTTCACAAAAAGGTACATTCTCTTAAAGGCTCGCATGTCGTGTGTTGGTTCACATGAATATACCCGAAAACCCTCTTTTCATGGAATTTAACACCTATTTAACCACTTTTCGTGAACAACCCCCACATTCTATGCTTAGAACCTGCTTAAAAACATCCTATGAACAATATAATAATCTGAACTTAAGGTTACAGAAAGATTTAAAGATGTTTAAACTCGAACTTTATTAGTTACACATGTGTAATGGTGTTGAAACACCTTAATCATAACCTTGTCAATTAAAATTTGTAAGATTCATGAGGTTATTGTATTTTCCAGTTATTTGAGGATGCTAAACTTACAAAATTATAGAAATGGGTTGATTGGTATGGTATAATGGATATTAGGAGCTTAGTTAGTGACCCGAATAGGTGATGAAACTCTTGAATCGGCCAAAAACTTAATGAGAGGCAAGTATTAAAATTTTTAGAACTTAAAACATGTATTATATTGCTAAAAACCAAACTTGGTGAATTTTTGGGCTAATATGTAATTTCTATGAAATTATTCTGCTAAAATAAGCCTAACCGGGGAATTTTTGGATAAATTTATAAAAATGGTGTAACAAGCTTAAGACCTATAAATCCATGTTATTTCAGTGAGTTAGAAGACCTCAATATGATATTTTTGTATGGCCCCGTTCCCGGAGACCTTACAGTTGGTCAATCATAGCATAAAACATTAAACATCACACATTTCATAAAATATTGCAGCGGAATTAAGTTAATAAAAACCATTCATTCTATTAATAATTAACGTTGTTAAGCAATACATCATTATTTTCTTGAATTACAAAAGACCCTGTTTTGTTGCATTACAAAACAACAATATCATTAAAGATGAATGGATGCCAATCTTGCCCTGCCGACTAGTTTCCCCCGCGTGCCACCCTCAGCAACAATTACCTACCAACTGAAAATGCATAAAAGTCAGCGTCGCTGAGTGAGTTCTAGTTTTAAAAAGTTTAAAATACCTTGTAGGATTTATATATGAAAATACCCTTTTCAATAAAATACTTCCTTTACTTTCACACGTGAGCATTCATCATACATACATCAAGGTATAGATTTAATTATCTTTCATTAACTCACGTATTCATTCATTATCTTTCACTATAATCTGGATCCTGTCTCATGCAATACCCGACTCATATCCAAAGATCGACAGTACCGGGGTACGCGACAAGGACCCGGGTCAATCTCATGGATTGAATCCCTTACGAGTCTTTTGTGACAACACAGTCACTCACCTCAACTATGGCTTGCGAGTCTTTTGTGACAACACAGTCACTCACCTCAATTTTGGCATACAAGTCTTTTGTGACAACACAGTCACTCACCTCAACCTTTGCTTGCAAGACTTTTCATACTTTTCTTATGTTCCACTTCTTTATTAACATTAATCTTTCACTTTCTTTACGATAATACTTTACGCATATGAATATAAACACACCACGTAAAGTCACATTATACATAGTATAAAGCATCAACAGCAGCCCACAACATGCATCACCACAACAGACATGAACCAGCAAAACATCTCAGAACTTACCTGCTACATTCTACTTCCCAAGCTTCGGAAAGATCCTAAGTCCTTAGACAAATGCGGATGAACAGTAACCAATGCGGATGAACAATTAATGCGGATGAACAATAATAATGCGGATGGACAATACTAATGCGGATGAATGCTTTCAGATTATTCCAAGTGTCCAACTAAATGCTGGTATAACAAATGCGAATGACTGAAACAAATGCGCATGAACACTGTAGCAAATGCGCATGAATAAAAGAAATGCGGAAGAACACTTAGGCGCATAAGCATCTACAAATGCGGATGAACAAACAACAAATGCGCATGAACAAAAGAAATGCGGAAGAACACTTAGGCGCATAAGCATCTACAAATGCGCATGAACAAAGTACTTAAATGCAGATGAACTAACCAACCTGCAAATGCACTTATGCAATTATTCAGTCCCTAATCCTCGATCAAACACATCCTTATCATGGATCTAACATGCTTAACATCTAGAGCAGGCATTCAACCACGAAAAACACCAACAGTCCTAACCAATCATGCTTATCCCTCTGTTCAAGCTTAAACTCAACATCACAAGCATCAACCGCACGTAAACCACCATAAAGCACAAACACAAACACCCACATACTTACAGTGAAGCATAAAACAGCTGTAAAACCTTTTAAACATGCATTTTCAGCCCCAAAGAAGTTTAAAACACATAAAAACCAGGGTCTAGAACTCACCTAGTGCAGCAAACAAGCACCTCCAAACTCGTGTGCACAAGAGTTCAAACGCCTAAAATAAGAAAAAACAGACAACAAAACACATAAACACATATAAATCAGTTTCATGGTCAAAACCCAACAAACCAAACCATAAAATACAAAGAACACTAACCACAAGCGGGAATCAGCCTCTTCTTCTTCATGAAACCGAGAGAAATCAAATTTAGCTTCTTCTTCTTCTTGAAATGTAGAGAAATCAAATTCAGCTTCTTCTTCTTCTTCTGTTGAACACAGCAGCATCAGGAAGATATGGGCGACCATGCCCATATAAAGTGCACTTTTGACTTTTGTGTACTTTTACACAAAACAACCCTCATCATTGGCTTCTTTTTGCTTTCTTCTTGATACTTTTATTTTATTTTTATTTGACTGAAGTTTCGGGCGTTACAATTTTGGTGGAAGGTTGAAAGAAAGCAAATTTTTGGATCAAAATTGTAAATTTTGAAACTTAAGGGACCAAAGTGTAAATTTCATAAATAAAACTAAATTCCAGTAATCTTATGACTAGAAAACTCTTGTTCAACTTATTATAATATAAGCAAACTTATAGGAGTCATATAACTTGTCATCCATATCAAAAACCCTAACTTTCCTAAAGGGGAAACTTTTTACTACTATTTTGGGATGAAGCATGCTATGTTTGAACTAAGGTTATTTGTGTACTATTATGTGATGTTATTATATGTTGTGGCTAATGTTAGAACCTGCACCTACTTGCATCACAATCATTAATTCTTGTGTGAACCGCTTGTTTTATATGGGTAGATCTACTTAGGAATCCCCCACGCACAGTGCCTTCTGACATAATAGGAAGGGTACCCCACTGAGATCCTACAGGGTCCTTTCTATCATGTGACAGGTTTTATAAGATACTATGGTGTACCACTCAGCAGGTATGGTACACTCTTTGAGGCTCAGTTTCCTCTATGGGATAACCGGTACAACACAAGTTTAGAAGAGGCTAGCCGGGGCTGAGTGCAGGGTTGATTGTGACCCATAATAGTGACACTTATGTTTTCTTTTTAAAATTAACTTATGGATTCTAAAGAGCCCTTTTGTTTTTGAACCTTAAGCACTTGAACTCACCAACTTTTTAGTAAATACAAATTCTTTTGAGCATGTTTCAAGTAACCCTTGATGAAGCTTGGATTTTAATAGAAACTTTATGGATGGCTTAGTACCGTGACTACCAATGGCATTATTCGATTTTAAAAACTTTTTTTAGACATTCGGTTTTGTTGTGTAATAAATTTGAATAATTTACAATGGGTGTGGATTTGATATTTGGCAAGACATTCATAGCCCGGATATCTTGTTTAATGTAATGCCATGTGATATCTCTCCTTGTATGCTCTTGAGTGGTTGGTTTCCGCTACCATGTATTTTGCTAGTCTGCGACGTCCCACCCTCGTTGGGCCCGGGGTGTGACAGATTGGTATCAGAGCCGCAGGTTGTAGAGAAGTCAAGAATACCTTAGTAGACCCTAGGCTACAACCCTGATGCCCTAGGACTGTCCTTGTTTTGGAATGTGTTGGGATGAGTGGGTCGGGTAAATTGATGATTACACTTGATCAATGTAATCATGAATTTATCGTACGCGTGTATTCCAGCACGATTCCCTAATTGGTGATAAAAATCTCTCTCCCAGATAGAAAAATGTTTTTGTGTACTCTAAACTTTATCTTTGTGCCTGTTGTAACCTGTATTATTACTGATTAGAGATACTACTGCCATCATTACTGTTGTAACTACTATTATGAGATACTATCTTTACTATTGTCATGAGCTATGAGAAACCAAATTACTCATGATGATTTTACAGGAACTTGAGACTCATGGCTAACAACGGTAAAGCGCCTGCATTCCCTATTGATGAGACCGCCCTAGTAGGAAGACTCAGGAGGGCAACATCCCCATCCCAGTATGAAGAGTACCTGAGGAGATGCAACCATCCAGGATGGATATCGGTGACATCTGACGACACGAAGCCATCGGAGGAGTCTTCCCCGACATCACAGGAGAGGAGTCAAACACGATCCCACTCACCTCATGTCACTGCACCTGCACCTTCGCCTATCCCACCTATCAAAAACACGGGCGCGCGAGTCATCACCCGGCCGTGCAAGAGTACTCGACCTGGAGCTTCTGTTTCATTTAGGATGCCGCCTCCTCCACCTCCTCATGCGATGGCTCCCGCACCGGTACCTCCGATGATGGGACCGCCCAGACGCCAACTACAGGACGAGTATTGGATACCGCCTAGGCGTAGCTTGTACGATGGCCCGAGTGTCTTAGCTGGAGACCCCTACTCCCAATCCAGCCGCCGAGCTAGCAATTTTGGTCCATCTGACCCTACGTTGAGCGATATACTTCGGACCATCCAGCGTCACGAGCTGACCCTGCAGCACGCCATGCGGACCTCGCTGTCTGCCCAGTTCCAGGCCATGATGGCATCTCACGGTGTCCAACGCTTGGAACAAGAGCAGAAGAAGAAGGCGTCGGGCTAATTTGGGTGGTTGAAGAAGAGATGGCAGTAATGATGGGTTGATGCTTGATTATCTAAAGATGCTACTATTTTTTTAAGAGACTACTTATCTATTTCAGATACTATGATTATTATTCTGGGGGTGATGGTACCTTCCAAATTGTATGAGACTATTGACATTTTACTTGATGATGCTATATTTATCTATGTTTAAATTTTCTTTTATGATATTATCTTATCTGTTGCAGGTTGCCTAATTAGAATGTACAATAGTATATTCTAAGAAACTAATTTGATTGCCTCTTCAAAATATTAATTAACCTTATGAAAATTGTTTGAAACTATGTACGATTTATAAAATATTGGGGACCCTCATGTGATTGGTAAAGCGACCTTTAGGAGTCAAATCAATGTAACTAGATACTTGAAACAAATCTTATAAGACGCTAAATGAGTTTATCTATGTTGACACCAGAATGCCGCCTGTACGTGGAATGCGTGGGGGAAGGAATAGGGGTGCTGGACGCATCGGGAACCAGGGTAGAAACTGACCACCTACTCCACCAAGGACCACCCAAGAAGAAAATGCCAATGATGAAAGGATCGCCAATCTGGTGGCCCAGCAAATCGCCAATGTTATACGAAAACATTAAACAACAATTGTTCACACATGGATAATTTTTTGCTTTCCATAACACCCTCCAATGCTATGGAGTTTTGATCTCATGCCTTGTAAACACACTCATGAACCAAACTAATCAAATCTGATTGTAATCATCATTGCAACTATGCTAATAAATCACAAATGAAACGTAGCATCTATTGTTTGAATCAAAACCAAAATCGACACGAAACCATAAGGATGACACTTGAAATCAATCGACTCCAGCTCAAAACTCATCGAGAATAATTCACAACCAACTTCAAAGATTCTTGTCTCAAAAGTGCACCGAATCAATCAAAATGACAACTATGGATCAACAAAATACTTTATTAACATTCTAGGAAAGGAAGAAAGGTGAAATGGATCAAGCAACTACTCGTATTCAGTTAATAATAATCGAGAATCAAATCACACGGATGGAGTGAATGTAATCAGAAACCATATAGAAACGTGAAGTGTGGTCGATGAAAAAGAAATCAAATCAAGTTAACACGACCAAGAAAATAAGTTTTACTTGTCTTTTAATTAAAACTATTCAATTACATATTGGCGTATCAAAGGATTCTCGAATGCTTAACTAAATAAATGGGAAAGAAACTAGTCATACAAAAACATAAAACACCAATAGTTCTCGCATGGTTAGTTTCTCCCATGGTTAGTTTTTTTCTATCAATAACAACCTCCAATGCTATAGAGTTTTGATTCTTATGCCTTGTAAACACACGCGTGAACCAATCTACTCAAATCTGATTATAATCATCATTGCAATCACACTAATCCATGAAAAATGAAACGTTGGCTCTATTGTTTAAATCAAAACCAAAATCAAACACGAAACCACATGAATGACACCTGAAATCAATTCACTCCCGCCCAAAACTCATCGAGAACAATTCATAACCAACTTTGAACACTGTTGTCTCAATAATGCACCGAGTCAATCAAAATGACAACTTTGGATCTATAAAATACTTTATTAATATTCGAGGCAACAAAAAAGGTGCGTAGGATCACGAAACTACTCGTATTCATTCAATAACAATCGAGAATCAAATCACACTGACGGAGTGAATGTAATCAGAATCCATACAGAAATGTGATGTGTGGTCGATGAAAAAGAAAGCAAATCAAATTAACACGACCAAGTAAATAAGATTTACTTGTATTTTAATCAAAACTTTGCAACTACATATTGGTGCATCAAAGGATCGCGAATGCTTAACTAAATAAATGCGAAAGGAACTAGTTATATGAAAACATTAAACAACAATAGTTCTCGCATGGTTAGTTTTTTTCTGTCCATAACAACCTCCAGTGATATAGAGTTTCGATTCTCATGCCTTGTAAACACACTCGTGAACCAATCTAATCAAATCTGATTATAATCATCATTGCAATCACACTAATCCATCTCAAACGGAACGTAGGACCTATAGTTTAAATCAAAACTAGAATCGAACATGAAACCACATGAATGACACTTGAAATCAATCCACTCCCTCCGAAAACTCATCGATTCATAACCAACTTCGAACACTCTTGCCTTAAGAATGCACCAAATCAATCAAAATGAAAACTTTGGATCCACAAAATACTTATTAACATACTAGGCAGGAAAAAAGGTGAAAAGGATCTAGAAACTACTCGTGTTCACTCAATAAAAATTAAGAATCAAATCACACTGACGGAGTGAATGTAATCAGAAACCATACAGAAACGTGATGTGTGGTCGATGAAAAAGAAAGCAAATGAAATTGACACGACTAAGTAAATAAGATTTACTTGTATTTTAATCAATACTTTGCAACTACATATTGGTGCATAAAACGATTCACGAATGCTTACCTAATAAATGGGAAAGGAACTAGTTATACGAAAACATTAAACAACAATTGTTCATGCATGGATAATTTTTTGCTTACCATAACAACCTCCAATGCTATGGAGTTTTGATCTCATGCCTTGTAAACACACTCACAAACCAATCTAATCAAATCTGATTATAAAACAACAATAGTTCTTGCATGGTTAGTTTTTTTCTATCCATAACAACCTAGTTTTTTTCTATCCATAACAACCTCTAATGCCATGTAAACACACTCGTGAACCAATCTACTCAAATCTGATTATAATCATCATTGCAATCACACTTATCAATCAAAAACGAAACGTTGGATCTATTGTTTATTTACAAAACAAAAATCAAACACGAAACCACATGAATGACACTTGAAACCAATCCACTCCCACCCAAAACTCATCGAGAACAATTCATAACCAACTTCGAACACTCTTGCCTCAATAATGCACCGAGTCAATCAAAATGACAACTATGGATCTACAAAATACTTTATTAACATTCTACGCAAGAAAAAAGTTGCAAGGATCAGGAAACTACTTGTATTCACTCAATAACAATCGAGAATCAAATCACACGGATAGAGTGAATGTAGTAAAAAACGATACAGAAACGTGATGTGTGGTCGATGAAAAAGAAAGCAAATTAAATTGACACGACCAAGTAAATAAGATTTACTTGTATTTTAATCAAAACTTTGCAACTACATATTGGTGCATCAAAGAATTCATGAATGCTTACCTAAATAAATAGAAAAGGAACTAGTTATACGAAAACATTAAACATCAATTGTTCTTGCATGGATAATTTTTTGCTTTCCATAACAACCTCCAATGCTATGGAGTTTTGATCTCATGCCTTGTAAACACACTCATGAACCAATCTAATCAAATCTAATTATAATCATCATTGCAACTATGAAAATAAATCACAAATGAAATGTAGCATTTATTCTTTGAATCAAAACCAAAAATGAACACGAAACCACAAGGATGACACTTGAAATCAATCCACTCCCACTCAAAACTCATCGAGAACAATTCACAACCAACTTCGAAGATTCTTGCTTCAAAAATGCACCGAATCAATCAAAATGACATGTTAGGTCTAGATCAGTTGTATAGGTTTAGAATATTATTCATGTCTTGTAATGAACTCTTGGAAATCTTTTTCCTTTCTATGCAAGTTATATATATGTTAACCCAAATATTATTTGTGTTGATTTTGTGTGTAACTGCAGGAAAAACATCATTCTTGGTCAATTTGGAAAATTGACCAAGTATCAGAACTCCTACGGATGAACAAGTTTGTTTTCCGTAGATGTTCTGCGGAAAATAAAAGAACAAGTCAAGGAATGTTTGGATCTTTGCAGAAGCATTGTAACATCTTCTGAATAACAAGTCATCTCCAATCAAGTTACTGCTGCTCCTGAGGAAGCTTGCTTCTGTGGATGAAGTGCAAGATGATCAAAGGGCTAACTCCTTCAGAATAACAAAATACTTGCATGAACTCCAATCATCAAGTACGTCACAAGAAGTCAACAAGTCAAAATGTCTGAAGTGATGTCATCAAGTCAACATCTATGGAAGACTACACTTTTGTCAAAATCAAATATTTCATGTCACGTCATGAATTTTTCTTTTACCCATGTAAAAAGTGAACCCCTCTGCCTATAAATAGAAGGCATGGGTGCACACTTTTAGGGCACCAGTAACAATACCAATAACCAATATCATCAATATCAATCAAATCAACAAAAGAGAAGAACACCAAGAACACCTAGCAATTACCATATCATCAAAAATCAAAATCAATTATAACCGCTTCTGTATTAATGGAAATCAATTGAAGCATTGTTTGTTTATCCTATTACTTCAACCTGTTTTTCATTTCCCTCATCTGTTCATCGTTTACTTGTGTTACAATTGCAATTTTTTAAACAATTAATTAGACAACAAGTTATGATAATTCCACGATCATTATTTGTTCAATCAAACTGATAATTCTTGTGTCGATCCTTGGATTCACAAAATACTTTACTAACATTCTAGGAAAGGAAAAAGATGCAAACGATCAAGAAACTACTCGTATTCAATCAATAATAATCGAGAATCAAATCACACTGATGGAGTGAATTGTAATCAGAAACCATACAGAAACGTGACGTGTGGTCGATGAAAAAGAAACCAAATCAAGTTAACATGACCATGTAAATAAGATTTACTTGTCTTTTAATTAAACCTTTTCAATTACATATTGGTGTATCAAAGGATTCACGAATGCTTAACTAAATAAATGGGAAAGGAACTAGTCATACAAAAACATAAAACAACAATAGTTCTCGCATGTTAGTTTTTTTCTATTAATAACAACCTCCAATGCTATAGAGTTTTGATTCTCATGCCTTGTAAACACACGCGTAAACCAATCTACTCAAATCTAATTATAATAATCATTGCAATCACACTAATCCATGAAAAACGAAACGTTGGATCTATTGTTTAAATCAAAACAAAAATCGAACACGAAACCACATGAATGACACTTGAAATTCGAACCCTATTGCCACAACAATACACCGAATCAACCAAAATGACAACTATGGACCCATAAAGTACTTTATTAACATTCAACGCATGAAAAAAGGTGCAAAGGATCAGAAAACTACTCGTATTCACTCAATAACAATCGAGAATCAAATCACACGGACAGATTGAATGTAATCAGAAACCATACAGAAAGGTGATGTGTGGTCGATGAAAAAGAAAGCAAATCAAATTAACATGATTAAGTAAATAAGATTTACTTGTATTTTAATCAAAACTTTGCAGCTACATATTGGTGCATCAAAGGATTCACGAATGCTTAACTAAATAAATGCAAAAGGAACTAGTTATATGAAAACATTAAACAACAACAGTTCTCGCATGGTTAGTTTTTTTCTATTCATAACAACCTCCAATGCTATAAAGTTTTGATTCTCATACTTTGTAAACACACTCGTTAACCAATCTAATCAAATCCGATTATAATCATCATTGCAATCACACTAATCAATCTCAAACGGAACGTAGGATCTATAGTTTAAATCAAAACTAAAATCGAACATGAAACCACATGAATGACACTTGAAATCATTCCACTCCCGCCCAAAACTCATCGAGAATGATTCATAACCAACTTCAAACACTTTTGCCACAACAATACACCGAATCAATCAAAATGACAACTATGGACCCACAAAATACCTTATTAAGATTCTTGGCGAGAAAAAAAGTGCAAAGGATCAAGAAACTACTCATATTCACTCAATAACAATCAAGAATCAAATCACACCGACAGAGTGAATGTAATCAGAAACCATACAGAAATGTGATGTGTGGTCGATGAAAAAGAATGCAAATCAAATTAACACGACCAAGTAAATAAGATATACTTGAATTTTAATCAAAACTTTGCAAATACATATTGGTGCATCAAAGGATTCCCGAATGCTTAACTAAATAAATGCAAAAGGAACTAGTTATACGAAAACATTAAACAACAATAGTTCTCGCATGATTAGTTTTTTTCTATTCATAACAACCTCCAATGCTATAAAGTTTTGATTCTCCTACTTTGTAAACACACTCGTTAACCAATCTAATCAAATCCGATTATAATCATCATTGCAATCACACTAATCAATCTCAAACGGAACGTAGGATCTATAGTTTAAATCAAAACTAAAATCGAACATGAAACCACATGAATGACACTTGAAATCATTCCACTCCCGCCCAAAACTCATCGAGAATGATTCATAACCAACTTCAAACACTTTTGCCACAACAATACACCGAATTAATCAAAATGACAACTATGGATCCACAAAATACTTTATTAAGATTCTTGGCAAGAAAAAAAGTGCAAAGGATCAAGAAACTAATCATATTCACTCAATAACAATCGAGAATCAAATCACACCGACGGAGTGAATGTAATCAGAAACCATACAGAAATGTGATGTGTGGTTGATGAAAAAGAATGCAAATCAAATTAACACGACCAAGTAAATAAGATTTACTTGAATTTTAATCAAAACTTTGCAACTACATATTGGTGCATCAAAGGATTCTCGAATGCTTAACTAAATAAATGCAAAAGGAACTAGTTATACAAAAACATTAAACAACAATAGTTATCGCATGGTTAGTTTTATTATGTCCATAACGACCTCCAATGCTATAGAGTTTTGATTCTCATGCCTTGTAAACACACTCATGAACCAACCTAATCAAATCTGATTATAATCATCATTGCAATCACACTAATGAATCTCAAACGGAACATAGGATTTATAGTTTAAATCAAAACTAAAATCAAACATGAAACCACATGAATGACACTTGAAATCAATCCACTCCCGTTCAAAACAGATCGAGAACAATTCACAACCAACTTCGAAGATTCTTGCCTCAAAAATGCACCGAATCAATTAAAATGACAACTACGGATCCACAAAATACTATATTAACATTCTAGGAAAGGAAAATGGTGCAAAAGATCAAGAAACTACTCGTATTCAATCAATAATAATCGAGAATCAAATCGCACAGACGGAGTGAATGTAATCAGAAACCATACAGAAACATGACGTGTGATCGATGAAAAAGAAACCAAATCAAGTTAACACAACCAAGTAAATAAGCTTTACTTGTCCTTTAATTAAAAATTTTCAATTACACATTGGTGTATCAAAGGATTCACGGATGCTTAACTAAATAAATGGGAAAGGAACTAGTCATACAAAAACATAAAACAACAATAGTTCTCGCATGGTTAGTTTTTTCTATCCATAACAACCTCCAATACTATAGAGTTTTGATTCTCATGCCTTGTAAACACACTGGTGAACCAATCTACTCACTTCCGGCCATACAACATCTCATACGGGAGCATACCAATACTGGCATGGTAGCTGTTATTGTATGAGAACTCCGCCAATGGTAGATGACTATCCCTGCTCCTACCAAAGTCAACAATACACGCCCTAAGCATGTCCTCCAAGGTCTGGATAGTCCTTTCGGATTGACCGTCCGTCTGTAAGTGGTATGCTATACAAATGTACAGTCTAGTTCCCATCGTGTCATTGAACTTCTACAAAATTTGGATGTAAACCGCGTATCTCTGTCCAAGACAATTGACTCCGGCACACCATGACGGGAAACTATCTTATCGATGAACAATTTGGCAAACCGCTCTGAGTTATACATCTCTCGGATGGGTAGAAAGTGAGCACTTTTCGTCAGTCTATCCACTATGACCCATTAGCATCATAACCTTTAGCTGTGCGAGGTAACTTCATTATGAAGTCCATGGTAATGTGCTCCCACTTCCATTCGGGAATTTCCAAGGGTTGGATTTTCCCGTATGGCTTCTGATGCTCAACCTTAACCTGGTATCATGTCAAGCACCTTTTTACGTACCTTGCCATGTCGGCTTTCATTCCCGGCCACCAATAGTTCTTCTTTAGGTCTTGGTACATCTTGTTGGTTCCCGGGTGAATGGAGTAGCGAGTCTTGTTGGCTTCGTCCAACACCTTCTCTCATCATTACGCCCAAATCTAGCTTTGACACCATTGGTGTTTTCTTCCAGGTTCGCGATCTGCCCCTTAAGCCTTTCATCATTACGATCTCACCCGAACTGGTTCCCGGTCCTCCTTCTGGCTTAGGGCATCAGTTACCATGTTAGCCTTACCCGGGTGATAATGAATCTCACAGTCGTAATCCTTTATGAGCTCCAACCATCATCTCTACCTCATATTAAGATCCTTCTGCTTGAAGAAATACTTCAGGCTTTTATGATCCGTGAAAATCATACATTTTACATCATATAAGTAGTGTCTCCATATCTTTAGCGAGAATACCATAGCAGCCAGCTCCAGATCATGGGTAGGGTAGTTCACCTCGTGAACCTTTAACTATCTAGATGCGTACGCTATGACTTTACCTCACTGCATTAGCATGCACCCTAACCCCTAATAAGAAGCATCGGAATAGACAACCAAGTCCTCATTCCCTTCCGGTAACATTAGCACTGGAACTTGTGTCAATTTTTCTTTAACTTCATGAACGCATTCTCTTGACTGTCGCCCCATTCAAACTTCACATCTTTTCTCGTCAACTTGGTTAACGGTGAGGTAGTCTTGGAAAAGTCCTGAATAAACCTCCGGTAATAACCCGCCAATCCGAGGAAGCTTCGGATATCAGACGGCGTTTTAGGTGAATCCCGCCTCCACCTTAGTAGGATCAACCATGATTCCCTCTGGGTTAATCACATGACCCAGAAACTGCACCTCGCATAGCCAAAACATACATTTGGAGAATTTCGTATACAATTTCTCCCTTCTTAGAGTTTCCAGTACCTCGCGGAGGTGACAGGCGTGGTCTCCCTTGTTCTTCGAGTAGATCTGGATACCATCTATGAACACTATCATGGATTTATCAAGCATCGGTCGACAAACCCTATTCATCAAGTCCATGAATGCTTCAGGAGCATTGGTTAGACCAGACGACATCATGAGAAATTCATAATGCCCATATCGCGTCTGAAACGTAGTCTTGGGATATCCTGCTCCTTAACCTTTAGCTGGTGATAACCCGATCAAAGATCGATCCTCGAGAAACAACTTGCACCTTGCAACTGGTCGAACAGATCATCTATCTGAGGTAACGGGTATCTATTCTTCACCGTGAGCTTATTCAGCTCCCTGTAGTCTATACACATACGCATGCTACCATCTTTCTTCTTTACGAACAACACCGGAACACCCCAAGGAGAAATGCTCAGTCTGATAAATCCTTTATCGAGAAGGTCATGTAGTTAGGCTAACAACTACTTCAACTCTGACGGAGCTAGATGATACGGCGCTTTAGCAACGGGTTGAGCTCCAGGCATAAGATCAATCTGAAACTCTATCTCCCGATCGGGTGGTACCTCTGTCAAGTCATCAGGGAACACATCCGGGAAGGCACACACCACGGGCACATCTGTCAACTTCATAGTTTCAGCTTTAGCATCTTTAACATATGCCAAGCATGCTCCACACCCTCGTCTCATCAACTTCTCTGCCTTTATCATAGAAATCATCTTCGGAACTTCACAGCTTCTGTCACCGTAAATCGTGACTAAGCTACCATCAGGCGCTTTCATCTGAATCATCTTCCTCTGACAAATTATATTAGCCTCGTAGGCGCCTAACCAGTCCATACCCAACACAACATCAAATCCTCCAAGGGTCATAACAAACAGCCTAGTGGGGTATCTATGACCTTCCTATTCTATGCTACAATCCTCTAAGGCCTCAGTTATCTTAGTAGTCTTTCCAATGGCAGTTTCTACTTCAAACACATGATCTATTTCTTTGGCCTTAGCATTCATCACATCATAGAAGGTAGCAGCTATAAAACTCTTACTTGCACCGAAATCAAACAGAACAGAAGCAAGTATGTTGTTAACTGGGAACATACCTTACATAACATTAGGTTTCCTCTCTGGCCTTCATGAAAGCCCTAGCCCTACCCTTGGCTTGTCAGCAGCTTTCTTTTCTTCTCAGACTCCTTTCTCTTGGCCGAGTCAACCGCTCGCGCCTCTTTACAATCTCGACTGTACTGCCCTAACTTGCCACAGTTGTAGCACTTTACCAGATTAGGGAAATCCTTGGAGAAATGCCCCGTCCACATCTGAAACACAGACTCAAACCGAGCCTGCATTCACCAGCGTGCATCCTTCCATATTTCCGGCAATCACCGGATGATTCCACCTTTATCTTTTTAGCCTGAGCATCAGACCTCTCATTTCTCTCTCGCTTCACATTTCCCAACCAACACTTCTTCTTTACTTCCTTGACAGGCTTACCAGCCATGACATCATCATACACTATCCCACTCAACTCCACCAGAGACTCGAAGGTCTTCGGCCCGCTTGCCTTTACATATGACTAACCTTCAAAGGCAAACCCTGCATATAGCACTTCATCCACCTCTCCTCAGTACTCACCAGGTGAGACACCAACCTGGCCATCTCGTTGGAGCGAGACGTGTACTGCCTGTGGGTCATACTTCCAGCTTCAAAACCCAAGAATTCCCTTTCCACCATGTCGATCTCATTCTGAGGGCAGAACTTCCTCATCACCATCTCTTTCAGGTCATTCCACTTCAAGTTCCTGAACTCATTAGTGACCTTCGTCTGCTTGATGGTGCTCCACCAATGAATAGCTTCATTAACAAATGAGTGAGCTGCGAACTTCACAGCGTGGTCAGCTCTACATTCACTGATCTCAATCACCGCTTCCATATCAGACACCTACTGGAGAGTGACAATAGCACCACCCTTGCCATCCAGGGATGGAGGATTGCACCCCTTGAAGATGCGATACGAACACCCTTTGGCTAAATCCCCTTCAGTTTCATCTCCCTTGTCCTTCCCATCCTTCCTCGAGCCTTCCCCGGTACCTTCACTATCTTTCTTGCTAGCTTTTTTCTTTGCCTCCAACGTCCACTCCTTGGTTACCATGATCGAAGGCATGATGTCCTGAAGGATCTTATGGACCTCTTTGGCGATAGCCTCCCTAACAATAGACTCCAAGGTAATCCTCTCTTCAGAGTGATAAGAGTTTTCCTCGCTAGCAGTGTGAATAGAGTCCACAAACACCTCCTCAGTCGTCTGTCCTTGGTTCCTGGTGACTCGTGGTCTACCCCTACCACCACGAGCACCTCCTCGAGTAGCTTTCTTCCAGTCTTGCTTGCTATAAGATGCAAAAGGCTAAAATTATCATTCCAAGTAATAATTCAGATCATGTCAAGTAATGTAAGTTTCTAATGATAGTGGCCAATTGTAATTAACTACTTACTTCACTCTTCATGTCCTAAACGTTTCCTATCCTAAGTCACATCAGCACTCAATATCACTACAAGCACTATAACCTCAAGGAACCTCTATCAGACATAACCTTCCTGGCATGGAGCTGCTGGCACTGGCATCCTTTAATTGATCCCATTCTCAGTTTCGAGTCTAGACATCGGAGTGTCTAAATCTCTTAAACTATGGTGTTGGACTCAACAAGTGCATTAAGAATTAATGCATAAAAGTATGATGCTTGCCATATCAGACATATATCAAACATAATGTGTTCTAACATTCAAACAATCATTTACTAACACATTAGCATCATTATCATTCATAACAAACACTAATATTTGTTTAAATTTATTTTTCAGAATTGTAGATAAAAGAAATTTTGACCAAGTGTCGGCAGCTGATGATACCAAAGTGGATGTACAAGAAGATGCAGCGGATGAAGATCAAGTCCAAGTGCCCATAGCGAATGAACAACACACACATCGGATGCCTAAGTCCACAGCTGATGAACATTTCCATAGCGGACAACATACAAAGCAAACACACACAAGTGTTCACAGCGGATGTTCATCCACAGCAGATGAACATTCCACAGCTGACAACATACAAGCAAACACACACAACTGTCCACAGCGGATGATCATCCACAGCGGATGAACATTCCACAGCGGATAGCGGATGAACATCCCATAACGGATAACATACAACCATGCACAGCGGATGACAAGATCTTCTCCACAGCGGATGAGCAAACATCCACAGCGGATGACTGATCTCCACAGCGGATGACATATAAACTTAGGATTATTTATGTAATATTTGTTTACATAAGGGTAGTTCAGTAATTGTATATAGCTATGTGTATAGGCTATAAATAGGATTCTACCCTAATCCTTTGTAAGCTTTTGAACGAATTCAATGAAAACAAGCAGTTTATTTTAATTGTGCTTTTGCACAAACACCACACACACACACTGGTTTCATACTCTATTATCATGGGTTTCCACACCATGATTCTAGTGTGTTGAAGTTTGAGAGATATTGAAAAGATCCTTGGGGAAATCAACCTTTTATTCAAACAAATGTTCTTTCGGAAGAAAATTTTATCAAACATATGCTTCGAAAGACAATAGTTCAAAACAAACAAAAATCTGAAATTTTTGAAAAACTCTTGTCATAGAGGACACACAAACACACATCCGCTGTAGATACAGTAACCATCATAACATGAAAAATACACCCAGTGTATATAGCGGACATAACAAACAAACATCCGCTATGCAACTGTGAACATACAAGTGTTCACAGCGCACGATGTTGGTAAGGCATCCGATGTGAATACACTGCCATTCAACAGCGCATGACTAACATAAGTCATCCATTGTAGAAACAGTGCAAGTGTATACAGCGTATGCGTGTGGTAATCATACGCTGTAAACATTCTCACATCACATCCAAGTGTCCACAGCGCATGAACGAATGTTAATCCACTGTGAACAATCATCAAAACATTTCATGTATTCACAGCGCATGAACAAATGTTCATCCAATGTGAACAAACAATCAAATGTTTCAAGTATCCACAGCACATGAACAAATGTTCATCCGCTGTGAACAAACAAAAATGTTTCAAGTATCCACAGCGCATGAACAAATGTTCATCTGCTGTGAACAAACAAACCATTTCAATAACATACAATCATGCAGTCAAACAGTTTAAGAGATAACAAACAATCAATCATTCATAACAACACATACACACACATTACTAACAAACAAAATGGTAACAAGCAAACATAAAGAGTTGGCAACATCATACTTAGGGGGAGTATTGTTGGACTCAACAAGTGCATTAAGAATTAATGCATAAAAGTATGATGCTTGCCATATCAGACATATATCAAACATAATGTGTTCTAACATTCAAACAATCATTTACTAACACATTAGAATCATTATCATTCATAACAAACACTAATATTTGTTTAAATTTCTTTCTCAATATTGTAGATAAAAGAAATTTGACCAAGTGTCGGCAGCGGATGAATAACTTGTTGGGTTTCTAACAAGTTTTATCAAAGATGTTTAACCATTTAAACAACAAAACGCAGCAGATATAAGAGATTAAAACTTTTTTTAGATTCTAAAAATAAACCATTTATATGTTCAAGAAAACAAACCCAAGAACAAGGATCATATATATGTGAAAAGAAATGCTGTCAAAGCAAAACAACCATAGGATGTTCTTGAATACTACCTTTCCAAGAACAAAGCAATATGAGATGGATGAAAAGAAGAGGATGATGCTCTTGAATGTGTAGTCTTCAAAGGAGAAACCTCAAGCTTGTATACCCACAAGCTCTTGTAAATACCCAACTTGTTAGGAAGTCTTGACACCAAAACTTCTTCAAAAACCCTTCTATATCCGAAAGTTAGCTAGGAGAAAAAGGAGAAAAGAAGTGTTCTTGCATGTAAGAGAGAGAGAGTTGGTTGAGTTTTTGTAATGAAATGATTAATGTCTTGTATTAAAACAAGACAAAGAATCCCAAGACAACCACATGGGGCGGCCAAAATTTCAAAATGGTTTCCCACCATTTTAAAATTTTCACCTTTCATTACTAGTTACAAGTTTATAAAATTAAACCCCTTTTAATTTTATAACTTAAACACACTTTTATTTATTGTTATTTAACTTATTTAAATAACAATACAAATGATATCTCATGAACAAAATATCCATATAATTTGTTCTATCTCAAATGCAATAATTTAGAAAACCCATTTTCTAAATTGGTGTCAATATTTATTTGCTTGATCATATCAACAAATAAATATTTATTGGTGTTTGCCTAGCTTGTTATTGGGTATGACCCGACTTGGATCATAACGTACTAACCACATCAATCTTGTATGTGTCTTGGGCATATAAGATCCAACAATCTCCCACTTGCACAAGATTCATAGAAGATTGATGCAAGCAGTAAATACCGCATAACAACGGTTTACTACCCTTAATACGTATCACTAAGAGCCATTTAATAACATCATCCCCTTCAAGTATCTTACTCGAAAATATTTTAGGTGAATCAATCATCTATCCTTTTGTCACAGATGTCATGTTAAATCCTAGAGACATAGAATGATCATTCTCCATTGATTTAACTTTAGCAGGCCTTAGACATCTTGCTCTCAACGAATAAGAGGGACAAATCCCATCTTGATTACATACGTCTCTCACAATCACCTCGTGCTATACCTGAATTTAGTCTTATGTACTGCCATGTTTCAGAACAGCGAAGAACTAAGTCAAAGTATAATACATGGTGAATATCAAGACCCAATATGTATCTCAGGTCAGAGGATACCAAATGATATTTGCCTTTACTCGAATTTACTTATGATCAATCAAGAAGATTCCATGTAGTAATATTTGAGATGCGGGTCAGTCCAATATTTGTATCCCACAAATATCTATGAACTTTGGCAGCAACCCTTTGCTCTATATTCATCCATATAGAATATCCACCAATCCAAGTTCATAATAGTCTTACCCTCATACTTGTTCCCACATGTATGAACGACTACGGACGTTCAGAGTAAATGATTTACTTATGGATTAAACATGCAAAATTGGAACATTAGTTGAAACATTATAACCATATAATTTATTCAAGTAATAAAAGGTTCCAATATCCAAATACAAAATTAAAAGATCAAATCCAGTCACTAGAAAATCGAAATCCCATGGCACAAGTATGACCTTCATGCTTTGCCTTTTCAAGAAGCTTCGTGAGTGGATCCGCAATGTTTGATCCGTGTGAACTTTGCGAATACATATCTTTCCCTTTTCAACTTCATCCCTTATGTAGTTGAATCTCCGCTCAATGTGCCTAGTCTTTTGATGTGCACGGGGTTCCTTGATTTAAGCAATCGCATCGTCGTTATCATAAAAAATTTCTAGGGGGTCCTGAATGGAAGTGACCACCCCTAGATCGGCAATGAATTTCTTCAACCATGCAGCTTCTTGAGCTGCTAATGAAGCGGCGATGTATTCTGACTCTGTAGTTGATAATGCCACCACATCTTGTTTAGAGCTCTTCCAAGAGACTGCTCCTCCATTTAAGACAAAAATATATCCCGATTGTGATCGTGAATCATCACGATCAGTTTGGAAACTCGCATCCGTGTAACCTTTTATCACGAGTTCCTCCTCACCAGATCCATAGATTAGAAACATATCTTTAGACCTTAGGTACTTAAGTATGTTCTTAACAGCCATCCAATGACTATTTCCAGGATTTTGCTGGTATCGGCTTGACATGCTCAAAGCGCATGACACGTCCGGCCTAGTGCATATCATTGCATACATGATGGATCCTATAGCAGACGCATACGGGATTCCCTTCATTTTATCCTGCTCAACCTTTGAGCTTGGACATTGAGTCGTACTCAATATCGTTCCTCTTTGAATAGGTACCGTACCTTTCTTAGAGTTTTCCATCTTGAACCTTTTCAAGATCTTATCAATGTATGCACTTTGATTTAAACCTATCAACCGCCTTGATCTATCCCTATAGATCTTTATTCCCAAAATATAGGCGGCTTCACCAAGATCCTTAATGGAAAAACAGCTTCCAAGCCAGGTTTTTACACCTTCCAAGGTTGGAATGTCATTTCCAAATAGTAGGATGTCATCGACATACAATACTAGAAAAGTGATGATGCTCCCACTAGCCTTTTTATACACACAAGCCTCATCAGCATTTTTCATTAACCGAAATTTAATTACCTCTTCATCAAAATGGTGATTCTAACTTCTTGATGCTTGCTTCAATCCATAGATTGATTTCTTTAACTTGCATACTTTGTTAGGGTGTTTTGGGTCGACAAAACCTTCAGGCTAAACCATATAGACATCTTCCTCAAGATATCCATTTAGAAAAGAGGTTTTAACATCCATTTGCCAAATCTCATAATCATAATGAGCAGCTATGGCAAATAATATCCTAATAGACTTTAGCATTGCAACCGGCGAGAAGGTCTCATCATAATCAAACCCTTGAGTTTGAGTGAAACCTTTTGCTACAAGTCTAGCTTTATAAGTAAGTTTCCATGCATATCGGTTTTCTTCTTGAAAACCCACTTACTTCCAACTACCTTGGAGTTAAGAGGTGGTACAACCAAGTCCCACACTTGGTTGTCATACATGGATTGCATCTCAACGTTCATGGCTTCAAGCCATTTTTCACAATCCAAATTGGACACTGCATCATGGTATGTGATTGGTTCATCGAAATCAACCACATAGCATCCATCCATGAAAAATCCATATCTTTCAGGTGGATTACTAGTTCTACCAGATCTACGAACGTTTTGTGTGTATTGATCAACCATTTGATCATCCTCAACATCCTCATGTTGAGTGCTAGTGTTAACCAAACGTGTATCGGGTTGTGATTCTTGATCCTCCTCAAGATCCACTATTATACTGCTAGCCCCTTCCATAAGGAACTTGGCTTCCAATAACTCACCCTTCTTGGCAACAAACTCCTTTTGTTCCAATGGATCATAGAAATAATATCCTATAGAATCTCTAGGATATCCAATAAAGATACACTTAGTGGAATGACTTTCTAACTTGTTTGAGGTGGGAGTCTTTACATAAGCCTCACATCCCCACACCTTTAAATATGATAGAGATGGAACCCTTCCATGCCATATTTCAAAAGGTGTCTTTTCCACTTTCTTGGTTGGGGCCATATTCAAAATACGGGCTGCAGAGAGCAAGGCAAAACCCCAAAACGATAGAGGTAATGAGCTTCTAGCCATCATAGATCGAACCATATCCAATAGAGTTCGATTTCTCCTCTCGGACATACCATTGTGTTGTGGTGTTCCAGTTGGAGATAGTTGTGAGACAATCCCATAACTTCTAAGATGATTTCTAAAAGCATCACTTAGGTATTCACCTCCTCTATCGGTACGGAGAATTTTTATTGATTTGTTGAGTTGATTTTCTACTTCATTTTGGAAGGTTTTGAACATTTCAAAAGCTTCATCTTTGTGTCTTAACAAGTACACATACCCATATCGACTATAGTCATCGGTGAAGGTAATGAAGTATCTTTCATTGTACCTAGTCATTGGCTTAAAAGGACCACATACATCCGAATGTATGATACCTAATAAATCTTTTGCCCTTTCGGTTTTGCCTCTAAAAGGTGCCTTAGTCATTTTGCCTTGTAAACAAGATTCACATACATCAAATGAATCATATTCACTTGCTTTTAAAAGACTATTTTTTTGAAGTGTTTGTATGCGCTTCTTGTTTATATGACCAAGACGGCAATGCCAAAGATAGGTGTCACTCAAATCTAATTTGAGCTTCTTGGTGGTGGTTTGGTACAACAAGCTATCATATAATGTGTTTTCACGAACCAATTCATAAATACCATTAATAGGAGTAGCTTTAAAATAAAAGATGTTATTTAAAGAAACATGAATTTCATTTTCAATAAATGTCAAAACATAACCATATTGTCTTAATTGGGCAACTGAAATAATGTTCCTAGTCAAACTAGGAGCATACAAAAAATTGTTCAAAATTGCTTCCAAACCATTTGGAAGCTTCAGGATGTAGTCCCCTCGGGCTTCAACTTGAACCTTTGCCCTATTCCCCATGTAGAGGCTAACATCCCCTTTCTTATAGTCTTTACTTCTTTTGAACCCCTGCAACAAATTGCAAATATGAGTTCCACATCCGGTATCCAATACCCATGTGTTAGAGGATATTAAATTGAGATCAATATGAATCATGAAAATTGTACCTGAGGTTTGCCCGGCATCCCTCTTAGCTTTCAACTCTTTGAGATGGACAGGACAATTTCTTGCCCAATATCCTATCTCCCCACACTTAAAGCATGGGTCATCCGAAGCAACCTTTTGCTTCTTCTCCGCTGGTTTTGGTGGTGGAACTTTTACCACTCCCTTTCCCTTTCTCCCAACGTACCCTTTACCTTTGGCAACACTTGCCTTGGGTGCGGGGTGAGGCCTCTTCTTGTTCCCACCTTCATTGATGGTGAGAACGGGTAAACCCCTTTTATCGATGGCCGCCTTGGCTGTTTTGAGCATAGAGTGAAGCTCACTTATATTCTTGTCCCAACCGTTCATGTTATAATTCATAACAAAATTGTCAAACCTTTTTGACAAAGAGTTGAGGATAAAATCCGTAGCCAACTCTTTTGAGACGGGACAATTTAGCCTTTCGAGGCGGTCTATGTAGCTCTTCATCTTAAGTACATAAGACGAGACCGATTGGGTATCATCCATACGACATGCATGGAGTGCTCAAACCGTTTCGAAGCGCGCTACTTTTGCTTGTTGTTGGAACGTTTCCTTCAACTGGGTAATCATGTCGTATGCTCTGTGATGTTCGTACTCCTTTTGGAGATCCGGAGTCATACTTGCCAACATGAGGCAAGACACTTGGACCGAATCCTCAGTGTATTTCACCCAATTATTGTAGGCCTCCCTATCTTCCTCATTGGGTTCATCGGGAATCAGATCATCTAAAACATATGACCGTTTCTCTTGCTTGAGAACAATTCTCAAGTTTCGATACCAATCAATAAAGTTGTTATGGTTTAAACGCTCCTTTTGGAGAATGATTCTTAGTGATAGGGTATGAGCGGACGGGATATCATTGTTTTCATTGTTGTTGGTGGCCATCTACAAAATTTAACAAAGTTCAATTTTAGTATTTTCGATATTATCATTTTTAATTATTAATACCCTTTTATGTGTCATACACAAATTAAAATTCTAGAATCCAACGTTATATTTAAATAGTGGTTAGGTGACCTTTATCCCATTATTTAAATTAACAAGGTAGTCAATATTTGACAATTGCAACCCTTTGCAACTTCTAGAGGTATGGGATCGACTTAAACATCATATGTATAGTCGGCATGTTTATCCCATCAAAACTTTTTGTAAACCACATTGTAGGTGATCCATTTAACATGGTTTGCAAATCAAGTCACCCTACTTACACACACATGTGAGTCTACCAATATAAGTGGTTAGGTGATCTTTATCCCATAAATATGGCATTCCCACCTCAAATCACAAGTTCCCTCAAAATGGTTAGGTGACCTTTATCCCATTAAGAGTTTCCAAGTGACTCAAGTGTTGTGCAAAAGGACAGTGTTAAACTTGTTTTCAAAAGGAATTTTAAGTTTCATAATTCTAGTTTAGAAAACTCTATGTACCTTGTATTTGCATGCTCTCAAACACATGGTACCCTATGGTTCTTTTAATAAAACTCTTTTTATTTAAAATCATTAATCCTTTTAATAACCTTTTATTAAACACTTAATGATAAAGAAACATTTATTTCAGATTTTTATGATTATTAATTAGATTGTTATGCATATCCATATATCAAACAACCAACATAAAATAAACAACCAAACAAGCACAACCATTCAATCACAAGTGCATAACCATAGCCACTAAGGTGACCACACTTGTTTGCCATCACAAGTGTTGTCATTTGGTCTTTCCTAAGGGTTTTATAATAACACATCAAAATGTGTCCATGAACTCCCACTTGAATCCGCATCCAAATGCTTCAAGTGTCCATGTCTTTTGAGTCCTTCCTTTGTATCTTCCTTTGAGTCTCCAACTTGTGCATCTTCTTTTACAAAAATTATATCCTAATACAATTTTTCTAATAAAAGAAATGCACCTAATCTATTTGTTACATAATCAAAGAATAAATAAATTACAACCCAAAAGATACAAACACCAAAATTATTATTACAACCCTTTAATGAATAAAACCAAACATGACAAGATACATACAACCAAATCCAAAACACACTAGGTCAAGGCTATGTTATACACCAAAACATGTATCCAAATACAACATTCAAGAATAAAATGAACACCCTTTTTAACCCTCAAAATTTCAGCCAACATAAACCAAAATTTTAGGGTTTTTGTTCAAACAAAATAATCAACCACTTGATATCAATCTTTCAAGATTTATTCTAAAGCATATAAAATAAAACTTGAAAGATAAGGGATTCATACATCCAAAACAAATCAGCCCCTAAAGGGTTGAGAAAGTCCAACAAAACTAACTTTTCTTGGACTTTTGAAGCAAGTTTTCCACATAACCGGCTCTAGATGCCATTGTTGGGTTTCTAACAAGTTTTATCAAAGATGTTTAACCATTTAAACAACAAAACACAGCGGATATAAGAGATTAAAACTTGTTTTAGATTCTGAAAATAAACCATTTATATGTTCAAGAAAACAAACCCAAGAACAAGGATCATATATATGTGAAAAGAAATGCTATCAAAGCAAAACAACCATAGGATGTTCTTGAATACTACCTTTCCAAGAACAAAGCAATATGAGATGGATGAAAAGAAGAGGATGATGGTCTTGAACGTGTCGTCTTCAAAGGAGAAAACCTCAAGCTTGTATACCCACAAGCTCTTGCAAATACCCAACTTGTTAGGAAGTCTTGACACCAAAACTTCTTCAAAAACCCTTCTATATCCGAAAGTTAGCTAGGAGAAAAAGGAGAAAGAAGTGTTCTTGCATGTAAGAGAGAGAGAGAGAGTTGGTTGAGTTTTTGTAATGAAATGATTAATGTCTTGTATTAAAACAAGACAAAGAATCCCAAGACAACCACATGGGGCGGCCGAAAATTTCAAAATGGTTTCCCACCATTTTAAAATTTTCACCTTTCATTACTAGTTACAAGTTTATAAAATTAAACCCCTTTTAATTTTATAACTTAAACACACTTTTATTTATTGTTATTTAACTTATTTAAATAACAATACAAATGATATCTCATGAACAAAATATCCATATAATTTGTTCTATCTCAAATGCAAAAATTTAGAAAACTCATTTTCTAAATTGGTGTCAATATTTATTTGCTTGATCATATCAACAAATAAATATTTATTGGTGTTTGCCTAGCTTGTTATTGGGTATGACCCAACTTGGATCATAACGTACTAACCACATCAATCTTGTATGTGTCTTGGGCATATAAGATCCAACATAACTGTCCACAGTGAATGTACAAGAAGATGCAGCGGATGAAGATCAAGTCCAAGTGCCCACAGTGGATGAACAACACACACAGCGGATGCCTAAGTCCACAGCTGATGAACATTTCCACAGCAGACAACATACAAAGCAAACACACACAAGTGTTCACAGCGGATGTTCATCCACAGCGGATGAACATTCCATAGCGGACAACATACAAGCAAACACACACAACTGTCCACAGCCGATGATCATCCACAGCGGATGAACATTCCACAACGGATGTTCATCCACAGCGGATGAACATCCCACAGCGGATAGCATACAACCATGCACAACGGATGATAAGATCTTCTCCACAGCGGATAAGCAAACATCCACAGCGGATGACTGATCTCCACAGCGGATGACATATAGACTTTGGATTATTTATGTACTATTCGTTTACATAAGGGTAGTTCAGTAATTGTATATAGCTATGTGTATAGGCTATAAATAGCATTCTACCCTAATCCTTTGTAAGCTTTTGAATGAATTCAATAGAAACAAGTAGTTTATTTTGATTGTGCTTTTACACACACACCACACACACACAAAAACACACACACACACAAAAACACACACACACACACACACACACACTGATTTCATACTCTTTTATCATGGGTTTCCGCACCATGATTCTAGTGTGTTGAAGTTTGAGAGATATTGAAAAAATCCTTGGGGGAATTAACCTTTTATTCATGTTGAATATGCTCATGTTCATCATGAGTTTAAGCTAATTTCATTAGGTGGTATCAGAGCCTTGGCTCAATCATTCATAGATTTCGATCCTCTCATTCAACAAACCTGAAATCAGTGGTTCATTAGCTTCAAAACAAACATTTCAAAGCTACAAAATCTTCAAACTCATCTTCTTCTACTCATAACATTCATTAAATGCAAACAAACATGATTTCAGAATCGGTTTGTGCATTTTGAAGAAGTGTTTTTGAATTTCTAGTTTGAAACATCATTCATACACGATTTTCAAACGTGTTCATCACAAAACTCACTAAAACCACATCGGTTTTTAAGGGTTTCGGATAAACAATATATGTTTATTGTTCTATCCAGTTTTTATCAAACAAACACTGGGTTGAATACTTTGAATCTGTTCATTGTGTTTAAACATCACATTTGAGTTGTTTTTCACTCAAAACAGGCGATTAATCTTCAACAAACATCAAACCGATTGTTATTTTTGTTGAAATTATCTCAGCCATCAAAACCCTAGAGAACCCTAGGTTTTTGATCTAAAAATACATTCCCAATTCAAGGGAATTGTGTTTGTTTATTTGAAGAAACGAAGAAGAACAGTATTCTTCTTTTGAAATTTTTCGAAAAGCTACTTTTTGATCCAAAAAGTAACTCACAAAAGACAAAACTTTTGTTTTTAGGGTTTTTGACCTTTTTCTATGTTGACCACACATTAATTAAAAAGGACAAACATTCCTTTTCACAATATTCATTTCTTGTCACTGTGGCATTGAAAGCAACATTACATAGGAAAATTAAATAATTAATTCATTTCCTTTATTTGGTAAACAATTAAAAAGGTTTAACAAATATCAAACAAATCGTAGAGACAATTAGGATTAATCAAATTTTAGCAACGGACTAAAATTTAAACAAACAGATTTCACTTAAAAAAAATTAAAGTTAAAATTTAAACATACATGGCTGACGATATGACTGGTTCTAACAGTGGATTAAAACCTCCCAGGTTGAAGAACAAGTTAGATTTTAAGCAATGTAAGATAATGTTCAGAAATTGGATTATTTTTCAAGATCCTGATCTATGGACATCTATCACTGAAGGTCCTTTTATTCCCTTGACATTAGGACCAGATTACAACATCCAAAAGCCAGTTAGTCTGAAGAGTGTAGCTGGTGATGACCTGAAACGGGTCAAAACAGACATGAAGGCATATAGCATTCTTGCTATGACACTGCCTTTTGAAATTTTGACTCGTGTTGAAAATTTCAAAACATCACACTAATTATGGAAGGTTCTTCACACTATGTGTGAAGGTAGTGAAGAGATACAGGAAATCAAGAAAGAAAAACTGAGGAACTAGTACCAGACCTTTCATCAAATACATGGGGAATCCAACCCTCAACAGTTGCATAGATAAGTCCAATTGGTCAATGCAATGATAGTTTATGGACTAAAATATGACACTGTGAAATAAACAAGAAAATGTTACACACATTGCCTGAGAGTTAGACTCAGTCAGTATCTCTCATAAAAGCAACATTGGCCTTAAAAGCCCTATCCCTTGACTCACTAGTAGCCAAGGTTAAAGCATTGGAGATGGATGAAAAATCCAGGAACAATAACCAAATCAAACACGTAGAGGCTTATAAGTTCAAGGAAACCTAACATACAGACAGTGCTTTCCTCACAAGCACTGGGGAAGATAAAGAAGAAGAATTCTTGGATTCTAATGACACTTCATTCTTCTCATCTTTAGAAACATCCAGTACCAAACACAAGTCTAAGAAGACTGGTGTAAATGCTTCTCATGAAGCCACTCCCCAAAGCAAGCACCACCCTCACTCTTCAGCAACAAACAAACAATCACAGCCACCACCAAACATTCACAGACCTGAAAAACCCATGGATGCTCTCACCATCATTCTTCAAAGTGAAGAACAAAAGGCAGCATATGCAGCCTTTTCAACTAGTTTTGAAGCATTCCTAGGAGCAAGTCTGACTCCTTCACAGATCATTCAACAGGATTTGGATGAACTTCCACCTGATATGGTAGAAGAGATGGATCTGCAATGGTCCATGGCCATGATAGCATACAGGTCCAAAAGGTTTCTACAAAGAAATCGGGGGTTAAACATAGACAAAAAGACAAGAATTGGTTTTGATAAAACCAAAGTTAGGTGCTACAACTATCAGCTTTATGGGCACTTTTCAAGAGAATGTCAACAGCCTAGAGTTGACAAAAACACACATCAGGCATAACCATCCAGTTGATATCATTCAAACAGACAAGTGCTACCTCCAATCAGTATTCCAGCTGCACCAACCCCACCACAAATCACATAGTATGGTCCAAATCAATATTCAAAATCTTTAGCAATGATTATCAAACAAGATGGAGAGTGTGACTGGAGCCTTTATGAGATACCATCATCTTCAAATCATGCCCTTATGGCAGATGTTGAAGACAAATTGATAGAAATCCCGAAAGAGGTAAATGAAAACCTCTGTAGCCAATCATGCATTGATGAGGTAAATAGGTATAGAGAGCATGCTGATAAACTGTCAAAGAAAGTTATAGAAACAAACATTTTAAATGAAAGTTTAAAATCTGAACAGAAACAATATGCAACTAAAATACTTTCATTACAAACAGATTTAGACAAATTAATGTCTGAAAATTGACTTTGGCAGCTCAGGTTGAGCAACTCTCTATCTCATTAACTGAGTTAAAATCACTACAGTCTGAAACTGAAGTGAAGCTTCAAAAGTTTCAGGTGAGCAATAAGAAGTTCGAAGAACTTCTTGCTTAGCAACGAACTTTTAAGGACCCATCAGGACTTGGATATCATAAGGTGAATCCATATTATAATGACAACTATATTCCTCTTCCTGATTCAATGACCAACAAACAAGGTGAATCTCTTGATCCTCATGAAAAGACTGAGGACTCCAAACAATCATCATCATCATCAAAATCACCTTTGATAAAGTTTATTAAAAGTTCAACACTTCAACCAATCAAATCAACTGACTTTTATCAAGGGAAAAACAATGAATTTGATGAATAAATAACAGATGATGATGAGGATGATTTATTAGATGATGAGCCTGATCAGCTAATTACTAAAACTCAAAAGGTTTCAAGTGTGGCTGATACATTAAACAAACAAACAAAACAGAGTCAAGGATTTGATATCTGTTCTGGTGGAAGGAAGGCTGTATCTTCCACTGCCTCTCCCAAACAGGCAAACAAAGGGAAAGCAAAGCAACCTTTCAGCCAAAACAACAATCAGTAACTTTTGAAATCCCATCAAAATCAAATTTGAAAAATAAAGTTATCAATAAACAATCAAAATCAGAGTTGCCATACTATGAGTGGTGTGATCAATTCACACACACCACTAAAAAATGTAGATATGGTAAGTACTGCAAATACTGTAAGATGAATAATCACAGTACAAAATCATGTCATTTTCACAATTACTGCTCAATTTGTGAAAGAAATAATCATAGCACTGCAAACTGTATTTTCAATAAGAAAAACAAAAAGCAAAACAAACAGCCTCAAGTTGAGAAATCAACTGAGAAACAGACAGTTGTTCCTAACAAGAACAAAGGATGAGCACCAAGAAAAACTCCTCCCAAAAAGTTGTTTTAAACAGTAACAAAACATTTTATGACAACTTTAAACAACCAATAAGGAGACATAAGTCTCAAAACAGATAGTCACCTGACATTAGCTCACAAAAGAGAAGAGCACAAAGCACTTCTCCTAATAGAGCTAAAACAAATCAAAGGAAATCTAGTGTTTCTAGAGTTCCAAAACCAGCAGATAATGTCGTTTTGGAATAAATTTGTGTTGTTGGAAAAGACGGAAAACCCAAGACCATCTTGGCTTGGGTTGCTTCAACTAACTGATTTCTTCTTTAGTTCAATCTTCTGAGCGTATCCCAAATCTGTGACAAGGGATATGACACCTTATTCGACGCCAACAACTGCTACATCCTTAAGACGGGTTTTTAGATTCCAGAAGAACATATCCTTTTGAAAACTCCCCGTCTAAACAACACATACATTGTTGATATGAACAATGTTTCAGCATCAACCCCTAAAACTTGTTTATTATCAAAAGCAACAGAAGATGTTTCCCAATTATGGCATAGATGATTGGGTCACTCTAATTTTAACAGAATGAACAAACTTGTTAAAGGTGATCTAGTCATAGGTCTACCATAAAAAGAATTCTTCTGTACAGACCACTGCATAGCATGTCTGAAATGCAAACAACACAGAGTGTCCCATAAGTCTAAATTGGTAAACTCTAATCAAACATCACTCAAAAAGCTTCATATGGACCTTTTTGGCCCAACAAACATCCTAAGTATAGCAAAGAAGCAATACTGCCTGGTCATAATAGATGATTATTCCAGATTCACATGGGTTTTCTTTCTACTACACAAGACAGAAACAACATAAATCATTACATCCTTTATCATAAAGATTGAGAATCAACTTGACCTTAAAGTTAAATCTTTAAGAAGTGATAATGGCACTGAATTTAAAAATGACTACATTTCTTCTTTTTGTGTAGAAAAAGGAATAAGTCATCAATTCAGCGTAGCAAGAACTCCACAGCCGAATGGAGTAGCTGAACGGAGAAACAAAACATTAATAGAAGCAGCTAGAACCATGCTAGCTGACTCTCTATTGCCCATATCCTTTTGGGCTAAAGCCATAAACACAGCTTGCTATCATTAAAGAACATGCCAAAACACCTTATGAATTATTGTTTAAAAGAAAACCATATATTGGATTTCTTAAGGCCTTTGGATGTTCTGTATCAATATTAAACACCAGAGAACAATTATCCAAATTTGCTCCAAAAGCAGATGATGGATTCTTTGTTGGATATTCTAGAAGCTTAAAAGCTTACAGAGTATACAATCCAAGACTTAATATAGTGGAAGAAACAACAGATGTTGTTTTTAATGAACATTCTTTCATTAAGAAAGTCATTGGATCAAGCTGGTTGTTTGATATTGATGCTTTAACCAACTCATTTAACACATCTTATTTTGATGTTTCAGATTCCGTTGACTGCTGATCGTCCAAGGAGATCTACTAACACTCCTTCAAGTACAACAGTTTCAACTCCACTCGACCAACCAATCACATCAAGAGGAACATCATCAACCTCACCAGTATCTTCATCTCCTACACCCAACCAACCACAAGAAACCAACAAACCAAAAAAACATCAGCCACATACTGTTCATGAGGATGAAGATTACCATTCACTACCAGACACACATCATGAAGATGAAATCTTAGATTTCTTTCATAATTCCCCACAAACATTCACTAAGATCCCTCAACCAGACAATCACACATTACCCAATACTCTTGCTCAACATCACATGATCAGACAATCACTAATCTTGATTCAACAATTCATGTTGATCAGATCACCAAAACAAGAGTTCACAAAGATCATCCAATAGAAAACATCATAGGTGACCTCAACACCAGATTGACTCGTAGTCAATCTGATGCAGCAAACATTTGCTTGTATTCTTGTTTTTTATCCTTAACTGTACCCAAAAATATTACTGAAGCACTCAAAGATAACATTTGGATAGAAGCCATGCAAGAGGAACTACAGCAATTCAAGAAGCAAGAAGTTGCCCCCTACTTGAATCTGAACTATCTTTCAAGGCAGCTGCCAAGTCAACCAGCACAAAAGATCTTCTTTCTAAAGAGATTCGATGCCTTTCTCCGACCCTTACTGCCCAACCTGAGAGCGGACCCGCTGGTGCGATCGGTTGTCCAGTCATCTCAAGCTGGTAGATCTACCTGAAGGTCAATATGCAAATGGCATAAGGTGGCTCTTTAGAAACAAAGCAGATGACAGAGGGATTGTCATAAGAAACAAAGCAAGGCTTATAGCCCAGGGTTATACTCAAGAGGAAGGCATTGACTATAATGATGTCTTTGCTCCCGTAGCAAGACTAGAAGCCATCCACGTATTCCTCGCTTATGCCTCATCAAAGAAGTTCACTGTCTACCAAATGGATGTCAAATATGCATTCCTTTATGATCAAATAGATGAAGAGGTATATGTTGCTCAACCACCAGGGTTTGAAGGCCCAAAATTTCCTCATTGAGTCTACAAATTAGATAAAGCTCTGTATGATCTTCATCAAGCACCCAGGAAGTGGTATGAAACTTTATCAAAGTTTCTCCTACAGAATGGATACTCCGTGGGAAAATTGACCAAACATTGTTCTTAAAAAGAAAAGAACAAGACTTGTTAGCAGTGCAAGTCTATGTGGATGACATAATATTTGGCTCCACAAACACACAGCTTTGCAAAAAGTTTGAAACTCTTATGCAATCCAAATTCCAAATGAACTCAGTAGGAGAACTTACATTCTTTCTAGGTCTACAAGTTCATCGATCAGCAGAAGGAATTTTCATCAATCAAAGCAAATATGTGAATCAGATCTTGAAAAAGCATAACATGTCTGATTGCACATCAAGCAAAACACCATTCGCAACAGGATTGAAGTTTGGACCAGATCTAGAAGGAACGTCAGTTGACTAAAAAATTTACAGATCTATGATAGGTTCACTGATGTACCTTACAACAAGCAGACGAGATATCATGTATGTAGTATGCATGTGTGCAAGATATCAAGCAGATCCCAAAGAATCACACATTAATGCAGTGAAGAGAATCTTTAGATACTTGAAAGGCAAACCAGCACTTGGTTTATGGTATCCCAAAGATGGAGATTTCTCTTTATATGCATACGCAGACAGTGATTATGGGGGATGCAACAACAACAGGAAATCAACCAGTGGAGGCTGTCAATTTCTTGGATCAAGATTGATCTCTTGGCAATGCAAGAAAGAAACCAATGTCTCTGTGTTAACAGCCGAAGCAGAATACATAGTTGCTTTTGCATGCTATTCTCAAGTGTTATGGATTCAAAACCAAATGCTTGACTATGGCTTTAATTTTCTTAAAACACCCATACACATTGACAATTCTGCAACCATGTTTATCACTGACAATCCTGTTCAACATTCAAAAACCAAACACATAGAGATCAGACATCATTTTCTAAGAGATTGCTCAGAAAAAGGTCTGATCAAGTTGATCAAGGTCCATACTGACAATCAATTGGCTAACCTCTTTACAAAACCATTTGACTTAACAAGATTTGAATTTTTGGTTCAGTCACTTGGTATGATCAACTATGAATCAACAAATTAATGTTTTTCAAAACATTAAAATCAAACATGCTTGATTTTGTCAAAGTCCAAGATTAACACCAAACTTACCTTTTTCAAAATCAAGAAATCATGCAAATCATTCATTTTTAATATTGAATCACACATACATCTCATGAGAAATGATAGTAAACTAGTTTAATTCTTCACTTGAGTCTTTTTCCACTCATAAAGACTGACACTACTTTGTTTGATATGTGGATAGGCTCAGCATGGGACACCTAACATCACATACAACAGTGAAGAACTAAATTCTCATGATTGTGTGGTCAACAACACATTTTGGTTTATGGTGAGTATTAATCTATCCAATATAGGTTGCTTTTAAAGTAACTATAATACACCAAGTGAAACAGTTTATAAATTGCTCAATCATACAAGTGTCTCCTCTGTTATGATAATCATAGACCTGGAGTACACCTAGGCATTCTTTGTTATGCTAAGCACAGACCTGAATGACCTACATCATGAGCCAAAAAGATTCCCAAAGAGGAACACATCTAGTTTGGATGAAAACTCAATAAAGTCTTTAGACTACATTCCTTGTTAATTAATCAAAAGAATCCCAAAGAGGATCACCGTCCAAAGTGAAGTGAAAAAGAATCCCAATGAGGATCAAACAACATGGATCAAATTGAGCATTTATACTCCTAAGTAGCTTGGTTTTAAGTATTGAAAATGCTTTCTAACATATCTTAAGGAGGGTTGTACCAATCATACAATCAGATTTGGGGAACATACAACTCATGTCAATCAACTCAAAACATGATAATCACTCACTGTTTCAATCAACCATTAATACCATGCTTGAGTTTAAGTGGATCACAATATCTGCAATCAACATTGTACTTGTCTATGTCTATTCTCAAAACTATACAAACCACTCAATGAGAAATGTAGACTAGTATGATCTCATGGTATGTGTAAAAGATTCATGTTCAAACACGAAAATCATTCATTTATTAGTTAGATAAGGCATTATCTTTCTAACTTTTATCAAGCAAGCAATCAATTGGAATTTGATAATTTCCACTCAAATACATACAAATTTTTGTCATTTTGTAAATGATTTTTATAACTATACAAAAATTTAGGGGGAGAAATTGAACATGGAAATATCAAAGGCAGTAGAATTATGCATATTCATACATTTTAAAATTTGAAATTTTCTAAATTTTAGTTTTAAACAAAGCCAAGTCAAGCCAACACCCAAACAGCAGGTTGACACACATACATTTGTTTATTTTATTGCATAATATTGCTTGTGAGTGATATCTTATCATCCATATATTGAATATGTTAAAATTCAATATTTTAACATATTTTAAATCAAAGATTTAAACAAACATTCTGATTTAAACAAGTTTCATCAAAGAAATGTTCTTTCAGAAGAAAAATTTATCAAACATATGCTTCGGAAGACATTAGTTCAAAACAAACAAAAATCTGAATTTTATGAAAAACTGTTGTCACAGCGGACACACAAACATACATCCGCTGTAGATACAGTAACCATCATAACATGCAAAATGCACCAAGTGTATATAGCGGACATAACAAACAAACATCCGCTATGCACTTGTGAACATACAAGCGTTCACAGCGCATGATGTTGGTAAGGCATCCGCTGTGAATACAGTGCCATTCAACAGCGCATGAATAACATAAGTCATCCGTTGTAGAAACAGTGCAAGTGTATACAACATATGCACACAGGTAATCATACGCTGTAAACATTCTCACATCACAACCAAGTGTCCACAGCGCATAAACAAATGTTAATCCGCTGTGAACAATCATCAAAACATTTCATTTGTCCACAGCGCATGAACAAATGTTTATCCGCTGTGAACAGACAATCAAATGTTTCAAGTATCCACGGCGCATGAACAAATGTTCATCCGCTATGAACAAACAAAAATGTTTCAAGTATCCACAGCGCATGAACAAATGTTCATCTGTTGTGAACAAACAAACCATTTCAATAACATACAATCATGCAATCAAACAGTTTAAGAGATAACAAACAATCAATCATTCATAACAACACACACACATTACTAACAAACAAAACAATAACAAGAAAACATAAATAGTTGGCAACATCATACTTAGGGGATGTATTGTTGGACTCAACAAGTGCATTAAGAATTAATGCATAAAAGTATGATGCTTGCCATATCAGACATATATCAAACATAATGTATTCTAACATTCAAACAATCATTTACTAACACATTAGAATTATTATCATCCATAACAAACACTAATATTTGTTTAAATTTCTTTTTCAGAATTGTAGATAAAAGAAATTTTGACCAAGTGTCGACAGCAGATGAATAACTACCAAAAGTGGATGTACAAGAAGATGCAACGGATGAAGATCAAGTACAAGTGCCCACAGAGGATGAACAACACACACAGCGGATGCCTAAGTCCACAGCTGATGAACATTTCCACAGCGGACAACATACAAAGCAAACACACACAAGTGTTCACAGCGGATGTTCATCCACAGCGGATGAACATTCAACAGCGGACAACATACAAGCAAACACACACAACTGTCCACAACGGATGATCATCCACAGCGGATATTCATCCACAGTGGATGAACATCCCACAGCGGATAACATACAACCATGCACAACGGATGACAAGATCTTCTCCACTGCGGATGACTGATCTCCACAGCGGATGATATATAGACTTAGGATTATTTATGTAATATTCGTTTACATAAGGGTAGTTTAGTAATTGTATATAGCTATGTGTATAGGCTATAAATAGCATTCTACCCTAATCCTTTGTAAGCTTTTGAACAAATTCAATACAAACAAGCAGTTTATTTTGATTGTGCTTTTACACACACACCACACACACAAACACACACACACACACACACTGATTTCATACTCTATTATCATGGGTTTCTACACCATGATTCTAGCGTATTGAAGTTTGAGAGATATTGAAAAGATCCTTGGGGGAATCAACCTTTTATTCATGTTGAATATGTTCACGTTCATCATGAGTTTAAGCTGATTTCATCATATGGTTCTGATACCAACTTGTAAGGCCCCAATCCGGGAAGCCTCACAGTTGGATTTGGACTGAGAAACTCAAGTTCTCGAACATCAAATTTCATTAATATACGGGGCGGAACGTACAAAAATTTCTATTGTTTAACATTTACATAAAAAGAACACTTGGCTAACTAACAAAAGTTTTATGCCAGGATGCCAGTCTCGATCATGTGCCAGGTAGCTCTCCCATCCATGCCAAGTTCACCCCCAAAAATGTATAGTATACCTGTCAATCTAATATGCATGCAAAAGTCAACGCCGCTGAGTGAGCTCTAGGTTTACTTTAACAAAACTGCAACATACATTAACATCGTAGAAACTATAACCTCGTTCATCATCAACATCGTCATCGAACTCGTTCGATAACCAAACTTTAACGTTAGCTTTTACTTTATCAAGTTCTTTATCGTTACGTTACCCACACATTATAAAATACTTTAGCATCGCGTTACCCATACTTTATCTTTACTTAAGCTTTAATCGCTTACTTAATCTTTTGAACTTAGCGTGAAGCTTAGTTCCTTTACCAGGTGAGAACACAGCAAATGTGATTCTTCTTTAACTGCATGGGCATACCCAAAGTATAGCCCCTATATGAGCACACCAATGTGTAGCTCCGCACGAAGCAATCTCCTTTAACGCACGGGCATACCCAAAGTACACCCCTATATGAGCACACTGACATGTAGCTCCTATGCGAGAATGCACCAGGCATATCTTCTTTAGCGGCACGGCCATACCTAAAGTATACCCCTATGTGAGCACACCGATGTGTAGCTCCTATGCGAGAATGCACCAAGCATATCTCCTTTAGCAGCACGGGCATACCCAAAGTATACCCCTATGTCAGCACACCGATATGTAGCTCCTATGAGAGAATGCACTAAGCATATCTCCTTTAACGACACGGGCATACCCAAAGTATACCCCTATGTGAGCACACCGATGTGTAGCTCCTATGTGAGAATGCACAAGCATATCTCCTTTAGCGGCACGGGCATACCCAAGGTATACCCCTATGTGAGCACACCGATGTGTAGCTCCTATGCGAGAATGCACCAAGCATATCTCCTTTAGCGGCATGCTTACAGGGTAACATAACACGTAACAGTCCAAAGTTTTCGCTCGAGAAGCCACATTCGCGCAAGAACTTCCCACTTCAAGCGACAACTCCCTCTTCGCGCGAGAACACACATTCACGCGAGAACATCATCATTCGCGCAAGAACATCATCATTTGCGCGAGAACATCATCATTCGCGCGAGTACTTTCGAAAAGTAACCGTTAGCCGCGAAAACTACATTTTGCTCGAGAACTCGCCTCTCGCGTGATAACTTTTCTGTTGTACACAAATTTACCCACAAGTTATCGCTTCTTTAACCACAACACCCAAAACATGCGATAACAATTATAAACATCATTCTTTAACAATACATTCATAAAGTATGCATATTAGCCCCAAAACATGGATAAAACACGTAAAAGAGGGGACTAGAACTCACCACTTGAAATTCCAGCACAACCACAACTTTCCCGATACTTTTACCGAGCAAAATCTACATAATCATGTGTTTTATACATCGGCCTTTGCTATCCAAAGAATTTAGACTTTAATCTATATGCTTATATAGATAGTGATTATGATGGCTGCAACATGACTTCAAAGTCTACATCTGGGGGATGTCAATTCCTTGGTGGAAGGATAGTCTCTTGGCAATGCAAGAAACAATCCTGTGTGTCTGCATCAACTGCTGAAGCTAAATACATTGCTGCTGCAAGCTGCTCTGCTCAAGTGCTCTAGATTCAGAATCAGATGCTAGACTATGGGTTCAACTTCAAAGAGACTCCCATCCACATAGACAACAACAGTGCCATCTCCATTACAGAAAATCCTATGCAGCACTCAAGGACCAAACACATCAACATCAGGTATCATCTGATTAGGAATAATTTTGAAAAGGGATTGATCAAACTAATCAAAGTTAACACAAATGAACAATATGCTGATCTGTTCACAAAGGCATTTGATGAACAGAGATATAAATATCTTGTATCAGCTATTAGGATGATTAACTTTGAATAAATTTTCCTTAATAACTTAATCAACTTTATTTCCTAAAACTGTGTGTCCTAAGTTGTCTATTAGATCACCTCATAAGCCCAGTTCTCTTTGGAAGAAAACTAACTTTTAACTGATATTCCTCAGATTTGTGAAAATACACCTTCGGAAGAACTCAAATTGCCTTCGGAAGAAATTTATGTCTTTAAATCATTTAACAGCTTATCTATGATTTACCTTCGGAAGAAATTCTTGGAGTATCTTCTGAAGCCTAAATTTGTATATAAGCACTTAAATGTATTTAAAGAACAAATATCTTCCGAAAGCAACTAAGTCTCGAAAGACTTGTTCCCTTCTTCCGAAGCCAAATTTTCAAAAATTCTTTGAAATGTCTTCCGAAGCAAAGCTTCTGAGCAAAACTTGCCTTCAGAAGCTTTGCTACGAAGCTTCCAAAGCCAAAATTGCCTTCGAAAGTTTTACAACTTCCAAGAAAACTAACTTTTTGGGCGCACTTTTTCAGAAGTAGGACCCACTTGCGGATTTTAAAGTTTATCTTTTTATCATAACTTTGTCTCAAATCCATAACATATATCTTCCAAACGGTTCTATTTCGTCTCTCTACTCTCACTGATCCTTACCCTAAATTTACCCCCAAATTTCATCTTTTTTTCTTCCTTTCTTTACTGCAAAAGCTTCCTCAAATGGCCAACATTGATCATCGCAACGACCCTAGTTTTTCTATGCGCCTACACAGGCAACACAATTAGGTTGCCCTGTTACACTCTGAGAAGGATCCAAGCTTTTCAGATGTGTGTAGGTACCTTTCTTCGTCGCACTACTTCACCTCTTTTACAATTGATCCTCCTCTCTATGAGGATCAGTTGCTTGAGTTCTGGAGGATTTGTCAAGAGGTCACCATGCACGGGGAGAAGGCACTGTCTACTACAGTGTAGGGAAGGACAGTTTTCATCACTCCGGCCATCATAAACATCCATTTGCAGCTGGATGATGAAGCAGGTGAGCTGTCCTTTCCCAAATTTGCTGTCAACCACTCCTTTCAGCAGATGAGCTATGAAGGTGACTTCTCAGTCAAAACCTTCAAGAAGGGGAAGGTCTCATCTCAATGGAAATACCTCCTCTATGTCGTTATTCACAGCCTTCCTAACAAGCATGGAGGATGGGATCAAGTTCCAGAAGACCTCTACTTTATAGTCCATGGGATGGTACAAGGGGTCAAGTTTAGGTACTCTCAGTTTGTATATACTAATTTACTTGCAAACTTCGACTCCTTAGAGTACTACATGTTCCCTAGGTATGTTTAACGCATTCTCAATTGTGAGTTGGGACCACAGTTGAGGGGAACACGTTATATTCTTAAAATAGGACAAATGAGGCACGGCATCTTCAAAATCTTGAAGAAGCCAACTATTGGCTTCTCTGGGGTAGAAACAGCCCTTGTCCCAAAAATGTTTGAGCTCATTGCTCAGGGTGAAAACCTAGCAGCACCAGCTAGTGTTGAACCAACACCCTCTACCTCTCGACCACCTCAAACATAACCTACCATCACCATCACCTATAAAAGAAAATCCCAACGAACCCTTGCACTTGCTACTGAGCATGTGCAGACCCCCATATCAGAACCCATATAGAAGGAAATGGAATCTTGAGCTCCCACTTCCCCTGAGGAGCAGACCACTCCCATCTTTCAACCAATCAGTGCTGAAGTTCCTCATGCTCAGCCTGATGAGCTCACAACCCCATAAACAGCCTTAAGCCATCACTCTGAGTCTCAACACTCTAGTGATCAACCTTTTGGGGAAAGCTACCATCCCCAACCTCTTGATCTAAACCGCCCCATTCCCAGCCTTGACTTCTATTCTGATGAAGATTTAGGCTTCAGTGAGTACCATGAGTCTTTCCTCTCTTCCCACACTCAAGGAAAGATGAGTACACCTGCTTCCCCCATCTCTAGCCCACATCTGCAACCCCCTACTGAGGTGGATAGTCCTGAACTTATTCAGAAAATTCATATGGCAGAGGCTATCACCTTTGCAAGTGATAACATTACTAGGACCTCTACCATGGTAACCCAGCCTCTTGACACTTCTCTGGAAGTTGTCATTAGGTAGGTGAAATCCAGCAGCCAAGAAACCTATGCTGGTGGTGAGGAAGAAGACTTAGGTCTAATTCTCTCATCCCCCAATAACTGTTCCTCTGAAAATGAGGGGAGTCTGCAACAAACGATGCACAAGCTGTCATATCTTTATACCTATTTTGTTTCAAAGATAGCTCACTTGGAATCTTAGGTGACTATCTTACAAAAGAAGGTCAATGACCAGCAACTTGAGATCACCGATCTCAAGGGCAAGTTGGCTGAGAAACCCATGAGGATAACTCATCCAGGTCCATAAGAACCTGTGGATGTCATGGATCAATCTCCCAGCTCACCTACATAAGAGGGTGATGCTATCAAAAAGGGGGAGGAAATTCTGACAATCACAGAACCTGGGAGTTCTTCCTAGAGTATGGACATAGAGGAATCACCATCCTCTCTTGTAGTTGTTCATACTCAGCAATCTCCTCTGGACAGTGATCTGAACTTGCTCATCCAACAACTGTTTGAGGAGGGAATACCAAGAGCAATGTCTGCCCCTTCTGAGAACCCAATCTGGGGTTGGGGGTATGACAGCAATAGGAGAGCTGTTGTGATCTCCAGAGCTTAGGGTCAACTAGAAGTTCTCAACATTTCACACCTGAGTTTCTATGAGAGCATCAACTTGGTAGATCTGCCACTTGTCAACCTAAGCAATAACAAACAAGCAGTAAAATTAGCAGAAAGAATCCAAGACAGGGTGCTAGAGGAGTTTAAATTGAGATCAAAATTATATAGACAGAGGCTAGCAGGTGAGATCTTTGGTCAACTGGATGTTGAGGTAGACCCGGAGATTAGCTTCGAAGGGAAAACCTTGACTGAAGGCCCAGAGGTTGAACCTGTGAACCCTGAGACAGGATCTCCCTCTACACCCATTACCCTCAGTGAAACACCAGCTGGTGATGGTGTTTCACAACCTCTCTCTGGCCAGAGTATGATAGCTAAACCAAGCAATAAAGGCCAAAGCTCTCTCCAGCCTGAGTCACTAAAGCCTGTGGATGTCAAAGGAAAAAGGAAAATGACTCCTGAGGAGATTGAGGAGGAGAAGAGAGAGAGGAAGAGGAAGCTGAGGGGAGAGAGATCAAGTGGTTCCCCAGGGTTTATGGAAGCTGTAATCAAGGCTGCCCCCAGGCTAAACACTCAGGAAGATAAGTTAAGGGCAGCCAGGCTAAACTACCTGGGAACCAAAAACTATAATGTTGTTGAACTCATCTCTCTCCTCTTAGATGAATTGAATGAACTGGCTGACACAGAGTTGTCAAAGGAGAGGAAGGAAGCAGAGGATGTAGCATTGCTCCTCAAGCACAAGGAAGAAATAAGGCTGAAAAGACTCTACAAGAACATTCCTGTCCTCTACTTAGTTCAAGAAAGTCTTGAGCCAGAGACTGTGGCCACTGAACAACCTCAGGTAGCAAATGAAGAAGAAAGACTAAAGATGATTAGCTACCTGAGTGCCACAGGTCTCTATTAGGCAGATGCACTTCTTCCCTTACCATTTGAATACATATTGTTTGAATACAATAAGCAGATTGAAGAAAAAGCTAAAAGAGAAAAACAAGCTGAAAAGAAAAGATTAAGGGAAGAAGCTGCAAAGTCAAGGGCCATCATCCACAAAAGCCAAAAGAAGTCTACTAACAGACAAAGGATGATGAGCTTCTTGAAGCTGTATGGATTCTCCGGAAGGAGGCTTGGCCCTATGTCTCTATCCATAATGGATGAGCATATCAGGGTAATCAAGCAGAAGATAAAGAAGGGAGAGCTGGTGGACTTGCATTCTCCACCAAGTCCAGCTTAACCTAAAGTTGAGATGAAGGTTGAACCCACTAAGACAACACAACCTGAACCTGGAGCTGCATCTCAGCCAACTTCATCTTCTGATCCATAGCAGGGTCCTTCTCTCTCTCCTTCTGAACCTGTGAGAGAGGAGTTCCCAACTGAGGGGGACTCAACTGAACAACCTGGTACTCAAGACCAGTCCCCTCAGTTAAAATCATCAGGGAGAAGAAAAAGGATGGCCAGAAGATCAACCTTAAAGAGAAAAAGAAGAAAGGCATCCACCTCCCAACCTCAGGATGAGTCAGAGCATCCTGAGGGAGTGCATGAAGAGGTCTCTCAACAAACTCCAATCATGGTAGAGCCTCTTGCTATTGGATGACAAATTATGTCATGGTCTTATGATGAAGATCAAGACAGATGGTATGTCATAAGAGATCAGGAAGGCATGCATGTCTATTCCTTAAAAGACATGCTTAATCTTCCTCTGCATGATCTCTTTGATATGAGAAGGTTCTATGTTAGTCTGAAGGATCCAGACCTAATGATGAAGAAAGGTATGCTGAGGATCCTAATATGGACTATCAAAATCTAAAGAACTTCTCTGGTTTGGTAGCATCAGCCTAGGGGGAGTTTGTAAGATCATCTGAAGATTATGAGGCTGATGCAACCAACAAGCCAGAACAACCAAGTCTTCCATGCATGCACTAAGGAACAAAGATGAACTAGCTTTAGAAGTCTTACACTCTCAAATGTGTCTAAGTGTAAGATCTTCCCAAGCTAACAGTTCAGAAGGAGTTACTTCAGAAGTTTCACACTCAAACAAAAAAATATTCTAAGGGTGAAATCTTCTAAAGCCAAAGACCAACTTCTTTTGAAGCAAAAGATGAAAACTTCAGAAGCTTCAGAGACAAAGTCTTCTGAAGCTGTGAAAATTGATTTCTTCAGAGGACAGAGAAAATATGCTTTCTCTGAATCAACATTTGATAAAACTGACACACTCTCTGCTGCCTGCTCTGGTGGTTCACTTACTTTACACAAGTTGGTGAAACTTCCATGCTTTATCAAAAAGTAGGAATGGTCTTTGTCTGTAACTTACCTTACTTGTTTCTGTAGACTTTTTATATTAGGAAAAGTTAGTGAGCTATGGCATGTCATAGTCACTAATCAAAAGGCAATCTGCCTTTTGACTATAGATTGATCGTGTTGTCTAGATTAGTCAAATCCCAACTGTCTTTACATGTAAGTGACGGTTGTAGGTTGTAGTATAAAAGTGTCTCAGGTCCTTGTAATTTAAATATGCTTTGTAACACTTTTAAAAGAACTTGAGATCAATATACAACATCCTTGAAAACCAATCTTGTGTTCTTGTGTTGTTCTTAGTTCTGTCTCTTTAATTTACTTGTGTTCTTAGTATCATCTGTCTCTAGTTACCAGTTCCCTATTTGAATTGTTAAGTGATCTAAGATCTCTCCTCAGTGTGAAGCTAAGTGTTAAGTACCCTTACCCGGTCCTTCACTTTTCAATTACATATTGGTGTATCAAAGGATTCACGAATGCTTTACTAAATAAATGGGAAAGGAACTACTCATACAAAAACATAAAACAACAATAGTTCTCGCATGGTTTGTTTTTTTCTATCCACAACAACCTTCAATGCTATAGAGTTTTGATTCTCATGCCTTGTAAACACACTCGTGAACCAATCTACTCAAATCTAATTATAATCATCATTGCAATAAAACTAATCAATCACAAACGAAATGTTGGATCTATTATTTAAATCAAAACAAAAATCAAACACGAAACCACATGAATGACACTTGAAATCAATCCACTCCTGCCCAAAACTCATCGAGAACAATTCATAACCAACTTTGAACACTCTAGCCTCAATCGAGTCAATCAAAATGACAACTATGGGTCTAGAAAATATTATATTAATATTCTAGGCAAGAAAAAAGGTGCAAAGGATGAGGAAACTACTCATATTCACTCAATAACAATCAAGAATCAAATCACGCTGACAGAGTGAATGTAATCAGAAACCTTATAGAAATGTGATGTGTGGTCGATGAAAAAGAAAGCAAATCAAATTAACACGACCAAGTAAATAGGATTTACTAGTATTTTAATCAAAAGTTTGCAACTACATATTGGTGCATCAACGGATTCACGAATGCTTAACTAAATAAATTTGAAAGGAACTAGTTATATGAAAACATTAAACAACAATATTTCTCACATAGTTAGTTTTTTTCTGTCCATAACAACCTCCAATGCTTAGAATTTTGATTCTCATGCCTTGTAAACACACTCGTGAACCAATCTAATCAAATCTGATTATAATCATCATTGCAGTCACACTAATCAATCTCAAACGGAATGTAGGATCTATAGTTTAAATCAAAACTAAAATCGAACATGAAACCACATGAATGACACTTGAAATCAATCCACCCACTCCGAAAACTCATCGATTCATTACCAACTTCAAACACTCTTGCCTTAACAATGCACCGAATCAATCAAAATGACAACTATGGATCCACAAAATATGTTATTAACATGCTATGCAAGAAAAAAGGTGCAAAGGATCTAGAAACTACTCGTATAAAAGAGAATGGCGATCTAGGGTTTTGGGGGATCTAGGGTTTCTTGGCTGGATCGAAGGTTTTCTTTTGGTTTTCTTGTGATCTTGATCGGTTTTCTTGATTTCTTGGCTCCAATCTTATTCATTCTTGCCTTCTCACGATTCGGGTTTTGGCCGATCAAGGGTTTCTTGGTCAGATCGAAGGTTTTCATTCGGTTTTCTTGTGATCTTGATCGGTTTTCTTTTTATCTTGGCTCCAATCTTAATCATTCTTGCCTTCTCTGTGTAACAATCCTGTGATTATACATTTTTTGATCAAAAAGCTATGTAATACGAGCATTGTTAGCGGAGACAGTCCGAGTCTAGTTAGGGTTTCGATTGTTTCTTGGTTCGTGAGTTAGTTTCCGTATTCTTCCTCCTTTTCCTGATTGCTTAGTAGGTTTGTCATCAATAGCGGCTATTTTTATAGTTTAGCTTGATTGGTACGAATCCTATTAACCTTTTAAGGGTTTGTGAGGATTGTATCTCTCGGATTAGGGTTTCCTTTCTTGATTGATTGGATTTCTTGATCGACTGCTTCATGACTTCAAAGATTACTTCCAAAGTCAAGAACATTAATGGCAATTACATACCATCAAAAGGTATTCTGAAAAGTGGTACGGATTTTGTTATGTCTAGTTCAAATATTAATGTGCAAGGTCATTCATCCATGCAAAACCCTACCTCGGAAGTTCCCATGCAGCCAAGTTGTGAAATGCAGGCTTCGGAACATCATGCAAATCAAAACAAGGGATCATATGCTGAACGGTTAAATTCAACAACTACTAAACGCGAGGTTAACTTTAGTTACATGGAGAATTCATTGAAAAAGGATGGTATTGATGTTGTTCTTCTTAAAGAGTCGGTGAAGATGGCACAAGATAGATTTGGAAACACTCTTTATGGATACTTTTTAGGTGATCGCCTAGCTTATCCGGTGGTGGAATATTTTGTTAAGCAAAATTGGAGAAAGAGTGGATTGTTGAAAATCTTGATGAATGCAAATGGGTTTTTCTTCTTCAAATTTGCTGAACAATCGGGTATGATGAGTGCTATTGGAGGTGGTCCTTGGATGATTAGAGGCCAACCTTTGTTTCTTAGTATATGGTATCCTTCTACTAATCTAGCTAAGGAAAACATAAAGTCGGTTCAAGTGTGGGTGAAGATTCATGATGTTCCATTAGCTGCTTATTCGGATGATGGTCTTAGCTTGATTGCTTCGTCAATTGGTAAGCCTAAATTACTTGATTCCTTTACTAATTCTATGTGTTTGGATGCTTGGGGACGGAGTAGCTATGCCCAAGCTCTCATTGAAATTTCTACTGAAAATGAGTTCAAGGAGGAGTTAGATATAGCTATTCCGGAATTGGATGGGGAAGGGTTTACTAAACATAAGATGTATGTGGAATATGAGTGGAAGCCTTATAGATGTGGGTACTATTGTGTTTTGGTCATTCAAGTGATTCTTGTTCTAAGAGGCCTATTACGAATTCAAAGCCTAAACCGAAGCCTATGGATGAAGATGGTTTTATTGAAGTGAGGAGTAAGAAGCAAGGTAAGAAATCGGGAATTCAAGTATCAAAACCTAAATGGGAGTTTCGTCCTAAGAATATTCAAGGATCAAAGCAAACAATTAAGGAGTCAATGGTGGATACTAATCGGTTTAAGGTTCTAGATAATAAAGGGGAGGTGAAAATTTCTAGTGCTAATCAATCTATGGAAATGACTTCGTTGGGAATAAAGGATAATGAGATGTCGGACTCAGATGATACAAACGAGGAAGATGTGGTGGTTCATACTGATGAGACTATGGAATTCTTAATAGCAGGTATAGGAAACTCAAACCAAACAACAGGGCAAGCACTCCTGCACATGGAGTTTCCAAATGATTAGTATGTCTTCCTAGAATATTAGGAGGTCCGCCCGCTAAAACAAAAAGAGGTTCGACTGTTTATTAAAGATAATCATCTTAGCTTGTGTGCCATTTTGGAAACTCATGTAAATGAGGATAAATTGGGTCCGGTAAGCAAAGCTATGAATAACAGATAGGAGTGGATTTCAAATGGTTCTCATTGTTCTAAGGGGACTCGAATTTTGATAGGATGGGATCCTGGAATCATGGATGTTATGATTCTTTCTAGTAAAGAACAAGTGATTCATTGCAAAATTACTTTTAAAGGTTTGGGTAAGTTTCTTTTTTGTTCATTTATCTATGCGAAGGGACCTATGGGAAGATCTTTCATATCAAAAATCCTTTATTCAAGCTAGGCTGTGGATCATATTAGGTGATTTTAATGCTACTTTGAATTTGGAGGATAGTTATTAGGGTCCATCTACAATAAATTCTAGTATGAGGGATTTTAAAGAGTGTGTTGCTCTTATTAAAATGGAGGATATTAATGTGAATGGCCTGTGATACACTTGGAATCAAAAACCTATGAGTGGTGGGGGTATATTCAGGAAAATTGATCAGGTTATGGGAAATATTGCCTTCATGGATTGTTTTAAGGAAGCTAGTGTGATATTCCATCCTTATAGAGTATCGGATCATAGCCCATGTGTGCTTAACATTCCCTCTATGATGAAATCTAAACACCCTCCCTTTAAATTTGCGAACTTTCTGGTCTATAAAGATGATTTCAAATCCATTGTGACAAAGGCATGGGATAAACAAATTATTGGTGTCCCTTAATTTCAGGTGGTGAAAAAGCTTAAGTCGTTGAAATCTCCCCTTCGTTCTCTTTTGTTTAAACAAGGTAACCTCCAAAAGAAGGTATGTGATCTCAGAACGTCTCTTGATAATATTCAACAAGATATTGATTTAAATCCAGGAGATATGAATCTTAGAAGAAAAGAAACTGAGATTCTTCAAAAGTTCAATGAAGCTTCCCTAGATGAAGAGAGATTCCTCAAACAAAAGTCAAAGATTAAATGGTTATCAGAAGGGGATAGTAATTCCAAGTATCTTCATAATGTCATTAAATCTAGAGTTCATAGAAATTGCATTCATACAATTATGGATGCGAATGGATTGATTCATAAAGGATGTGATGTCCCGAAAGCTTTTGTTAAGCATTACGAGAAGTTCCTTGGAACCGATGACCTCCACCCTCCTCGGGTTCCTGATTCGTTTTTCTTGAAGAAGTTGGATGAAAATTTAGCCTTGGATATGGTTAAAGAGGTATCCAAAGAGGAGATTAAAAAGGCTATGTTCTCCATTGATGATAATAAATTTTTCGGCCTTCTTTAAAAAAATCATGGGAAATTACTGGCCTTGATGTTACAGGGGCTGTTATGGATTATTTCATCTCAGGGAAACTTCTGAATGAAATAAATCATACCATAATTGCTCTAGTGCCAAAGATTTCGATCCCCTCTCGTATTGGTGAATTTAGACCCATTGCTTGTTGTAATGTACTTTACAAGTGCATTACAAAACTAATAGCAAACAGAATCAAAAATGGGTTGAAGGGTATTGTAAGTATTAATCAATTAGCTTTTATTCCTGATAGAAGGATCACAGATAATATTCTTTTAACTCAGGAAATTATGCACAACTATCATCATCAGACGAGTCCTCCTAGATGTGCTTTCAAGATTGATATTCAAAAAGCTTATGATACGGTGAATTGGAAATTTTTGAAGGATGTGTTATTGGCATTTGGTTTTCATATCAGAATGGTGGGTTGGATTATGGTATGTGTTTCCTCGCCTTCTTTTTTTTTATCGATTAATGGTCAGCTTCATGGGTACTTCAAAGGAAAAAGAGGCCTTAGGCAAGGAGACCCTCTGTCTCCTTATCTGTTCACTTTAGTGATGGAGGTCCTTACGTTAATTTTAGATCATACTTCTAGGATCGATACGGGGTTCCGGTTCCATCACTTGTGTGAAAAGCAAAGGCTGATCAACCTTTGTTTTGCGGATGACCGATTCATGTTCTCCAAAGGTGATAATCATTCTGTTACTTGCATTTTGGATGGATTAAATTTGTTTGAAGGCTTTTTGGGTCTGGTTCCTAACATTCAGAAAAGCATAGTTTTTTTCTATAATGTTCCTCAACATATTAAGATAGCTATCATGTCTATAACGCCTTTTAAGGAAGGCACTTTACCGGTTAGATATCTTGGTGTTCAACTTATATCATCAGGGTTACGTGCTCATGATTGTAATGTGCTCCTAGAAAGGATGGATACTAAACTTATGGATTGGAAGAATAATAATTTATCATTTGCCGGCAGATATCATCTTATTATTTCAGTTTTATCTTTTATGCATGTTTATTGGTCATCGGTGTTTATACTTCCAGCTAGCATTATAGCGAAGCTTGAAGTCAAGATGAGGAATTCTTGTGGGCTCACGATCCTACGCAACAAGGCAAAGCTAAAGTCGCTTGGAAAGCAGTGTGTTTGCCTAAGCAAGAAGGCGGGTTGGGCATTCGCAGAATTAAGGAGATGAACATTGCTTTAAAGGCTTATCATGTTTGGAGTATTCTTATAAAAAGAGAGTCTCTATGGTATGGGTAGAATGGGTTCATCTTCATCGTTTGTCTATGAAGAATTTCTGGGTAGTTAAAGTCCCTTCTAATGGTTTTTTGGGTTGGCGCAAGCTTTTAAGCATGCACCCGGTGCTTAGACATTATTTTTACAACTCTATAGGTGATGGAACCTCTACTTCAGCTTGGTATGACATTTGGAATCATATTGGTCCACTTCAATCAATTGTATCGCATCTGGAGATCTATAATGCGGGATTCTCTACAAACTCTACTATCGATGATATTGTTCAAAATGGGGTTTGGCGTTGGCATGTTGCTTGGTATGATTTATTCCCAGTCTTAAAAAACTTAGAACCCCTTGTCATAAACATGGAGATAAAAGATAAGGTTCACTGGTTGTTTGAGAATAAGTTGCACTATTTCTCTACATCTATGGCCTGGCATTCCATTCGATACAGAGAGCCTGATGTTGATTGGTATAAATGCATTTGGTTTCCTCAATGCATTCCTAGACATGCGTTTCTCCTCTGGTTGGTGATGAAAGAGAAATTGTTAACGCAAGATAGAATCTTACGGTGGCCCTTAACTAGAAGAGGGAACATGAATATGTTATGTTGTGTGTTATGCACCTCTAACTATGACTCTCATCCTCATCTGTTTTTTGAATGCTCATATTCTTCTAATCTATGGATGTTGATTAAGGAGAAAGCTAATTTGCCTAGGTGTTCTCCTGCTTGGCGGGATGCAAATGAGCAACTTCTAATGGACCAGGGATCAAAATCTCTTCCAATTATTGTTCGGAAATTGGTGACAGCTGCTGCTGCATACTATATTTGGCAAGAGAGGAACTTGCGTATTTTTCAAAATCAAGCTCGGTCCTCTACAGTGCAAAGTGAGATTATTCTTTCGACAGTCCGATTAAAGTTGATGAGCCTCAAATTCAAAGACAACAATCGAGTTCGAGCTACACTTGCAAAATGGAAGATTTCTAATTCTCATATCTCGGATGATGGACGCTGAAAGAGTTTTATTTTTTGTGTTTGCTTACTGTGTACTTTGTTATGGGTAGGCTAGAGTAATTCGTGTTTTGTTTTTTTTTGGTCCCAGTTATATAAGGGGGTGTCCTATACAAGAACTAGTGTAGAATCCATCTACACTACTTGTACGTTATTTGATTGTTTATAATAGAATCACCGGAGTAAACCCTTTACCCAAAAAAATAAACTACTCGTATTCACTCAATAACAATCGAGAATCAAATCACATTTGTAATCAGAAACCATATAGAAACGTGATGTGTGGTCGATGAAAAAGAAAAGCAAATCAAATTGACACAACCAAGTAAATAAGATTACTTGTATTTTAATCAAAAGTTTGCAACTACATATTGGTGCATCAAAGGATTCATGAATGCTTAACTAAATAAATTCGAAAGGAACTAGTTATACCAAAACATTAAACAACAATAGTTCTCGCATGGTTAGTTTTTTTTCTATCCATAACAACCTCCAATGCTATAGAGTTTTGATTCTCATGCCTTGTAAACACACTCGTGAACCAACCTAATCAAATCTGATTATAATCATCATTGCAATCACACTAATAAATCTCAAATGAATGTAGGATCTATAGTTTAAATCAAAACTAAAATCAAACATGAAACCACATGAATGACACTTGAAATCAATCCACTCCTGCTCAAAACTCATCGAGAACAATTCACAACCAACTTCGAAGATTCTTGCCTCCAAAATGCATCAAATCAATTAAAATGTCAACTATGGATCCACAAAATACTTTATTAACATTCTAGGTTAGGAAAAAGGTGCAAAGGATCAAGAAACTACTCATATTCAATCATAAATAATCGAGAATCAAGTCACATGGACGGAGTGAATGTAATCAGAAACCATACAGAAATGTGACGTGTGGTCGATGAAAAAGAAACCAAATCAAGTTAACACGACGAAGTAAATAAGCTCTACTTGTCTTTTAATTAAAACTTTTCAATTACATATTGGTGTACAAAGGATTCACGAATGCTTAACTAAATAAATGGGAAAGGAACTACTCATACAAAAACATAAAACAACAGTAGTTCTTGCATGGTTAGTTTTTTTCTATCCATAACAACCTACAATGCTATAGAGTTTTGATTCTCATGCCTTGTAAACACACTCGTCAACCAATCTACTCAAATCTGATTATAATCATCATTGCAAACATACTAATCAATCACAAATAAAACGTTGGATCTATTGTTTAAATCAAAACAAAAATCAAACACGAAACCACATGAATGACACTTTAAATCAATCCACTCCCACCCAAAACTCATCGAGAACAATTCATCACCAACTTCGAACAGTCTTGCCTCAATAATGCAACGAGTCAATCAAAATGACAATTATGGATGTACAAAATACTTTATTAACATTCTAGGCAAGAAAAAAGGTGCAAAGGATCAGGAAACTACTCGTATTCACTCAATAACAATCAAGAATCAAATCACACGGACAGAGTGAATGTAATCAGAAACCATACAGAAATGTGATGTGTGGTCGATGAAAGAGAACGCAAATCAAATTAACATTACCAAGTAAATAAGATTTACTAGTATTTTAATCAAAACATTGCAACTACATATTAGTGCATCAAAGGATTCCCGAATGCTTAACTAAATAAATATGAAAGGAACTAGTTATCGAAACCATTAAACTGTTGGAAACGGTCTGCCAAGACACATATTGGATTGATGTGGCTAGTACGTTATGATTCAAGTTGGGTCATATCCAATAACAAGCTAGACAAACACTTACAATATTTAATTTATGATATGATCATGTAAGTAAATATTGACACTTGAAGTGTTTAGAAATTGGGTTTCTAAATATTTACATTAGTGTTATGAATAAATTATATGGATAATTTGTAAGGCCCCATTCCCAGAAACATCACAGTTGGTCAATCATAACATTAATTATATAAAAACATATATGTATCGTAAAACATCGCAGCGGATTTAAAATTTTCAAAAGCCATTCATTGCATTAATATTTAATGTTGCCAAATAATACAACAATGTATAATAGGAGTTACAAAAGAAACATTTAGTTGTATTATAAAACAACATAATTAACATGCATGAATGGATGCCAGTCTTGCCCGCCAAGTAACTTTTCCCGTGTGCCATCCTCAGCAACTGTTACCAGCCAACTGAAAATGCATAAAAGTTGGCGTCACTGAGTGAGTTCTAGTTTTAAAAGCATTAAAGTACCTTGATAATAATTAAAGTATCCTGTTCCTTATAATACATCCTTTACTTTCGTTCATGAGCATTCATCGTACATACATCAAGGTATAACCTTATTATCTTCCATTATCGCACATATTCGTTTGTTTCGTAATTTTTCATTATCTTTCACTTCTATCCAGATCCTGTCATAAGCTATACCCCATCGTTAGGCACAAAGCCACCTCAGTCTCGGGGTTAAGCTACAAGGATCCCATATTGCACGTATGGATCAGTCACAAAGAATGATCCCCCTGTGTGTGAACCCTCATGGGTTAAATCGCATGTTATATAACACACAGTTGAGCTAACAACTCTCAATGAGTTGTGAACCTCTCTAAAAATTTTGCTTGCAAGACTTTTCATTCATTCGTTATGTTCCACTTTTCATTATCATTAATCTTTCACTTTATTTATGATAATACTTTACGTATACGAGGATAATCACACCACGTAAAGTCACATAATAATACGTAATAAGGTTCATAAGAATAGGCCATAATCATGCATGACATAAAACACATATAACCATCAAAACATCCCAGAGCTTAAACCTTAAAATTTCTATTTCTCAAAATCTCAAAAAAAATTTCTAAGTCTTTTAGGCGCATGAGCACTATGTAGGCGCCTGAGTACTATGCAGGCGCATGAGTACTTGGGCGCATGGGAAAGTTAGGCGCCTGAACTAACACTTAGGCGTATGAGCAATTTTCTGGGCTCATGGATACTATTTGGGCGCATGAGGTACACTTAGGCATTTGGGCAGTGGGGGCATGAGCACTATTCAGCCCTAAAATACTTTTAAAACAAGAAAACCGGGGATCTAGAACTCACCTAATGCAGCCTTCAAGTAAAACTCCACCGAACCTGAGGGCACAACGATTCCAAACACCTAAAAACACAACAAAACACATAACCAAGCATAAAGAACATATAAAAATCAGTTTTAAGGTTGAAAACCCAACAAAACCGAACAAAAAACACAAAGAACACCTACCTACAAATTTTCAGCTTCTTCTTCTTGAATAACCGAGAGAAACTCTGTTCTTCTTTCTCCTTCTTGTCCAGCCAAAAGCAAAAGGTGTAAAAAGGCAGTGGCATGGGCGGCCATGCCTTTTAAACATTAAAATAATAAAGTTTTGTACTTTTACATTTAGGCCCCCTCCACTAGTGCTCCTTTTCTTTTCTCTTCTTAATTCTTTGCTTTTCCTTTGTTTTTTTGACAAAATTTCGGGTGTTACAAGTCCACCCCCCTTATAGAGGTTTCATCCCTGAAACCTGTCATTCTTTAAACAGTTGTGGGTAATGCTGTCTCATTTCTTCTTTAGTTTCCCACGTAGACTCAGATCCCTTCCTGTGCCTCCACTGCACCCGCACCAGTGAAACCACTTTGTTCCACAACCTCTTCCCTTTTCGGTCTATGATTGCCACTGGTTGCTCTATATAGTTGAGCCGCTCATCTACTTCGATGTCCTCCAGTGGTATAATCATATCTTCATCAGCTAGACATTTTCTCATATGAGATACATGGAATGTTGGATGAATTCCACTTAACTCATCGGGTAGCTCTAATCGATAGGCCACCTCTCCTACTCATGCAATAATCCGGAAAGGTCCTATGTATCTCGGGCTCAGCTTACCCACTTTTAAAATATTTTCAGGTTATCATATCAAACACACATGCTTGAATATTTAGCTTCATCCTTTCATCCAACTTTTTGACATTTTCTATTGATTTCCTCTTTTACAATTTTTACTCCCCCTAAACTTTTAAGTTCACAAACTTAAAAGTTTCTTTTATTTTGAAAGTAGAGCAAACTAATCAGTATTAACATGCCTGCACATAGAAAGTCATGCAAAAATCAAAATTAATGCAAAATAAAAATCTACTATACACATTTGAATCACATGCCTGCAGTGAGATCATATCAGTTAAGATCAGTGCATTAAAATAAAATAAAATGGTGAATAGTCATAGACAGTGATTAAATCCTGATCAAGTGTGTTCCAGGTCAGCGTTCCCGTAGTAGAGGAGACACGAGATCTAAGGACAGAAAATGAGTGCTTTTGGCAAGATAATCAACACACTTACTTTTTCAATTCTTGGATTGATTAAATTTTTTGAAACGGGATTTTCTTGATCTTGTTGATGTTGATCATTTGACTCAGACTGAAATATAGGATCTTTAACAAAATTGAAAAATGGATAATCTGGGCTTGAGTCATCCATATCATCAGAATCAGAATCATCACTAAAAAAACCGAGATCTCCTTCTTGATTTTTCTTCTCACCTAAAAATTCAAACAAGTTAGAATGAAAATAGTTTGACAAAGAATCTAAATCAAATAACCAAGCTGGACCATTTGCAACTGATGGAAAAGAATTTTCAAGAAATTTAACGTTGAATGTTTCAAGAATAACATTTGTCCTAGAGTTATAAACTCTAAAGGCTTTTGAAACCGATGAATATCCAACGAAAAATCCTTCATGAGATTTTGCATCAAATTTTCCTAGCTGGTCACTTGAGTTTAAAATCAAAACTGGACAACCAAAAGATTTAAGAAAATCTATATTAGATTTCCTGCCAAACATCAACTCATAAGGAGTTTTCTGTTTATCTTTCACAAGCAATGTACGTTTTTGCACAACAGATGCAGTGGATATGGCTTCATCCCAGAAAGTGATTGGAATCTTTGCATCTACTAACATGGAACGTGCTGCCTCAATCAAAGTTCTGTTTTTCCTTTCAGCAACTCCATTTTGTTGTGGAGTTCTAGGAGCACTGAACTGATGAGTAATTCCTTTTTCTGCACAAAACATGTCAATATTAGCATTTTTAAATTCTGTTCCATTATCACTTCTAATTATTTTCACCTTTTGTTTTAATTGATTTTCTACTTTAATGATGAATTCTTTTAATAATTCAGCCGTTTCAGATTTAGCATGCAAAAAGAAAACCCATGAAAATCTTGTAAAGTCATCAATGATAACTAAACAATAAGATTTCTTTCCAAAACTCTTCATATTTGTCGGTCCGAATAGGTCCATATGTAACATCTGGAGAGGTTTGGAATTTGAGTTTATCTGCTTGGGCTTATAAGACGCTCTGTGTTGCTTTCCTTTTAAACATGCTGAGCATAAATCTGATGTAGCAAACTTCTTTGTTGGAAGACCTACAACATGAATTCCTGCTACAAGCTTGTTCATGTTCTTAAAGTTGAATGCCCAAGACGTCTATGCCAAATTTATCAACAATGGTAAATTGTTTAAAATGAAGCCTTTTCAAATTAGCCTTATTGTTAACAAATTTACCAATTTCCTTCCTGACAAAGTTTTGATTATCTTTGATTTGTTTAGTTCTTAAAGGATGATAATGTTTTTCAAGATCATCATCAAGATAATTCAACCCATCCGAGTAAACCTTTTTAGAAAAGTTTTGTTTACCAACCTTCCAATTGTTCATTCTCACAGATCGTGGAATGAATTTGCCTTGATTATACTGCTTTGGTTTTGCATCATAAGAATCATCATAATCAGAATCATTCCTTCGAAAAGATCTCAAGCCTAAGGGGGGTTGTTTTGTCAATCTTTGAAAACCAACACTTTGATTTCTTTGAAATTGTGGATCGACATATCCATTCCTTAACTATGGATTAACATATCCATTCCTTGACGAGTTCTTTCTGATGTAGCATTTCTCAGTTTTGTGAGTTATTTCATCATAATAGGTACAATATTTGTTGAAATAACAATCCGCTGTTGAATGATTTTTCATATCACAAATGTGACAGTACCTGTTAAAGAAACATTCATCCGTCTTATGATTGTACATATCACATATTTCACAGTACATTTGTTGAAATTTAAACAACTATTGATTACCTTTAGATGTTGATGCCACATTTGATCCTTGTTTTGATTTAGGAGTTGAAAAGTTAATCTGTTGTTTTTGATTTAAAAGTTTGTTCTTTTGAAATTTGGGTTTTGACTTTTGCTCATTAACACCATTTCTTGACTCTTTAGATACAAATCTTTTGTTGACAGCGGAAGACTTAGGACCTGTACCTGTTTTCAGATCGGAGTTAGATTTGTTTTGGGTTAGATTTGATTTCTGGAATTTTGGTCATGTCAAAGTACCTGCAAAACAAACTTTACTGGTTTAAACTGATTTGTTTGATTTGTTCTTTGAGTTTGATTGTTTTGACTTTTATTTTGAGATGTTTTAGAATTAGCATTTTTCCTTCTCCTTCTTTGGTTTCTCGATCTTGATGATCTTTGTTT